>CM032447.1:84282326-84319826 GCA_019049505.1 Pachyrhynchus sulphureomaculatus | reverse complement strand
CCTAGTGGAAAAATAAGACCTGATATACCAGCTAGACCTAGTGAAGCAACTGTACTCGATGAAATACGAAAACCTGACGAAACTGCGATATTTGGTAGGCCAGCTAAGCCTGGTGAAGTAACTGAACCTAGTGAAGTGCTTAGACCTGGAGACGTTGAAATAGCTGGACCTAGCGAAGCCGTTAAACCTAGTGTGCCAATTAAACCTAGTGGAAAAATAAGACCTGATTTACCAGCTACACCTAGTGAAGCAGCTGTACTCGATGAAATACGAAAATCTGACGAAATTGCCATATTTGTTAGGCCAGACAAGCCTGGTGAAGTAACTGTACCTAGTGAAATACTTAGACCTGGAGAAGTTAAATTAGCTGGACCTAGTGAAGTCGCTAAACCTAGTGTACCAATTAAACTTAGTGAACTCGCTAGACCTGATAAAGTAACTAGGTATGACGAAACAGGTAGACCTGATGAAATAACCCGAATTGGCGAAACAACAGGACCTAGTGGAATCGCTAGACCTGATGAAGCAACTCCATCTGGTGTAGTGGCAAAAACAGATGAACCTGGTCAGCCAGCTGGATTAGACGAAGTAGCTAAACTCGATGAAACAGCTAGACCTGGTATTCTAGCTAGGTCTGGTGAAGTAGCTAAACCTGGTGAAGAAGTTAAGCCTGATAAAGTAATTAGACCTGGCGAGGTAACTAGACCTGATAGAGCAGCTAGACCAAATAGCAAAGATAGAGTATATTTACTCACTTAGCTTATTTTAAATTCTATTCAAACTAAATGAAGTAAAAAGTCAAAAACTTACTGGTATTACATAATTTTCAATTTTGTTAATAATATTATTCATATTGATTAATATGAAACGGCAGCTATCTCGATTTTATTCAAATTAGTAATTATAGTTCTTGGAATTAATCTAGCTCAAACTGGAGTGCTTTCTTGACGTTTAGCCTACGATTACACGAGATATTTTCAAGAGTTACTGTTTTAATCTCATAGAACAAAGATCCCTAAAGATGTATAGTTTTTCTGGTTTTTTCTTTTAGTTGTTTGTAGTACTTCCATGTTTTATGTCATAAATGCCATCGAAGATATCAAAATGAAAAAAATAAAGCCTTGCAGTACATAGACAGTACTTTTCATAAATTTAAAATTAATCTATTATAAATCATTTTATAGTTTTCTAGTAGTATACTGCTCAGCTTCATAAATATTGTTGATTTCCCGATCTCAATATATATCTCTACTTGTCAAATTAGCCTAGGTCTAAAATTAAATCCTAATGAATAAGATGAAATTTTAATTTCAGCAGCTTTACTATAATTTTTAACACATAAATGAATCAAAATAACAAGTAAAATCCTATATGTATTTAATTTCTTCATTATCCTACAAAAATAAATACATAGAAGTAAGCCAGAATTCCAGAAAAAATAAAAAAAAGCTGTTTTATGTTTTTGATTTCAAAAATTTCGCCGCTGTAGAATTTCCTTAGTCAAATAATTCAGATGTAGAATTTCTAGACAATGCGAATGAAATATAATTCGGTAAAATCTACAGAATGCATGATAGTTATTTCAGCTATTTATGCTTGTAATATCGGAGTCTCTTGGGGCATATACAACTACCATGCAAGAAACAAGGGAAATTTTGTTGGCATAAAAATCAACAGTTTTGTTTTTAGAACTTTTAGAACAGGAACTAATAGATAAAATGATAAAATTTGATGTACATATTAATATATATATATATATATATATATATATATATATATATATATATATATATATATATTGAATTTATATGTTTATTATTATTTTTTATAAAGTAGGTTCAAAATATATATATATATATATATATATATATATATATATATATATATATATATATATATATATATATATATATATATATATGGACTATATTAATGTTATCTCTAGCAGTACCAGTAAAGAAATACCAAGAACATACCCAAAGAGGTGCTAAGAAATTTGTGTATAACAATTTACATCAAATATTACCTTTTCAAAAATATAATATTACCTACATAGTGTTAAAACCTAGTCTCAATTATCTTGTTAAAATTCAAACATTGTTAAGCTAACTTATTAAATGTATTTTAGAAGTCCCTTTAAAGACAAAGAATAATTAAATAAATTATTTTAGGACACGCAGCAAGTACGAACTCCAAGGGATGACGAAGCTGGATATCCTCTAGTACCGCCAATTAGTGAAGATTTTGTGGGAAGAGACTTAAAAATCCGAACACCAAGTGGCGAGTTACCAACAGCGGCACCGACATTTAAAGTATCTTCCGAAGAGCTCACTAAGGTAGGCGTTCCTCTAACACCGAAAGAATTGAAGGATTTCGTTGCTAGAGGGTCTAGGGAAGTAGAAGAACGTGCAGCCAGTGGTGAATTGCCAGTTGATATACCGACAATTAAAGCCTCATCAGGAGAATTGCTAAAAGTAGGCTTCCCGCTGATGCCACAAAAATTGGAGGATTTTGTTGCAAAAGAACCTGTGGAACTAGAAAAAGAAACAGTAAGTGGTGAATTACCAGTAGGTATACCGACATTTAAAATTTCTTCGGAAGAACTAATTGCCTCAGAACTTCCTCTTATGCCAGAAGAATTCGATCACTTGGTTGTAAAAGAGCCTGTAGAAACAGAAATACCTACTGAAACTGGTTTACCGCTATTTCAAATTCCTGCAGGTGAATTAATTAAAAAAGATATGGTTCATGCAGAGGCCCGTCCAGAGTCTCTTGCACCCCGAATTGTGGTAGAAAGAGATGGACTAGAATATGGTAAAGTTCTAGAAGCAAAAGATTTGGATGATAAAGGTCGTCCAATTTTGACTCCCGAAGAAGCTAGTAAACCAAAATATGCGGATATACCACAGAAAGTAGAAAAATGGATGGAGGATAAACCACGAGACTTTGGAAAACCGATAGATAAATGTCGTGCAAAATGTCGCATGCCAATAAAAAAACAAAAATCTGAAGTGGATGTTGATAAAAGATCTGAAGAAGATGAAGATGTGGAACTAGAAAAAGAAACAGTAAGTGGTGAATTACCAGTAGGTATACCGACATTTAAAATTTCTTCGGAAGAACTAATTGCCTCAGAACTTCCTCTTATGCCAGAAGAATTCGATCACTTGGTTGTAAAAGAGCCTGTAGAAACAGAAATACCTACTGAAACTGGTTTACCGCCATTTCAAATTCCTGCAGGTGAATTAATTAAAAAAGATATGGTTCATGCAGAGGCCCGTCCAGAGTCTCTTGCACCTCGAATTGTGGTAGAAACAGATGGACCAGAATATGGTAAAGTTCTAGAAGCAAAAGATTTGGATGACAAAGGTCGTCCAATTTTGACTCCCGAAGAAGCTAGTAAACCAAAATATGCTGATATACCACAGAAAGTAGAAAAATGGATGGAGGATAAACCACGAGACTTTGGAAAACCGATAGGTAAATGTCGTGCAAAATGTCGCATGCCGATAGAAAAACAAACATCTGAAGTGGATGTTGATAAAAGATCTGAAGAAGATGAAACAATAGCAGCTAAATCATATAGATTAGAAAGTACCAAAGTTCTGCCTGAAAGAAAATATACACCTTCACGAGAAGCAGTTGACTTGGTTGAAAAATCAATATCCATATCTAAGAAGGAACAACCAGTAGATGTACCAGCTAAACTGTCGGTTGACTTGGTTGATAAGTTAGAAAAATCAGTTTTCATACCTAGAAAGCAAGAACCAATAGGAATATCAGCTAAAGCACCTATTGCAGATGCTGGAAAAATTCAACCACGAGAAAAGAGATTTGATCAATATGGCCGACCCATTGATGCAGACATTAGTTCGCTAGAAGAAATAGGAGAAATAGAAAAAGAAGATCATCGAGAAAAAAACAAAAACTGGATGAATTTCAAAGGGATAGATCACAAATTTCTAAAGTTTCGAAGATAGTAGGAAAAGATTTGGATGATAGGATTCGTCCAATGTCAAGTCCAATACAAACCGATGAATCAAGATACACTGGTAAACCTAAAAAAGTAGATTACAGGATAGAGGATATTTATATACGGCAGGATTTTGGCCAACCAATAGATAAATGTCGTGCAAAATGTCGCATACCATTAGAAAAACAAAAACCTGAAATGGATATTGATAAAAGTGCTGACGTAGAAGAAACAACAGCAAGCAAATCAGATACATTAGAAAGTACCAAGTTTTCGCCTGAAAAAAAATATTATACAGCTTCAGAAGAATCGGTTGACTTGGTTGATAAGTTAGAAAAATCAGTTTTCATACCTAGAAAGCAAGAACCAATAGGAATATCAGCTAAAGCACCTATTGCAGATGCTGGAAAAATTCAACCACGAGAAAGGAAATTTGATCAATATGGTCGACCAACTGATGTAGACATTAGTTCGCTAGAAGATAGGGGAGAAATAGAAAAGGAAGATCGTCGAGGAAAACAAAGACTGGATGAATTTCAAAGGGATAGCTCACAAATTTCTAAAGTTCCAAAGATATTAGGACAAGATTTGGATTATAGAATTCGTCCAATATCAAGTCCATTACAAACCGACGAATCAAGATACACTGGGAAATCTGAAAAAGTAGATTACGAGATAGAGGATATTTATATACGTGGCATGCCAATAGAAAAACAAAAACCTGAAGTGGGTATTGATAAAAGTTCTGATGAAGAAGAAATAATAGCAACCAAATCAGATACATTAGAAAGTACCAAATTTCCGCCTGAAAGAAAATTTTATACACTAAAAGAATCAGTTGACTTGATTAATAAGTTAGAAAAATCAATTTCTATATCTAGAAAGCAACAACCAGTAGGTGTACCAGCTAAACTTGATGGAGCACAACAGGATTTTGGCCAACCAATAGATAAATGTCGTGCTAAATGTCGCATGCCAATAGAAAAACAAAAACCTGAAGGTGTTATTGATAAAAGTTCTGAAGAAGAAGAAACAATAGCAACCAAATTAGATGCATTAGAAAGTACCAAATTTCCGCCTGAAAGAAAATATTATACAGCTTCAGAAGGATCAGTTGACTTTGTTGATAAGTTAGAAAAATCAATTTCCGTATCTAGAAAGCAAAAACCAATAGGTGTACCACCTAAACCTAATGGAGCACCTATTGCAGAAGCTGGAAAAATTCAACCACGAGAAAAGAAATTTGATCAATATGGCCGACCAACTGATGCAGACATTAGTTCGCGAGAAGAAAGAAGAGAAACAGAAAAAGAAGATCGTCGAGGAAAACAAAGACTGGATGAATTTGAAAGGGACAGATCAAAAACTGTTAAAGTTCCAAAGATATTAGGACAAGATTTGGATGATAGAATTCGTCCAATGTCAAGTCCAATACAATCCGGTGAATCAAGATACACTGGTAAACCTGAAAAAGTAGATTACAAGATAAAGGATATTTATATACGACAGGATTTTGGCCAACCAATAAATAAATGTCGTGCAAAATGTCGCATACCAATAGAAAAACAAAAACCTGAAATGGATATTGATAAAAGTGCTGATGAAGAAGAAACAACAGCAAGCAAATCAGATACATTAGAAAGTACCAAATTTTCGCCTGACAAAAAATATTATACAGCTTCAGAAGAATCGGTTGACTTGGTTGATAAGTTAGAAAAATCAATTTCCATACCTAGAAAGCAAGAACCAATAGGATTATCAGCTAAAGCACCTGTTGCAGATGCTGGAAAAAATTCAACCACGAGAAAGGAAATTTGATCAATATGGTCGACCAACTGATGTAGACATTAGTTCGCTAAAAGATAGGGGAGAAATAGAAAAAGAAGATCGTCGAGGAAAACAAAAACTGGATGAATATCAAGCAGGTAGATCAAAAATTGCTAAAGTTCCAAAGATATTAGGACAAGATTTGGATGATAGAATTCGTCCAATATCAAGTCCAATACAAACCGGCGAATCAAGATACACTGGTAAACCTGAAAAAGTAGATTACGAGATAGAGGATATTTATAGACGACAGGATTTTGGCCAACCAATACATACATGTCGTGCTAAATGTCGCTTGCCATCAAAAGGAGAAAAACCTTATAGGGATATTGATAAAAGTTCTGATGAAGGAGAAACAATATCAACTGAATCAGATGTAACACAAGGCTCAGATGCTTTCACTGAAAGAAAATATTACACACCATCAAAAGAATCAGTTGAGTTGGTTGACGAGCCAGAAAAAATTATTTCCATACCTAGAAAATTATTTGTAGAGGATAGAGCTGAGGAAGCAGTTATCACTGATGAAGTTGAACCTATCAGAGATGTTGGTAAAATTAAATCACAAGAGAATAGATTCGATGACTACGGACGACCAATTGATGAAGACATTAGCGGGTCAACGGAATCTAAGGATATGGAAAAAGATCGTCCACACAAACCCAGTAAGGTTAAATTTCAAGAAATTGATGCTGAGTTTGCTGTCGAAGATATTTATCCAGAATATACTGAACCCTCAGGGGTAATAAGAAGAGGAGGAACAGTAGAACCAAAGAAACTAGATGAAGATTTAGATGGCAAGGTTCACCAAATGTTTCCTTCAGAAAGCAGTGAATCTCAATATACTAGTATACCAAAGAAACTCCAAGAAGAAATAGATGACATTTATAGACCATCGGATATTAGCACACCAACAATACCAGCACCCGAAGAGATTATTGATAAAAGTTCTGATGACGAAGAAGCAATTACAGTCAGATCAGATATATTGGAAACTGTAGATATTTCCTCTGAGACAAAATTTTACACAATTTCCATAGAATCAGTTAATTTGTCTGATAAACCAGAAAAAATAATTTCCGTAACCGGCGATGTCCAACTAGCAGACATAGCAGCCAGACCTAGTGATAAAATAGATAAACTTGAAGAAGCAGATCTTGTTGTTAAGCCAAAAAAAATAATTCCTGTATCTAGAGACGAACAGCCAATTTTATTAAAAATTGGAAGAACAGGAGAGACTTCTAAATGGATAATGCAGAGCAGCCCTTGTTATCTCCTGATATACCGTTTAGAGAAGAAGGTACTGACGACAAAATATTAAAAGAACCATTTTTATCGGCCATTTCTAAGGATAAAGCCACAGAGACAAGAAAAACAGGTCACAAATGTATGGCAGCGTGTCGAAATGCTAAAGAAAGACGTACAGTTTTTGGAGAAGAAACTGGGGGTGTTGTGTTAGGTACAGACACAGAAACTCCCCATGATCTGATACCACCAGGATATTATCTGCCGGATGATATGACTCCAAGGCAATCACTGCCAAAATGGACGGAAATACCAAAATCAGTACTTATCGAAGAAGATAATTTATCTTTGTCGGAGATTAGACCAGGAAAATCTGAGACTGATAAAGCTATTGGGATAGTGCCAAAATCAGAAGAACAAATTCTTGATACAGCAGAAGATAAATCAATATCCAAATTAAAACAAGAATGGGAAACTGAAAAGGAATCTTTAACTGAAGAAGATCAAGATTTATTGGAGATATCAGATAACATGAAAATGAGCAATATTATGTCAAGAGTTTTGTCAGGTCAAATTGTTGGTTTACCGCCGCCAACTCCTATATTTGATCATACTTCTCCACGGACTCTTTCTGAAGCTATTTATCAACGAAAACAATCATCAAAAGCTTGCAGGGCACGTTGTGCACAGAAGAAAGTTGACGAGGACACCACGGAAGAAGGACCAGCGGAAACTATAGAAGATGTAAGTGATATAAATACAGACTCAGAAGTTATTGCAGAGTTTTACGATCTTGAACAGACAGATCAGTATAATACAGCGACAGAATTATCTGAAGAAACTGAAATAATTAAAAATATAACAAGCCCTCAAAAAATCTCAAGTCCACATACAGATGAAGCTAGAAAAATAGTATATACTGATCCAAGTTCTACCAATGAACTAAATGCATTTAAAAAACTAACAATTCCAAAACAGGATAAACTGGAAACAATTGATAAAAAACTGGAGGATAGCAGTGTAATCCCAAGTCAAGAAGTGTTTCCGAATACCAAATCGGACGAAGAATTTCAAGATGCAAATGATGCTGCTGAATCTACTATACAAAAAACGTCATTAGGAGAAAATATACAATATGACATTATTGGTAGGAAAATTTCGAAAAAAAAAATCAAAGAAGAGGGAGAGCGAATAGAACTAACACGTAAAACAGTATCATTTCAAGGCGTATTAGAGGAGAGCTCAGATGGGGAGATCTACGTAGACCCTATAAAAGATTTGGAATCACGGGAAGATACTATAATTGTATCTCAGGTACCTTTGGAAAATAAGGATACAAGTAATGTGAAAACTATAACGAAGCAAGGAGATACTGATGTAACTCACTTCACGAAAGATATGGAAAGGGAAGTCTACGTAGAACCTATAACAGAAATACCACCACGAGGAGATCCTATGATAAGAGCTGATTTAGCTAGCTCCATGGAAGATGCTTCTATAACAACTATACAAGAACAAGATATTTATATGAATAACCTAGGGGAAAATTCCGAGAGTGATATCTACCCTTTAATGGAAATAGCAACACAAGTGGATGGTATGATAGTATCTGACATACCTACTCGTCTGGAAAATGAAACTACAAGCAACATACCAGCTATAAAGGAACAACAAAAACAGGATGAAAAATTTGTTCAGGTAGTTATAGAAGAGTTTGTAGATGCTAAATCAACAGTAGAAACTAGTAGTTCTACAACGAAATTAACCTCGAGTTCAATTCAACAAACCCATCCACAAATAACGCAATCAATTTCAACCAAAGCACTTAGAGAAACAAGAGAGATATCAGTAGAAACTCCTACGAAAAAACTATCTTCTAAATATGTTGAAGCTATTGAAAAAATGCCACTTACAAAGCAAGAAACAGTAGTGCCACGATTTGCAAGTTGGTTTGAGTCAAAACCATTTTCTAAAACGTTACAGGAGAAAGAAATGCCTAAAGCTGAACAAGATAAAGCTGTCTGTACTGCACCATGTTCTAAACAGGCATCTAACAACAACATTCCTGTTAAGAAGGTCGACAAATCAATTTCTTCAAAGCCTTGTACAGCTATTTGTGGATTGTCAACAGTACCTATATATAGACATACTCAACAAAGTAGATCAGCTTCAACAGAAGTTACAGATAAATTTGAGAAATTCTTAAAACACTTGGCCAATCCGCCTAAAACTGCTTGCCGTGCAAAAATGTGCTGTGAGCCCAGATGAAAAAATTAAACAACTTTGTGACGAATTAACGGTAAATATTTAAAACATTTAATTGTTACTAAATAGTTTTGTTTTACGTTTATCGGAAAAATTATAAGTTCTATTCAGTATTTTAATCGGAATACATATCTCTGTACATTGGAGCTAAAAAAAAACTCTTTCTGAATATAAAAAAATATTTTTTATATTCAGAAAGAACTTTATTAAACCAAATAACTGTATCTTATTTGATGATCTCGGCCATTTTTCTGGCAACATCATAATCCCGTGACTATAGAACTTCTGTGGCTTCTGGGCAAAAAAATTGCGATAAGTAGTTTTCAAACTAACTTAACACCATTCAGGAAGTTCCGCAGAAACCGTAATCTGACTGTGCAACCTCCATACGATGGATGTATTAAACCTCCCAGCCCAGCTCTCCAAATTTTTACCAAGTCATCAAAAATGAATGTGGTCTGACGATGTCATGGTAGAAGACGAGACCCTTTCTGTTGACTAGTTCTGGCCGATTTTTTTTTCAGTCGTTGTCAGTAGAGTACAATACCATCAGTTGGCTAGGCTTCGATGGCACGATTCCCTTCCAATTCTACCAAACACACAGCATCACCTTTTTTATCATCAATTCGGGCTTTGTCATTGTTTGTGTAGCTTCACCCGTTTTCGACCTCGATCTTTTTCACATATTATTGTCGCACACTTTTCATCCCCCGTGATCAATTACTTCAGAAATAGTTCGATTTCGTTACGTTTCTGTAGAGATTCGCGAATGGAAATTCGACCGAGTAAATTTTTGGAGTCAAATCATATGGCATCCAACCATCGAGCTTCTTTTTGTAGCCAACTTTCTTCAAACGGTTTAAAACTCTTTTTCTTCTTCTCCTCTAGCCATTATCTATCCTTTGGATATAGGTCTTTCTCATGTACGTCTATATGTCCCTGTGTTTTGAGCAATTTGATACCAATTGAGCCCTACTGACTTTTTTAATATCGTCATACCAACGTTACTGAGGTCTGCCAGTACTTTTTTTTTACTCCATGGTCTCCATCTAGCCCCCTTTTCCGCTCCAGTTATCAGTATTTCTGGCCACGTGGCCAGTTCAGTTCCACTTGAAGAAAGATATCCTTTAAATTATGTCGCGGTTCCTGTTTTTTTCCTGATCCAGTCGTTTGGTTTGCAGTCCCTAAGTGATATATACCGAGGATTTTCCTTTCAATTGCTCTCTGGTGAACTTGCAATTTTCTAATAACTTTCCGTGTCGGAACCCAAGTTTCGCTACCATATGTTGTTACTGGTAGAATGCATTCGTTATATTCTTTACTTTTAAATTTTAAAGGAAGTTTGAACTCAAAGACTTGCTTCATTTTACTGTAAGCCGCCCATCCCATACGTATTCTTCGATTGAGTTCCAGTTCTTGATTCACTTTTCCGATTGTAACTTCCTGTCCCAAATATACATATGAATCCACCCTTTCCACTTGTTGCCCGTGTATGGATATTATGTCATTAATGGTTGTTAGTTCGTTCATGAATTTGGTTTTTGTGTTGTTCATCTCTAAACCGACCTTTTTTGCTTCAGTTTGTAATTCTTGGAGCATTTCTTTCAATTCGATTTCGTTTTTGGCAAAAAGTGAGATGTTATCAGCAAATCTTAAGTTGTTGAGTCTCTCTCCGGATATGTTAAGTCCCCTGTTTTCCCAGTGAAGGCTCTTGAACGTATCTTTTAGTAGCAAGGTGAATATTTTGGGTAATATGATCTTACCATGTCTAACATCTCTCTTTATTTTCACTTCCTTGTATCCTCGGGTAATCTCACTTTCAGTTTTGATTGTTCATTGTTTTTTGTCAGTATGATAATATACCTTTGATCGACTCTTGTGTTTTTCATCGCTTTCTCAATTGTCCAGTGTTCCACTGTGTCAAAAGCTTTTCGAAAGTCGACAAGTGCCATCCAGGCTGTGATATTGAATTCAGTTACCTCTTCTATAAGTCGAACCGTGTGTAGATGTTCGATTGTGCTAAATCTTTTTCGGAAGCCTGCTTGTTCTTTGGGTTGGTTCTCAAATTGATTTGTAATTATTGGCCTCTAGTTCTCCAAATTGCTAGGATCTCCTTTTTGTATATCATCATAACTATGGCAGTTTCCCAATATTTCGGTATCACTTTTTCGGTTAAACATTTATTGAAGAGTTTTTCAGCTCTCTGATTAATGGCGGTCCTCCCTCTTTTAACATTTCCAGCAGGATGTCGTCTTCTCCTGCTCCTTTTCCATTTTTAATTTGGTTAATAGCTTTTTGAATTTCTTCAACTTCAATGTCTGGTAGATCTTCCGAAACGATATTAAATATCCTTCGGTTGTCCTCTCTTGATCTTCACAGAATTTCCTCATCGGCTTTCGATCCATATAGATCGGCCTAGAATATTTATGTCACTTTAAATATTTGTGGTCGTTCCGTCCGGGGTTTCTATTTTTGTCATCAATTTATAATCTCCCTTCTGTGTGAGTTTTCCTTTCTCAATATGTTCAAACCCCCATTCTGTTTTATCAGTTCTTCTAACCGTTTCTCCTGGTATTCTCTAATTTCCTGTTTTGTCATTCTTCTAGTAGTTCTGTTGATTTCAGCATATTCCACCATACTTCTTTTATTCAACCTTATTAGTTCTATCTGTTTCTCCAGTGGTTTGTGTCAATTTATCTTTTCTTTGTTCCTTTAATGTCATGTAGTTTGCTACCGTTTATTTTATAAATTTTGTCAGTCTTCCATTCATTTCATCTATATTCTCATGAAGCTGTAATGATGCCTTTGTTAATTATTGTTTTCTCTTATAATCTTCTTTGTGTTCCTTCAGTAAGCTTGCATCTAATGGTTTTTGTTTGTTACTAAATCTCCTGGCTCCTTTTAGTTTTCCATGTATAAGGATTTTGCACCTTCCTAGTCTGTGATCACTGCGAGTTGCGAAGGAACTAAGGACATCGACATCTTGGATTATGTGCTTGTGGTATGCTAGCCCGTAGTCTCATTTTTAATTTCACCATCTGGGCTCATCCAGGTCCACTGTTTGTTCTTTTTCTAAGTAGTTAGTCAGCATATTACCTCTCTCATTCCTAGTACCAAGTCCAAATGAGCCAATGTATTTTGGTTCGTTGTGTGTACCTCCAATTTTTGCGTTGAAATCTCCAATAACTAGGGCGTATTTCGTTCTATTTTCTGCCAGGCCTTGTGATATTTCTTCATACAATGTTTCGACCTGGTCGTCATCGTGGCTACTTGCGGGTGCGTAAATTTGAATTATTTTTATCGTTATGTTAGAAGTAATTCTTATGGTGGTGTATATTACCCTATCTGTTATTGCTTTCAGTGGCTGTATTTTAGAAGTTAAGCGTTTATGAACCAGAATTCATACGCCGCCAGCATTGTTTTGTTCATTTCCACTCTAAAACAGGACATGTCCCGAATTTAACCTTATGCAGTCCTCTCCTTTCCTTCTTACTTCCGATTTTCCCATTTTATCTTGTTGAGCTCGTTCTCCAGTTAAATCAGCCTTTAATCGTTTCCTAATGACCTAGCGTTGTAAATAGTTATATGTAGTTGGCAGCCTGATCTAACTCAGGGATTCTTAGCACCCCTCTTTCGGTAACTTGTCTGGCCGCTGCCTTGGTCAGGGTTAGTCGAATCGCTGGGGACTGGAGGCCTTTTGTATTTCTTCATATCTATACATCTGAGAGGAATTTAGCCTTAAAAACTATGGGTACTTATATACCGGTCTTTCCCAACTTGTGCAAAAATTCGTGCAAAAATTCTATCAACTTTTTCTGTCACTGGTCAACCAGTACCAGAAGCATCTTACACATTGAAATTTCCAGAAAGAAAAGCGACTGAATCATCTTTTGACTGTCGATTTTAATAATGTATCTTGACCATAAACAGCATCCATTTTTTCATAGGCAGAAATTTCACTTATCTTCAAGACGCTCTAAATTAAATCTAAATACATAGATTCCAATAGTTTTTACATGACTACGACTGTCGAATGTCAGCTTTCAACTGACTCTAAGTATCACCCGATGCGACTTATATTACTCGAGATACATGACACTAATGGTATCTAACGAAAAAAAAGGCTCAGTACTTTTTCGACAATCCTTTTAGCTTATAATATAGAAATTAAGTTTACTTGCACTCTCTGTAAATTCATCTTTCCTCACAGAACATGTGTTATATTTTTTAAAAACATGTATTTAACAATATTAACTAATATATTAAAATAATAAGAAGCAGTTACTATATAGATACACACTCGGTATCTCGAAAAAAAATGTAACAGTTTTTAACCCCCTAATGTTTCTTAATAAAATACTGTATATATTTACGTCAAAAATTCAACGATATAAAGTTAGACTGTCTACCTTTTATGGTTAAGCTCTTCGAACATGCAAAATGCAACTCAACTGGATTAGTTGCAATCTCTAGCTGTTGTAACTTTTTTTCATTGTGCACATCCACAAAATATCTTCTTATGTACTCTTTTATCGTAGCAAAGGCAACAACAAATCCTAACAGCATTGTGTCTCCACTGATGAATTTTTTCTTCTATTATTGTTGTTTTTTACATGAGTAAGTTTTGTTTGGAGTATTTGCAGTGGATATTTTTTATTTGGCCTCCCTGTGCATCTTAAAATAGATCATCTGGAAAGCGGTCTCAAACAATTTGTATATCTTACTATAAAGAAAAGAATAATTTAATTTAACATATGTTCAAGAATAGTCACAAACCCAAGGAATTAGAATCACTTACTCAGCTTGTAATATTCCCAGGCCAATAAAAGAACCGACAATTACCGCAAATGAGTCTGGAATATCCCACAATTTTTAGTGTTCCGTATGGAATACTTACAGGATCATTTCGGTGTCTGTCCGTCTGTCACACGCGATTTTCTCCGAAACTATTTGATATAGAAAGTTGAAATTTGGCATTAATATAAGAATTGATTGCCTTATCAGAGCCGTGTAGTTTTGAAAATTACATTTTGACTTAAAGGGTTAGTTTTTGGGGGTGAAATCGGAAGTGATTTTTTTTTACTAGGTCATCGAGTGGGGTGTCAAATGTAAGCTTGCTAAAACAAGAGTTCAAAAATATATATAATTTAATACTTGCGCACACTTCTCTTTGTATTATTTTTAAAAAATTGACACAAATCCCCCCCCCCTTATCTCGAAAAATATTGATCAAAAAGTTTTGAAAAGTTCTAGAATATTTTCAACAGGGTATAGATTGAACGAAAATTATCACAAGTGTATTACCTTTAATAATTTATCTGGTATATAAAAAAAAACTCAACAAAGATCGGAAACAAACTTTGATGAAAACTCCTTTGGGATGTGTTATGTGAAGTCATTGATCATTTTATACCTTCGTACCAAAAATTTTTATTTTAAAAGCAATCAACATACGGAACACTAATTACGCAAGTCCGACTTGCAATTGGCCGGTTACTTAAAATAATACTACCTTCCGTATTTTCTGTCGTAGACTTGATCTTAATACCTTGTAGCCAATCTTGTTGTTGGAAAATTAAATTAAGAATGTGAAATAGCATCCTCAGTTGATCAAATAGTCTTTAAATTTATTTCAAATAAATGTAATTCCTTAAAAAGCTATAAACAATTTGAAAATATCTTAAAATTTGTTCGATAAACGGTGAAAAACTAACAGTAAGATACAACAAATTGTATCTGTGAAGGCCTAAAAGGCCTAAAATTTAAAAGTATACCAGTCCTCCGTCGGGGGCTGTTAAGGCTAGACGCCGACAACGGATTGTCCAGCTAAGCCAGTTGCGGACAAAAGTTTTATTTTTGTGATTAATTTAGTTATAAAGGGGGAAGAGAAAAACAAAATACACCATCATAAACTACTTTAAGTATACTAACAACATATACAACTCAAAAATCTTCTACTATAAATAACAATCATTTTAACAAAAATAACATTTTTCGGCTATTCGTAAGTATTGGATCAACATCAAATTTCACAATAAAAAGGTATATAACATAGCAAAAATCACTACGACTCAAAAAAAAGTGGCAGTAAAAGATATATTCTTACCAATACTTTGTAGCCTTACCCTTCGAAGCTAATACGGCGGCACATCGTTGAGGCATCGATTCCGATTAATTTGAGAATTCTGTCTCTGGTGATATTAACCCACTCTTGTTGAACTTTTTTCCAGAGAGCACCTTCATTGGGACAATTCCCACTTTCATCTTCAACTCTTCCCATCAATGTTCTATGGGATTCAGGTCCGGGGATTGACTTGGCCATTCTAAAACTCGAAGATTTTTGTTTCTGAAAAATTCTTGCTAAAGCTTGGATCGATGCTTCGGATCATTATCTTGTTGAAAAATCCATCCTCATGGCATATTTCGACGTTTATAAGGAAGCATGTGTTCTGATATCTATGTACATAACAGCGTCCATACTACCTTCAATTTTAACTATTGGACCGATGCCTTGCCACGAAAATGCATAATACTACCACCACCATGTTTAACAATCGGTATTTGATACCGAGAATCAACTCTAGTACCTTTTGGTCGTCGAATATATCTTCATCCATCATTTCCAAATAAATCAAATTTAGTTTCGTCCGAAAACAGCACTTTTTTTTCTAGTCTTCAACTTTCCAATTTTTGTATTTTTGCAAATTCTACTCTGACCTTATTTTTTTACTGATGAACGGTTTTTTTACTCCAACACGTCCAACTTGTGTTAGTGTACGAGAAAGAGTACTCCTACTGATGTCAGCTAAATTTTCTTCACGTAATTTACAGGCAAGAATTGCAGCATTCTTTTTTACGTCTGCAACTGCTTTTCTTTCAATTACTTTGTCGACGCAAATAGTTATTTTCCTGGGTCTTCCAGAACATGGTTTATCATTCAAAGTACTTGTAGTTTCCCATTTTTTAAATTATATTGTTAATCATTGTTTTTCCTATGGATAAAAGTTCAGCTATTTCACGTGAAACCTTTCCTTTACCGTACAATCTTGTAACAGTCTTCCGAATGACGTGCGTTTCGGCATCTTCCCTATTTTTTCGTCGTTTTTAGTTTTCCTTTTTATTATTATAATTTTTTAGGACCTCAAGGATGTAGGGGAGCCGCTGCCCTCCCCTGCCCCCTCTGGCTGCGCCCATGTGTCGGTTGACTTATTAACTCATATATATTTACATGTATCGAGTAAGAGATGATCACACAAATTAACTCATGGTCACTTAGTCATTCACATATTTATAATATTAAGTTTACAATAGCATCAGGCAATTTAGAAATACCTGACATTTTAAAAAAACACTTAACTTCCAAAATATAAACTATTTATTTTGAAAATGAACTTAAAGTTATGTTAGGTCTCAACTAACTGAAAAGAATATAATTATAAAGCATATATAATATTCTTCTTATCTTCATTGTAATCCGAACTCGCTGGGAAAGGCTGAATTAACAGTCTTGGTCATCTTCCTTTGTTTAGGATTTTATAACTAGCATTTTGAAATCGCCTACCTCTATTTAACATATTTGTTGTTGTATTGTTTAGCCATACTATTTACGTAAATAAACAAACACATCTATAATATATATAAAATGCAACGTCTCTCTGTCTGTCTGTCTGTCCGTTAGTGCGCCTATCACTGAAAAACCACTTATCCGATTTACGTACTTTTTTTTTTAAACATACATATGTTCTCTGGCCAGGTTATAGGCTATATTTTATTACGATAGGTAGGATAAGGAATGAGCAGTGACGTAAAATAGTGAATGATGTCGGAAATAAGTTTGCCGCTAGCGCGTGCCTTTGCAATACACAGCCTAAACCATTAAATATGGAACAATATTATGTAGCAAAGAATATCTGTAATGTATAATCTATAATATATAAAATGCAATGTCTCTCTGTCTGTCTGTCTGTCCATTAGTGCGTTTATCACGCGGGAACCACTTATCCGATTTACCTGTCCTTTTTTAAATTCATGCATATATTCTTTGGCCAGGTTACATAATAATAATCTATATCTATAATATATATAAAATGCAATGTTTGTCTGTCTGTCTCTCTGTCCGTTAATGCGCTTATCCCTCAAGAACCACTTATCCGATTTACGTGATTTTTTAAATTCATACATATGTTCTTTGACCAGGTTATAGGTTTTTATTACATCTATAATATATATAAAATGCAACTTATTCTGTCTGTCTGTCTGTTAGTGCGCTTATCACTGGAGAACCACTTATCCGATTTTCGTACTTTTTTTTTTTAAAACATACGTTATAGGCTATGTTTTATTACGATAGGTAGCATAAGGAATGAGCAGTGACAATAATAGTAAATGAAGTCGGACAAAGTTTGCCGCTAGCGGGTTCTCTTGCAATACACAGTCCAAACCATTAAATATGGAACAATATTATGTAGCAGAGAATATCTATAATATATATAAAATGCAATGTCTCTCTGTCCGTCTGTCTGTCTATCTGTCCGTCTGTCTGTCTATCTGTCCGTCCGTTAGTGTGCTTATCACTGGAGAACTACTTATCCGATTTACGTGCTTTTTTTTAAACATACGTATGTTCTCTGGCCAGGTTATAGGATATATTTTATTAGGTGATATAAGAAATAAGCAGTGACGCTAATAGTGAATTAAGTCGGAGAAAAGTTTGCCGCTAGCGCGTTCTTTTGCAATACACTCCCTAAAGCATTAAATATGGAACAATATCATGTAGCAAAGAATACAATATATATAAAATGCAACGTCTCTCTGTCTGTCTGCGCTTTTCACTCGAGAACCACTTATCCGATTTACGTGTTTTTATAAATTTATTCATATGTTCTATATAATTCGATATAAGCTTAGATAATGGGAGATAAGGTGAGATAATGGGAGATAAGGAGAAATAATGGAAGATAAGTCGAGATAAGCCTTGATAATGGGAGATAAGGTGAGATAATGGGAGATAAGTATAAATAATGGGAGATAAGGAGAGATAATGGGAGATAAGCAGAGATAAGTCTAGATAATGGGAGTTATGGTGAGGTAATGGGAGATAAGGAGAAATAATGGGAGATAAGGAGAAATAATGGGAGATAAGGAGAAATAATGGGAGATGAGCAGAGATAAGCCTAGATAATGGAAATTATGTAGAGATAATGGGAAATAAGGAGAAATATTGGGAGATAAGGAGAAATAATGGGAGATATTTTATTACGTTGGGTAACATAAGGAATAAGCAGTGACGATAGTAGTGAATCAAGTCCACGCGAGCGGAGCCGCGGGTCCGGCTAGTTTAGTTGTAAATTAACAAGCAGAATAGGCTACCTTCACGTCATTTTTTATCACTTTCATCTACCTGAGAGTGTTAAAAAAATATATGACATAAGCCATTAATTATGTCAATTTTTGTAATTTTTTAAAATGTCAATTTTTAAGAATTTTGTGAGTTTATTGGTTTTAGAACAATTACTATTTATTTTTACAATGTATATTATATTTAAAATTTGTAGGCCAAAGAAGCATACTGCGCTGAACAACGAAAAATTGCTACTGCTGCGTTAGAACAATTGGAGAACATTAAGAATATTGTTGAAGAACGAGATATCCTCCGTAAAAAACTTGAAAGTTCGCAGAATGAATTGGCAAACCTCAAGGTATTCGACATTTGTTTATTACTTTATTAACGTGCCAAACCCGATTACATGTAAAATTGCAACACATAATACTTAAGCCAAACATAGAGTAAAATTACACGAGTAGATTTCTAAGAACTATCTGGGAAAATCAATACAAGTCAGTAATAAAATAAAAGTATAGTGTACAACTAAGAATAGAGATCCTAAATTGTATTCAAACAGTCTCTGAAGCATCGATTTTTCCGAAAAGAAATCAAGACTAGGATGCTCATTGGTAAGTCGACATGACAAACCTTACCGCTACGGTTGATTCTGTGGAACACGAGTGCCTATTTTATTTACTAGGTGATTGCAAAAGTTCGTGCCCGATTTTCATAGATGGCAGAAGCATTTTTTTTATAGGTCTAGCATACGTGCTGCAGGGAAGTCCCTAAAGCGCTACAGGAGCGACACGTGTGCGGTAAGTAACAAGCTAAGGATGTGAAGTAATAGCGTGACGTGTATTTCTAACATGCATCGCTTTGGGAGGAATTAAGCGGGCTACATCCCTCGAACACTTCCCATGAAAATACTTGTAGAATAGGCTCAAGTCGCCAACCGTTCTTCGATGTTCCAACGAATCAAGGCCGCCGGTCAGTTCCGGGTCTCCAATCAGACGAACAGCTCTTCTCTGAATAGAATCCAACAAATGCAGTGTATGTTTGGGAGCGGAGCTCCAAATATGGGAGCAGTATTCCATAGTTGGTCAAATTTGAGCTTTGTAAAGAATTATCAGTTGTTGTGGATTGTAAAGCTTTCTGGTTCGAAATAATATTCCCAACTTTTGAGAAGCTCTCCTTGCTATGCCTGCAACATGCCAGGACATATTTGCTCCCAAATTAACGCCCAACAAATTGAATGACGATGTTAGAGGAATGGAATGCTCCGACATAACTATGTCGGGTTCAGTTAGAGAAAACTGCCGCTTGAATTTTTGTGGCGTTAAATTCCACTTGGTTACTGTAACCCCAAGATAGAATTTCTTCCAGGTCTTTGTTAAGTTGAATGACTTCCTGCTGTCTGCGAATATTCGTCTGAGTAGCCGATGTCCGAGCGTTCAAAGTGAATGAAGACATAAGTGTACTGTCATCTGCAAAGCTGTAGATTGGATTCTCGGTGTTTTCCAGCAGATCGTTAATGTAAATGAGAAAGATAGTATTAGACAGTATGGAGCCTTGAGGTACACCGGCTTGATAGTGAAGCTGTTAGAAAGAAATCCATCGACTGCCACTCATAAAGAACGCTCTCTGAGGAAACATGAGAGCCACAAACAGAACCTTTCAGACATACCATAAGAACGTAGTTTAGTCAACGGCTCATCGTGCGAAACACGGTCAAATGCCTTGGATATGGCAAGAGCAACCGCTCAAGATTCTCCAAAGTGTTCAATTGCGTTGTTCCAAACATGTGTTACATAAGTCAGAAGATCTCCTGTTGATCTATGTTTACGACAACCATATTGGTGATCGCTAATAATATTGAATCGTTCAAGATATTTTAGAAGATGCTGATTGATAGCATTTTCCATGACTTTCGATATTATTGGAAGCAGTGCGATTGGTCGGTAGTTATTTGGCAATGTTTTCTTGCCTTTTTTAGGTATCGGCTGAACTGTGGCACATTTCCAGCAGGAAGGAAATATTCCGTTTCTGTAGGATAGGTTGAAAAGTCTACAGAAAATTGGTGTTAGTTCCCTCGCACAGTTTTTGAGAACTATGGCAGGTATTCCGTGAGCGCCAGAAGCCTTTTTGGTGTCTAGCTTCATCAAAATACGTTTTATGATACGCTGTCTGAAGACGATATCGGGCATCATTGACTGCACTATGGGAATAGTAGGTGGTGTTTTTCCTTGAAAGTCGACAGTAGAATGTGAAACAAAGAGTTCAGCCAACAACTTCGCTTTCTCAACAGGTGTCGTTGCAATAGAATTATCTGGCCGTGTGAGTGGTGGTATGGTGGATTTGGTGAAATTTTGACTAACTGCCATAGCGACTGACCAAAAGGACCTGGAATTGTTGGGACAAGCGAGAAGTTTGTTTCTAATCCGTTGATTGTGTGCCTCCTTGGTTTCGTCGATAATTTCTTTGCATCTGTTCCAAAAAAAATTGATTCTATGGAATAAATGAAAACTACCTTACGACTTTCTTTGAAGAGAAACCATGCAGTTTTTATGAAGAAGAAACTCAAAAACTTGTAAAACGATGGGAGACAGTTATAGAAAATGAGGAAGGGTACATTATTGAATAATAAACACTATTTTTCATGAAAATGTGTTATATTTAATTTGGTTTCTAATCGGGCACGAACTTTTGCAATCACCCAATAATAAAAAAAGGCTATTATATACATTATGAATAATGCTATAAAGCATTTTAAGATCTATTAAGTTTCGGCGAGCTCTAAAAGTTTTGATGAGAAGGTCAGATTAAAGTGGAGAGTGAGTCAGGTCCAGCCTATTAAGTTTAAAACTTGATGTTAAACTTTTTCATATTTTGGACATGGACGTTATAATAAGGCTTCCAAAGGCTAGAGATTTAATTAATAAGCAATATAACTGCTTGAGCGCAGTAACACTATTCAAGCCATAAGTAATACGCTTAGGAATCTTAAGCATCTTAATATATTAAGTTTTGAATGTAAGGTATTAAAGCCGGACTAAATGCTATAATAAACCCCAGATCCTTGACTTCAGATCATTGTGAAAAATCCGTGTCGCCAATCAAGTACCGATGGTCCAATACTTACTGCCCTATATCTATGGGAAACGATAGAACCTCACGGGAGCTATTCCAAGTTAGACTGAAGTTAGAGCAACCATCGGGAGAGGACACTTCCATATATAACTTTTAATCATCATCAAAAAGGAGAATCTCACTGCACTCAAATCGACTATCCAAATTATTAATCAACAAATTAAAGAGAAGAGGTCTCAGGTATGAACCCTGTAGAACTCTAGAAGGAAGATGCATGCTGTTGGAAATGTTATTATTGAAGCGAACAAAATAATTCCTCAGCCAATCAAGCATCTTTCCACCAACACCTACTGTCCTCAGCTTGGACATAAGAACATCTTGATTCACCCTATTGAATGCCTTAGAGAAGTTGTTATAAATTGAATGCAACTGAGTGCCTCTCTCCAAAAAATCCAATATAAAATCCACATAGGACAGCAGATTAGATCATGTTTTTTTAAGTTTGAAATCTAAATCGGCGCACACTGTGTGTGAGTGTTAAGATTTCTTTATTTCATATTTGTTTGTTTATATTTAATTTAAAGTAAATAAAAAACATTATATATATATATATATATATATATATATATATATATATATATATATATATATATATATATATATTTATATATATATATATATATATATATATATATATATATATATATATATATATATATTTATATATATATATATATATATATATATATATATATATATATATATATATATATATATATTATATATATATATATATATATATATATATATATATATATATATATATATATATATATATATATATATATATATATATATATATATATATATATATATATATATATATATATATAATATATATAATATATATATATATATATATATATATATATATATATATATATATATATATATATATACATATATATTAAAAAAACTTTTAAATAATCCAATTTACATTTTTTTAAACCTTTTAATCGTACCTTGTAATAATTTCAAAATCCAAAATACTATACACTATAATATTATTTTATTCTAATAAATCAGAATCACTGAAATCCTGTGATGACTACCTCTTCTACTGTGTTCATATCATTATCAAGATTAGTTTGTACGGTTGGAGGTTTTAATTTTAATTTTAGTTTGTAATCTTTTTGTTCTATATGAACATTCATTAAAGCTAAGTTCAGGATGACCACACCTATTCACCATTTTATTAGGAAATGAAATTGACCCTTCCAGCCATTTCTGATTGTTAGTTTTAAATCGTTCTTCCATTCGCCCCGCTTTGCCATAACGTACCTTATACTCTGTCTTTAAATAGGAAAGTTTTTTTAACACTTCTTTTTCTTGCTTTGCATCACATTTATCACGCTTTTTAATTTCTTCGTACAAGTACTGAAATTGTTTTTCAATTTCTCTGCTTCCACAACTTCTCATTATGCTAATGAGTTTTTTCTTTTAACAAACATCGTGTCAGAACTCGTTCCTAAAACAAAAGTAAATTTTAAATAAAATACTAACTAGAAATTTTCTGTGATCTCGCCCCCTAAAACCTTTTTTATTGCAAAAAGGCCAAATATGAGTATCAAATTTAGATGATTTTAAAATGAGCAATAAAGAAGCTTTGTGAAAGGGTAAAAGTATTTTACCGTAGCTACCGTAAAAATGAGTTTAACATTATTAACATACTTTTTAGTGTTCCGTACGGAACACTTGTTGACTTCGGTGTCTATACGTCTGTCTGTCTGTCACACCCGATTTTCTCCGAAACTATTTGTCATAGAAAGTTGAAATTTGGTAATAATATAGAAATTGATGGCCTCATCAGAGTCATGTAGTTTTGAAAGTTAAATTTTGACTTAAGGGGTTAATTTTGGGGAGCGAAAATGGAAGTGAAAAAATTTTTTTTTTTCCTAGATCATTGAGTGTGGTGTGAAAATGGGAGTAAAATCTATATATATATATATATATATATATATATATATATATATATATATATATATATATATATATATATATATATATATAATGTAATACTTGCGCACACTTTTCTTTGTATTATTTTTAAAAAATGAAAAATCGCTGTTCCCCTCCTTATTTCGAAAAGTACTGATCAAAAAATTTTGAAAAAATTCCAGAATATTCTCCACGGGGTGTAGATTGAGCAAAAATTATCACGAGTGCATTTCCTTTAATAATTTATCTTGTATATAAAAAAAACCAAAATGTAACGGTCATCAGTTTTCAGTAAAGACTGGAAACAAACCTTATTGAAAACTCATTTGCGGTGTGTTTTGTGAAGTCACTGATCATTTTATACCTCCGTAAATTTTTTTTTTATTTTAAAAGCCATCAACGTATGGGACACTAATTGCGCAAGTTCAACTTGCACTTGACCGGTTATTTTATTAGTCTACAATTCTTAAAATATGTCCACCTACCTGAACTTGAAGATGCCATTACAAATACTCTTGATAATTAAGAATTATTTAACAGTGAGGATGTAAACCACTCTTTAATTTCGCCAACAAACCGAACGCGTTATCCCGGTGAATAACTCGCAACAACTAAATGTTACGGGAGGCACGGGAGGGGAATCAAGGTGGAGAACAGCATTGTTTTATGACGCATAAGGTAGTGCACTGTGGTTTCAATAAATGGTGATAAGGAAACCCACATTTTTATTTTTTTTCTTATTACCAATAATTTATTAATCCTGCCCCAGTGTGTGGCGTTATGTATTCAAAAATGCATTCATTCTATGAAGCTTCCAAAGCTGAACAATTTTCAAACTATTTAAAAAAAACATAATTTCGAAAAACAACTTTATAAAAGAAGTCCCGTTATGATTAGAAAAGTGTTTAAATCTATTGAGATTTCTCATCTTGTACATCACCAATGTTTCACTGTCGTCAAGTATATTTACCATCCTCGTAAAAACTTCTTGAACTTTTTCACCTCGTACAATCTCTTCCGCTTTAAAATACATGTTTACAAAAAAGACATATTATAAAATCATTAACATTGTTTTTCATTGTTAGGAAAACCTTGAGTCGTTAGGATTTGGCGATACAGAAAATATCGGCAAAAAAAAAATCTGAAGTGTATGTTCCCTTCAAAGAGAGTAGTACATCGCTGGCAAATTCATGTGATGATGAAATTAGGCAACTCGAAGAGGATGTTAAGAGAATGAGGACATCATGCATGACGCCCGATCAAGAAACAAAAGTAATTAAAAAAGAGGTCGAAGTATTGAAAAAATATTGCACCAAATTATCTTCTATACAACAGGAAAACATCACCCTCAAACAACAGAACGCTGATCTTCAGCGTAGATGTCATGAATCCGAGGAAAAACTGCAAATACTTGGTTAGTATACATTGTCCGAATAATTTAGTATTAATGTAACCTTAAGTCACTTTACCAAACTATTTGGTAGCTGTTAAAGGTTTCTAATGTACTATTTAACAATTTTCTTTCATGTGAAATATTTATGATAGCTCTTAAATCTGAGTTGATATTTATATTGCGTATTTGCATTATCAGTTCCAAGCAAAAAAAAAAAAAAAAAAAAATATATATATATATATATATATATATATATATATATATATATATATATATATATATATATATAACCCCATAAAATCCCCTTAAAATGGAATTTAACATACATTTCAAACAGCTGATCGATAATACTAGTATTAAATATAAACAAAGTAAAAACTAACTCTCACCAAAATTAGAAAAAAAAAAAAACAAAAAATAAACCGAATCACACCTTCATAGAGATATGTCGAATGCGTGTTGTTCTGTCTGTTACAGTGAAATGTGGAAATAATTTTAATTTTATATTAAACAGTATATTTAAATAGTAGTGATATTAATGTTTTATATGACGCTTAATATGTTAGTACCCGTATAATAGTAGAATATTCGATACTTGTTTGATGAATAATGAAAAATCCTTTTTGGGTAAGTCCATAATTTTATTAATTTCTGTAGTAAGTTCCATGTGCTCATGTATACATTTATTTTAGTTATAAATACAACTGAAGACCAAGATAATTTGGTTGAAACGTATTATAATAAATGTAACCTCAAGAAGTACTTTTCTCATTTATGAACCTTAAAAATATATATATATATATATATATATATATATATATATATATATATATATATATATATACATATATATATATATATATATATATATATATATATATATATATATATATATATATATATATATATATATTATAGCCTCTCATTGCGGCGTCATTTTATAACGTCTCTTTTGTGGCACTATTTTGCCCCTTATGTATATCTTAATTTTGAGAATGGATTGAGTGGATATTAATACTAATAGAGGGGACAGAATTAAGATATCAAGCTAGCTCGTATTTTTTGGAGAGATTATGGATAAGAGATAATTTCTGTAAATGGTCTCTATAGTTGTTTAAAGCTTGGTTGCAATGTTTATTTTTTTGGCCACCATTCATTTTAGAATAAAAGGAATCTAATTTCAGCTCAAAAAATGAAAAAATACTGAAGTTATTTAGTTGTTATAATAAGATTAAATATATTACAACCTGTGCGTCCTGAAAAAAAGAATGGGTAGTTCAGTAAAAGGCTGCATTAACACAGAGAAAAGTATATTAACAAAATAAAAATCCTTGCAGATATTACACTCTTAAAATTACATTAACTGAATAAAAACCCCTTAGGCTATGAGAGTGTACACATTTAAACTAGAGTTCTATGAATTACTAATTCTTAATGTAAAAAAAACTAAAGGCTTTTAAAAAAAGTTTGTAATATTGACTTCGCGAATTGCACGTGTTGACTTAGTTGTTGGAAACACACTTGTAGACAGGAAGTGAGATATTTAAACTGGTGTACTTATGACTTACTGATTGGCTTCTCCTCGTGGGTTTTCCATAAGCTGCTTGGTCTCTCCTGGTGAGATTCTCATGAAAATATTGTCTCAGCCACCACTCTCCTAGTCTCATTTGGATAACTAAACACTTTTTGACCCGAAATGCCTTAGGATGAGCAGAATATTTTAAGATTGGAAAAAGACATCAAACTTGAAATTTTTAAACAACATCCACTTGGTGATAAAAAAAGCCGTTACTGCACTACGGCATCACGGAAGACAAAGCCACTACGGCATGCGGGAGGAAAAAGCCGCTACGGCATGGCCGAGGAAAAAGCCTCTAAAAATTCCATCTGGCCGTTTATATATCTTTTGCCCCTTCTTCAAAGTGAAGTCTTTAAAATGGCTCACTTCCGGGACGCAAAATCAATGCAAACTAAATAAGTTAGGTCAGCAACACGTTATACACGGTTGAGTTACACCGTTCAAAATTGAAATCACTACCTAATCAAATATAAAAATGTAATAAAAAATAAATTATAGAAAGAAAAACAGTGTCGTAACATGATCTTAAAATCTAGGAAAAAATTAATGTTACAATATATATATATATATATATATATATATATATATATATATATATATATATATATATACATACGTATATAACGACAGCTAATGTGCCTTTCAATCAAAAATTACACCGATATGCAGTACTGTGTGTGTACTATTTTTGTTTTGGTGACAGTTGCCAGACTCGGCGTTGATGACTTTTGACCCGAGCATTTGACCTTTCGAGAAATGGTTGTATAGAGCTATGTTATATTTTGATTGAGTTGTGGCTCTGCTCTGTTTTATTTGTTACAAGACAAATAAACACCGGTATCTTTTGTATTGTAGTGTTGGTTAGAATTCTTATTGCTTTCCAGTGGATGGAAATATATGTATGATATAAGATTATAACTGTCAAGTGAATTTTTGTTTTTCACAAAGTCATACATTGTATTGTATATACACCAAATAAATATGCTTATTAGAACATTTTATATAATGGTAAACAATGATGACCTTGAGACAAGAAATATAATTTTTTAAATTTAACACATTTTTATCTATTTAGTTATAAATTATGAGCAATTTTTTGGTCTTATAACATACAGCCTCATAACTGACGTTGGCTTACTCAAAGTCAAATATTTCTTTATTATTCATAAATCAGTACAATAATATGATTACTTACAAACTTAGTGTATGACAAATACGATATACAATTACGTGCATATTCATTTACTTTTAGCCTTTCGGCAGGCTTGATGTACGGCCACTTTTGGTAAGTTTACCTAGTGTTTATTTGTCTAATTATTTCCGAACGATCTTCAATGAGTTTTATATATTTGTTTGTTTGAAAAAGAGTATATTAATTTTTTATTCGTTTTTTTGATGATATTTTATTTATTTGTTTTTCCTGGGAAAAATCATACAAAAAACCAAGTTTGATTTTCTCAGGTACAAGGTCTAGTCAGTTGATTTGACTTTATTATTCGCTAATTTTTATTATAATCTCTTTCATTCTATCGTTCGCATTCATTCATTTCTCTTTCACCCTCTCTCATTCCAACCAATCACTTAATTTGTTTACAATATTTACAATAGTATTTTATAATGCTTTAGATACTTTGTATTTGTATTATTACTAATTTTATTTTATTATTTATTGATTATTATTACTTTATTTATTTTTTTATTATTCATGTTATTTTGGTTTACTATTTATTTACACTGTACACTGCACTTCACTATTTATTTAATTTAGAATATCTTTAACTCTTAACAATTTATTAACAATTTACAATAGATTATGTTTAAAATTAAACCTAATTTTATCTTGATGAATTGTTGAATTTATTGGATTGTTGCTGGTCACTTATTGGTCCTATTCAGACGTTTATATTTATATTTAAATGTATTGGAATTCCCCACGTCGTCTGTCTCGGGCCGTTGGCCACGACGTGCTTCCAGTACACGGGCAAGCTGTGACATTCCTGAACGTATATAGATTTTTTTTTGAATTTGGTTAAATTTATTTGTGTTGCAGTTATAGACCCTCGAAATAAATTGGTAATCTGTGGTACAATGGTTTGTCTATTTGTCTTGTGTGTGTAATATTACGTGTTAGGGTGAATATTTGTGTTTTATATTTATAAAATTTGTTAGATATGTCTTCTATATGTTGTCTTATAGTTGGCATGTTAGATATTTGGTTTGCTTCTTATGTAACGTCCAATTGTTACGCACCTTAGTACTCTATGTTGTGTGTGTTGCAGTCATTTCGTTTGTGTGTCAGATATGCTGCACCATATAGGTGCGGCTTTCATTAGTACTGGTCTTATTATTTGTTTATAGATCATCAATTTATTTCTTGGGTCCATGTGTGAGTTCGGCGATATATATGCATATATATTTTACATTGGCACGAATGCTTTATTTGATATGTGGCTTATCTGTGAGTGAAATCTTAATCTTGTGTCAACAATGACTGTGAGATACTTCAGCTTATTTCTGAAGGGTATCTGAGTGTCATTTATTGTAATAGGAACATTTATCTTGGTATTTGTACACTTTCAGGTTAGCCTTCACATTTTGATTCGTTTAGATTGATTTTCCAAAGTTTCAGCAGTGGGAGTACTTAACTTAAATAATTGCAGATGTGCACTCTAGCTACATTCGCATAATACGAATGTGAGTAAATGAGCGCATCATCAGTAAATAATCCTATTTTCGTGAATCTGTATTTGGAAAGATCAGTTATCTATAAGTTAAAAAGTTTTGGTGACAGTACAGAGCCCTGCCTTAGTGCATATAGGTATTGATACTCTCGTCTAATTAAGTAGCTATGTAGAAATGTTACTATATATAATGGTAGATTGTATTGTGATTCATTTATATAACAAGCCGTTGATCCATACTTCGTCGAATGCTTTGTGGATGTCCAGGGCAAGCACAACGGTGTTCTGCTGATTATTTATTTTGTCTAGTATATCTTGCACTACTTTTGCAATCAGCAGGACAGTGCTGTACCTACCCCGGAATCCAAATTGTTCTGATTGGAATTTACTTTCGATTTTGTAAATACTGTTTAATTTATTTAGTATTATTTTCTCAGTAATTTTAGCCAGCACAGTGAGGAGCGAAATCAGTCTGTAGGAGTCCACTCTTTCCGGGTTTTTGTCCGGTTTTAGAAGGAGCTCACCACAGACTTTTTCCGCTCCCCAGGAAAACGCTGAAGCTGTATGAATTTATTATGTAACTGTATTGGACAACAGTTTTTTTGGGAATGTTTTTTAAAAGTAAAGCGGAAATTCCATCAATACACGGCGGCGGCGCTTTGTTGTTTGGTAAGTTTTGAATTAATTTTTTGATTTCAGCAGGACTCGTGCATAGTTTACTCCATACTGTTGGAAGTATTGGATACGTTTTGTAAACTGATCTTTCCACTATGTTTGATATGATATCCTATTCAGGAAGTACATTTAGTTCACCACCTAAAGTTTAGTATAAATATTCTGCTATTAAGTCTGCTTTTTATTGGTCCATTTGATCCCTATTTGTAAGTAGTATAGGTGTGTTATTAAATTTAGATTTTAGTCTTTTAGTCAAACGCCAGAGGGAATTGTCTTGTGTTGACAATCCCCTCAAAACGTCGCCCCGTTCCAAGTGTCATTTTCATATTTGTTGATTTTTGTCCATATTGTGTCTTGTAGCATCTGAATTCTGAATTTCCTATTTCATATTGTACTTTTTAGTTAAAAATAATTTGAATCCAATAACTCGGCATAGTAACACAAAGCTGCATGCTGGGCTTAAAACTATAGCGTGGCATTCGTAATATATTCCATGTTTATATGTGGTTTCCTCCAAAATTTTCAAGAAAACTTATCAAAATCGGCTCATTTTATGGTTGGAACGTTGTCAGATTGACAATTTGGGTTTACCAGCGGTTTGTCTATTAAGCTGAAAAAATCTAGACACATTTAACAAAAAGCACAAGAGAGCTGCCTTATTTCTTGACTACGGAAAGAGTTCGACTTAATTGATTATGACCTGTTATTGTACAAGCTTTAAAAATATCGCAGATATTTACATCTTACGGTCAAAAAAATTTATCAAGCATTAATAGGTATAAAATAAAGAGAATTTAAGATTAATATTCACAAAAATAAAATATTCATGACCAAACACGTGAAATTCCCAAATTTTGTAAAAATATAAATAAACTCTTAAGTGAAATTTTAATTATTAAACGATCTTTCCCTTCATTACTGAATCTCAAAAAGAAAAAAGGTATTCTCACAATAACACGATAAATCGTTATTTAATGGAAAGAGAGGAAGCTAGCACCAGTACATCAGCTAAAAAATTAAAGAGCAGTGAAACCGTTGATTTTGATGTGGATGCATCTTTCGGGTACCGATTAATCAATTTTGTATCTGTTTTTTCTGCTATAAGTGAAGTGGTAAAGTGTAAAGAGTGCGGCGGTGACATAAAATTTACCGAAACTTCTCTTCGTGGTCTTGGTTTTAAACTAAAAGTGAATTGTGCTGAATGCGCACCAGTTCTAATAAACTCATGCCGTCTTATCAATGGTAGAGTGTATGATGTGAATAGACGATTAGTTTTTGCGTTCAGACTTCTTGGTATTGGTTGAGTAGGAATAGAGAAATTCTGTGGAATCATGGACTTGCCTAAACCAATTTTCCAATCGTTCTACCATAAAGTTGTGAATGGCATTAACACTGCTACAAAAACTATTTGTGAATTGTCCATGAAAACTGCTGTTCAAGAGGCAAAGGAATTGAATAGCGCAGTAGAACTCACCGTTTCAGGGGATGGAACTTGGATAAAACGTGGTTTCTCATCCCTTTTAGGCGTTTCTACTCTTATATCGTTTTACTCAGGAAAAGTTCTTGATCTTATAGTAAAAAGTTCATACTGTAAAGCTTCTGAATTTTGGAAAAAATTTGAAGGTACTGAGGAGTATGATGAGTGAGGCAATGAACACTCAGGTAAATGTTCTGCCAATCACGAAAGGTCAGCTAGAAAAATGGAAATGGATAGTATTGTAGAAATGTTCAAAAGATACGAAACACTTTATAACATACGATATGGTAATTACGTAGACGATGGAGACAGTAAGACTTATAAAGAAATTGTTGACTCAAATCCGTATGAAAATTTAGTTGTTAAAATTATGCAAAGTAAAAAAAGATAATCCTGGTATAGGTGGCAGAGAGAGGTTGACAGACAAGCTTATTAATGAGTTAACAGTTTATTATGGTCTTGCAATTAGAAGGAGTATAAATACATCAGTTGAAACAATGACAAATGCGATATGGGCAACTTTTACCATAAAATATCCACTGATGAAAAGCCACAGCATGACAAATGCCCGTCCGGCAAAGATACCTGGCGTTCGTATCAGAAAGTGAAGGCTCCTGGAACTTTGGATTCTTATAAGCATACAAATTCTATTTCTGTAGTTGTCCAAAAACGTCATTGAGCCGTTATACGATAGATTAACTGATACCGATTTGTTAGAACGCTGTTTAGAAGGATACACTCAGAATAATAACGAAAGTCTAAAAGCTGTCATTTGGTCTATGGCGCCAAAAGTGCAATACAGTGGCACAAAAATTGTCGAGATTGCATCTTATATTGCAGCACACTAGTATATTTAGTGATGGATATACTAGTGTATTACAAATGATGCAATTATTAAACCCTGTAATTGGCCAAGCGCGCTGTGATTTACCGAGAATTTGGATTCTCAACGAATATCTATAGTCAACGTGAGAGCCCAACAGGAGACTAAAGAGGCCAGGAAATTGAAAAGAGCTGCTCAAAAGGAGTCGGAGGACATCTCGGCAACAATGGAAGACCTCATGTATGGTCTAGGAATCGCAGATTGAAAGTAATCTAAAAAAATATTTGGTTTTAAGACGCTGACGCCGTACTATTTTTTCTTGTGCGTTGTTTTCGAAACTACTTTTTTCAAACTGGTGTACAAGATATCTTAAGATCTACTTAACCGATTTTGTAAAAATTTACAACACATATTCTTTATATTATTATCTAAGATTTCATTTGCCACGTTCATAAGTTATAAATTTTTTAAACTTAAAATTTCGATAAAAATTAGAATTTTTTTCTAAATAAGAAAAAAAATTATTTTTTTTATTTTTCAGACAATGCCTGGCAGAGAAAATAAGTACACCATCAGCAAGGATTTTCAAAAAAGGGGTCCTACTTGATGGCTCATATCTCCGTCATTTTTTAATTTTTTTATTCCTTTTTATTTCAAATTATTCATAAAACTACTATGTATATGTGTAAAAGAAAAGTTATTTTCTATATTTAATAGCTGCGTCAATTTTTTTTTTATTTTTATATCAATTTAAATGACAAAATTTTTTGTTGTCTTTCTTGATATTTAATTTTATAAACCCAATACAAACACAATTTTCAAAAATCTGATACATCATTAGTCTTACTTCATATTCATATTGTTTCATCACAACCGTTAAGAATCACTTAGTCTCCTATAAATATCATCCAAGAAAATACATGCGAGCGATAATATATCATCCACAGATGGGATAACTCAACATTCTAAGATTATGAACAAAGTGGACCGGTCTTGACAACTACCTGCTACTTTAAAATAAACTTTGATAACTAGAAACCATCTGTTAATATACTATAATATTTAAAAATATTAATATATTATAAAATCCTAGTAGGAATCATTCCTACTAGACTACTCCGCAAAAATTATTTTTTATTAAAGGTTGTGGAGACAGAACAGCATTCGAACAATTGCAAGAAAAGCTCCTTACGCTTAATGAAGCTACAGCTGAGAGGGATATTCTGCAAAATAGAGTGGGACAGCTAGAAAAAGAACTGCAAGCTTACCACGATCTGCCAGAAGAAATTGAGGTATTTAAACGAAGATCGCTTCTCTTGGATGACGTTCTGAAAGATCGTGATCGACTTGCTAAACGGGTGGAACAGATGAGAGGGATAGACGACGAAGTAGTATCATTAAGAATAAAGGCAGAAAGGGTATGTTGAGCACGCTAACTTAAAGTTTAAGACACTTCGTCTCTCTAGATAACATTACCTGTGTTTTTCAAAGTTGACCGTGAGATCCCGATCCAGTATGTTATCCTTGTTTTTGTTATATATGTAAAAAATATCCTATAGAGCTGATTAAACCAGTACGTCCATCGGCTACTTTTGAAAAATACTCTAGGTTTCCTATCAGTTAGTCAGCTTAAATCTGAATACATAATAAAAGACTGTTTTGAGTCAATTTCCACTGGTTTATTTATGATTTTGATGACGCGTTTCGCTGTCGATGCAGCTACATTTAAGATATTTCTTACGAGAAGACAGAGAGAGCATTATGTTAGAGAAAGACGCGAAATAATTTGGTTTCCAAAGTATAATGATTATGGCAACGTAGCTTGCTTCCCGCTGTACGCAATCCCATGTTATTGCATTGCATTGCATATATTAGTCTGGGAGCTCAGTACCAGAATGTCTCATCGAAGAGTGGCAGATAATAGTATCACTTTGTTAATTATCCCCCCTTTAGTCTCTCCAGGTAGTTTAAAGCCTCAACTCTGGTTCCTGTCCCTGGAAATACGCTTTAAAGCTGCAAGAAAAAGTTGGTGGACGAACCCAACGCTGACTGGCAGATATTTTGAGTATAGCTTCATTTCTATGAAATATGACTGAAAAATGAATATCTGTCATGAATTTTAGGTTGCAGAAAAATTGACCCACCTGAACCCATAGAGGAGCGAATGTAATTTGTTTTAATATGTTCGTCGAGGTTTGTAGATACTGAAAATAACATTATCTGCTATAAAGTATGGTTCTTTATTAAAATGCGCGCGCCAGTCTTACAACGCGCGCGCCCGTCCTCTAATTTGTTTTTCTCTCAAATACTATACACATGCGCCAGTGTCTCGAGAAACGCTCAAATCAGCATTGAAACAGTTACAAGCAGATTAATATATTTATTTAATTTGCAGTTCAATTTCGCTCTATATATTTTTTTATTTTTAACCTTTAAATTTTGTTTATATTTATTATTCAAAATTTATATTCAAAAGCCCCAAAACCCTTTTTAATATGTAATTACGAAAATTAAAAAAAAAAAATTTTGGTAGGTATATTGGATAGTAGATATGAAATTTTTGATTTTTAACATGACAGACAATAAGAGTGATCCAAAAAATCTCCAGAATTAAAATTTTAAACATTTAAAACGAACAATACTTTTGCCGCATTCGGTTAATGCCAATACAACAATGACCGAATTCTTCATCAGCCACCCGGGGTTTCACTGTGTTCTTTTTAAACTTTGAGCGTTTGCGGCTCCACTCTAGTGTACGTGGGTTTTTTGGGTCGCAGAATCCGATCTGCAATTAGTTTTTTGAAAAAATAACCTATTAATTGTTATTAACAATTTTTTAAGCAATTATCTAAAAAAAATAATTTGATATAATTTACTTTTATAATAACGAAAAGTTTAATAAGCGCTCCATCCAAATCTTTTTAGGCATATTTCGACCCACTAAATCCTATTTTTGCAAAAAACTGAACCTTTTTATTGTTATAAAAAATTTATTATAAAGAATTATGCTAATAAACAGAATTTTAGAGAATTTATCTCCATAACCTCAAAATCTAAGCTTTTTACGAGCTCTACCCAAGTTTTTTAGATAAATTTTGTCCTGCTGTCTGAATTTCTAATCCATTTTTCCAATTTAATTAATTAAAAATTAAGAGCTAATAAGTTTATTTATATGCAATCGAATAAAAATATTTGTGTTAAATTCCCAAAGAAAAATTAATATAATTCTAATAATTTGTCAGTAATAAAAAAATAATTTAGTTTTTGAAAAAATGAACAGAGAATTTAAATTTAGCCAGTTAAATAATATTATATTAAGTTAATATAGAAAAAAATTATTTATTTGTAACAAAAATTTATAAATTTTTAGCAAAAATGGATTAGAAATTCGACTTTAACGTGTCAAAAAACATGTAAACTCATGCATCACAGCTAAGTAATAATGCGAATAAAGAAAATCAATTTTTTTATAACTTAAGCTTTGCATTAAAAATACAGAAACTCTTCTGATAAAAGCAGGGACTGGACTTCATGGCACATATTCGGGATTTCACCTCTTATAGTATTCGAACACTAATTCATTTATCTGCCGCTCTCGAAGAAGTTCAGGTGGGTCCAAAAACTCTACAGGTTCAAAAATTCGTAGAAATTCAAAGAACTAGGATCTAGAGCAAATAATATTTTTTCACTTATTTTTTAGTCCCAAACTAACTATATCTCGAATATCTGCCACTCAGCGATGAGTTCATTTTTGAGCCCATTTTTTTTCAAGAAAAAAAAAATTACTCCCGCCGGAACCGGTCTCCGTGGCAGATATTAAAGCTATAGTATCCTCATATATATATAAAACTACCACTCTGCGATGGGTTCACTTACCCTCAATTTTTTGCAACTTTTTCCCTCCATAACCACGGCAGGAACCGGAATTTGGATCTATAAGTTGTATTTTTTGGTTCTGTTTGTCACATTTAATAAGTGATATATTTATCTGCCGCTCTTCGATAAGCCCAAAATCTTGGTTATGAGCCCCTGGGCTATAGATGATTTAAAGTTTGAAAGAACGCCCGCATCCGAGCAAGCTGTCTTTTTCAAGCTACGTTGCCACAGCGAAAATTCACTCATTCTATAAAAAAGTAATATTGATCTAATTTTTGCAATAACTAGGTAGTAAACTGCCTTCATATTTTAACAAACGATAGCAAAATAATTTTTTTACATATATATAATTTTTTGTGACTTTTTACTTTTTAATGCACATACGACAACAGAAACTGTAAAAAACGCATGCTTTGATTGAAGAAAAAGTATGGATTCCTATCTTATACGCGTTAAACATCTGAAACTTTTACAATTAATTGTGGCAAAACCGTCGTGGTAAACCATCTTTATGTATATTAAAGCAGTGAATGCATGATGCTAAAATCTATTATTTCTCAAAATTTCAAGCAAAACTACTTTTAAAAGTTAATCGTAAGAAATACCTTAACACTGTCAAGTTTAGTTTATTTGAACACCACTGAGTATTTTTAAAGTTTACATTTTTATATTATTTATTTATTATACTATTACACCTGTTTAAAATTATATTGACATATTTAAATAGGTGTAATAGTATAATAAATAAATAATATAAAATTGTAAACTTAAAAAATACTCAATGTTGTTCATATAAACTAAACTTGACGGTGTTAAATGTAGATCCGGCGAAGATGCATCAACAGCGAAACGCGTCATCAAAATCATAAATAAACCAGTGGAAATTGACTAAAAACAGTCTTTTATTATATATTTATAATGAATTTCCATTAAGTAGAAGCTACAACTATCCGAAATTTGAATCTGCTTCCTATTATAAATATTCCCTGAAAAGAAAACGGAATAGGAGCAAGAAATAACAAATGTTTTAACACAAACAAGGAACAGTTATATTAACAATCTCGTGCTTCACAGTACTTAATAATTGTCCTTTCCTACAAAAGAAGTAACCTTAGAGCGACAACGAAGGGTAATGAAGGAAAAAGGTAAACTGTTCCCTTCATTAACCGTTTTTCAGATGCCTAATCATTTCCGTAAATCCACCGATGAATATTAAGAAACATTCTGTATATGGAAATATTTTTTTCTAAAAATTTTATAGGTTGATGAGTTGGAA
>CM032447.1:84212662-84282226 GCA_019049505.1 Pachyrhynchus sulphureomaculatus | reverse complement strand
GCAGAGCTCCGTCTTGTTGAATCCATATTTGTTCCCTTTCAAAGTTATCAACTTCTTCAAGAAGCTTGGGTAATTCGTTTTGCAAATTTAGATATCTAGGCCCGTTAAGCGGTTCGCGGAAAAAATATGGACCAATAATTTGTAAATTTAATATTCCACACCATACATTAAGCGACCAATGGTTTTGGTTTTGAACTTCCCGGACCCAAAATGGATTAACTGTTGAATAATAATGCATGTTTATGACTGTTAACTGCTCCGTTGCTGCGAAAAGTAGCTTTATCAGAAAACAACATTATTTTGAATAAAAAACTTGGATCGGCCTCTATTGCTCCATTCATGGTAGTACAAAAGTTTACTTGTAGTTCAAAATCACTGCCGTGAAGTTCTTGGTATAGTTCCATATGAAAGGGGGGTATTTTCTCGTGTTGCGATTACCGTAGATTGGGATGTATCAGATAAGTCAGCTAGTTGACGGCTGCTGACCTGGGGATTATCTTCAACAAGTAAAATCTCAATTTCTTTTTCCTCATTGGTAGCATTCTGGTTTACTACTTTCCGTTTCGTATACACAACGCTACTACTACTATCAAACCGTTCCATTAAACACCGAAAAGATTTTCTAGATGGTATACGTCTATTAGGGTACTTCGCTCCGTAAAGCCTTACTGCCAAAAGACAATTTTTTCCCGCCTCGCTCAGTATATAAACCATATCAATTAATTCATTTTTAGGAAAACCCATAACTACTACCTTTATACATCACTTAGTACAACAAATTAAACTATTTTTACTTGCTTAATAGACATGTGAAAATTTGACAATGCCTACATTTTGTTTTGTCTTGGCAACTATGATGTTATAGCGTAAGTATATTAATATTGAAAAATTCAAAATAAGTTGAAAACTATTAGAAATAGGTATGTGACATACTTAATAAAAGTTGGAGAGTTTTTTTAAACGTATCAGAAAAAATAATAATATACAGGTTGTGCCATTTAAAAATTTGAGATTTTTCAATTTAAAATAGTCGAAGTCTATAAATTTATTTTGAACACCCTGTAGCATCCAACTGAAATTTCTTTACATATATCTCTTTTTATCTCTATAGAACGCTCGTACTAATTATAAGTATTCCACCTTCAGAAACAATGGCGCTACTGGCAATTGCAATATTAAAAATTGAAATATTAGAAAAACTACTAGGTTTAGGTATATAACATTACTCATAAAAATATTATAAAATTTTACGCAGAATTTAAAAAATAAATTAGTAAATAGGATGTTCCATTTAAAAAAACATATGTTATATCGGCCACACTTTTTTTAAGTACCCTGTATACTCAAAAATAATTTTAAACTGTGCATCTTAACATTCCCTAAAACTATTGTAAAGGTTGTTTTTTTATTGAGATATAGAACTTTGAAATGGAATTAAACAAATATGAATTTTTTAAATTGACATGAAATTTACTTTATTCGAAAGATAATCTTCTGGCATTATAATTTAAATATGACTTCTGGCATATGAGCCCCACGGCTGGCTCGGACGTAGTCTAATCTGGAGGTCCAATTTTCGATGACTTTTTCCAACACTTGTGGCCGTATATATCGGCCATAACGCGGCGAATCTTGTCCTCCAAGTGGTCAATCGTTTCGGGCTTATCGGCGTAGACTAGCGACTTCACATATCCCCACAGAAAATAGTCTAGCGGCGTTAAATCGCACGATCTTGGAGGCCAATTCACAAGTCCGAAACGTGAAACTATGCGGTTACCAAACGTTTCCTTCAATAAATCAATTGTGGCACGAGCTGTGTGACATGTTGCGCCGTCTTGTTGAAACCACAGCTCCTGCACATCATGGTTGTTCAATTGATGAACGAAAAAGTCAGTAATCATGGCTCTATAATGGTCACCATTGACTGTAACGTTCTGACCAGCATCGTTTTTAAAGAAGTACAGACCAATGATTCCACCAGCCCATAAAAGCACACCAAACAGTCAGTTTTTCTGGATGTAACGGTGTCTCAACATACACTTGAGGATTATCATCACTCCAAATACGGCAGTTTTTGTTTATTGACGTATCCGTTCAAACAAAAGTGCGCTTCATCGCTAAACAAAATTCGCTTATGAAAATCGGGATCAACGGCAATCTTGTTTTGGGCCCATTCCCCGAATCTACGCCTTGCTAGGTGATCGTGTGGCTTCAATTGTTGCACGAGTTGGATTTTGTAAGCACGCAAACCAAGATCTTTCCGCAAAATCTTCCATAAAGTGGATAGACACATATCCAATTCCTATGCACGATGGTGGATAGACTGATTCGGGTCTGCCTCTACGCTACGCTCTACAGCAGCAATGAGTTCCTCTGTACGCACTGTACGACATCTCTGTGGATGCGTATTACCATTTAGAGTAAACGTGGTGCGAAAACGTTCTATAGTTAATCGAATTAATTGCTCTGATGGACGATTATGTAGACCGTAAAATGGACGTAGTGCGCGATACGTATTTTGAACAGAGATTTTCAAAATAAATTTGCACAATTTGGAAGCGTTGTTCAGGCGTCAGTCTATTCATGTTGAAATGCCAAACTAAACTAAACATAAATCACTTGACAGCTGACAAAATGGCTGCCAGTTAAAAAAGTGTTGCCAACTTAAAGTTTTATACCTCTATAAAAAAACATCCTTTATTTAACATTTTTTCGCCATTCCCGATACAAATGAGATAATGAACTTTACTCTATCGTTGACTCACCCTGTATATATAGTTTCCATAAAGCGACACCCTTTTTTTGTTAATTTATATAAACATATCTAATTTTACTAACTGTCGGTAAAAATTTGTTAGAACCCGATTCTTCTTCTCGAATTAGACAAGTTAGAGGACGGGATAGACCAGAAGTTGAAGATAGAGATAGGCCAGAAGAAACTAGAGATGGCAGACTTCCAGGAGTTCCCAAGAAAGTTGGAGATGGCAAAGATGCCCTAGCTGATGTAGTTGGAAGACCTGGAACAGGTAAATGTCCAGCTAAAATTGAAAGTATGATTAAAGATAGGTATATGATTTTCCTAAAATAAATATATCCTACATCTTGAAAATGGTACAGTTTTATTTTGTTTAATTTGTTTTTATAATTATTGGTAAAATTATTTTTTGAACGTAATTTTCACAATTTTTAATGTTTGTGTTTTACGTGTATCATGTTGTTTCTATAAAGTGACGTTGTTTTTTAAAATTGTATAATCTCCTCCTCCCAATAAACAGAGTAACTCTTCCACCCAAGAAAAAAACGAAAAAAACCTGAACAATACCGAAACAATCTTTTTAGTGTCAATTTGATTTCAGTATCAGACATGGATTTGTTCGAATTAGACTTTATTGGCATTTAGAGATATAATAACTCTTTTGGCTATGTTCCCAAATTTATAATAATATTCGTTGTGCAAATTATTTATTTAAACCATCATTTACATAAACCATCATCGGATAAAGAACAAAAATTGGTTAATTAGACAGAACTATATCATGGTTTAGACTGGGGGACTAAAGTTATTTAAATTAACGAAATAGATAACATTTTAAAACGATGTATTAAGGATTTACCAATCTCCATACCGAGTTTATGTTACAGGAAATGAAACGGGCGAATTTTCTAAAAAAATTCTTGGATGAGGGATACATAAACAACATTCCAGTTAAACTAGAACGTAAATTAAGTCCTTTTAAGAAGGTTCTAGAATATTATTTTCATACATTAATCGATGGCATTGCGCATTAGCCCGTGTAAAATTATTGTATAATTATAGAAATTGTTTATCATTAGGAATAAGATGTCAGGCATAGTAAAATTTACCAGAAAATCTCTTCTTAATAATAATGGATTATATTTTGGGACTAATCTATTCCTTGAAAACGTTCCGTCTATTTCGGTTACCTTTCATCTCTATGAAAATCACTATAGGGATCAAACGTTGTAACCCTAAGAAACAAAAAGCAAAATTTCATATATTCACAAGCTCAATATTTCGCATTAAAAGGGTAATAAAATGTTAAAAAACTTTGTTTACTTAAATTTCCTAGAAGTATACAAAATTTAATTATGCGCCTTTTTTCCTTCTCTTCTCTCTCTTTACATCTCCACAATATTCGAGTGTACAGGGTGATCATTTTTAGACGCCCGGTCCCGATTTACGAAAAATTTAAATTAAAAAAAAACATATTTATTTTTTTTTAATGGTATGGTGCATGTCAAGGAGTATACTGACGTATTTGCCATTTGATAGTGAAAACGACGCTAGACGCCGCGCCGCCAAACAACTTTTTTTTCCAACGACATACCTTTTGTAAAACGGCATTGAAAAGCCCTATTTTTTTCAACATTTTTTACTTAAACTGTTTTTTTTTAATTTGTTTTGCAAAAAAGTTATGCGACAAAACCTCTCTAAAATAATATTTTTAGGTTATTGCGCAAACAATTCATCTAGTAGACGGCTGTAGTATTTTAATCTGACAGCTCTTGTCTGTATATCTATTCAATTCGATTGACTTAAACCAAGTAAACAGTGTGTTAATAGTTTCTGGTTGACGTGGTTTTCCACGCTGAAAAAGTAGATATGATTCTTATTTATGGAGAAGCAAGAAGAAATTCTCGAGAAGCCGTAAGACTCTATCGTTTAATTTTATAAATATGAAATAAATTATGTAATATTAAAAATATATTTTTTTTATGATTTTAGTAAAAATAATTTATAGTCTTGTTTTTTATCGTCCAAAGATATTTTTTTAAATGAAAAACCTCAACGGCATAGTAACTAATATTATGATAATTACTGTCAGATTAAGTTATGATAGCAGCCTACTAGATAAATTGTTTGAAAACCACCAAACATGGTACATAATCCATGGCAACCACGATGACCAAAAAATAATATTTTAGAAGGTTCTCGCTGCATAACTCTTTTACAAAACAGTTTAAGAAAAAAATGTTGAAAAAAAAATTGGGGCTTTTCAATGCCGTTTTACAAAAGGTATGTCGATGGAAAAAAAGGTTCTTTGGAGTCGCGATGGCCAGCATTATTTTTACTACTAAATGTCAAAAACGTCAATATACCCCTTGACATGCACTCTACCATTTTACATTTAAAAAAATAAATAAATATCCAACAGTTTTCCATAAATCGAGGCAGGGCGTCTAAAAATGATCTCTCTGTTCACTGTTTTGTCTATCTGTAGGACTTAGTTGGGAATGTGGAATCTTTGGCACAATGATACTACTCAGTATATATCACCACTACACCAAACACTTTATTTTTTGCACTCGACGCGCGTTTCGCTAACCATGTTAGCTTCATCAGGAGCGATGATTGACTAAAGCTAAACTACAAATCTACCCTATTTATACTTAGCCTAACCCTTAAATTACTCAAGCGGAACTAATGACATAGGCAAGGCCCTCAGTTCCGGTCAAGTACCAGTAGAGGGGACTATAAGGAATAGGCCCTCTGTCTTTATTTAAACTACTTTTACATTTTATGATTTCCATACTTTCGTATGCGTTCAACAATCTCCTATCAGATACATTTTTTATTAATCTTAGATTATCTAATGTTACAGTATGATCAGCTTCAAGGGCATGTTCGGCAATGCTAGACTTTTCTGTTCTATTGTATCTTAAGTGTGCTAAATGTTCTTTAAATCGTGTTTTAATTGACCTTTTAGTTTGCCCAACATACTTTTTGTCACAATCATTACAACTAATTTCATAAATTCCACTTTTCTCACAATTAGGAATCTTATCTTTGGGATTTCCTAAGATATTCCTCAGATTGTCTGATGACTTATAGACTAAGGTGAGGCCTACCTTATTAAATACCTTATTGAGTCCTTTGCTATATTTCGGATTATATGGTATGGAAACATATTTGGTGTTATTTTCTTCAAGCTATGGGTAATTGCTTGTCACCCTTCATAGCCAATTTATTCATGAGTAAGTTTGAAATCGAAGCCAGTCAAGAATTTTCGCGATTTTTTGATACAAAGAGAGCAAATATTAATGATTTTGTTTCTAAATTAAATAGCCGGTATAATTCCATTAAATTCACTTACGAAGTTGAGAACAAAGGACAATTGCCTTTTCCAGATATTTTAATTATTAAAAATAATAATAGATTAGATTTGATATCTATAGGAAGGATACAGTAACAGATAGATATATTCCTAATGATTCATTTCATTGCAAACAACATAAATTAGCCTCATTACATTTTTTAGTTCATCGTATGGTCACTTTCCCTCTGAACAGAGTAAACTTCAATAAAGAAAGGAATCGTATTAAAAATATAACTAGAGTTAATGGTTACGACGATGACTTAGTAAATAAGCTAATAAATAGACATAAATTTAGATTTAGTATTCAGAATTCCACCTTTTTTACACGCGAAAAAATAACACCAAATATGTCTCCATACCATATAATCCGAAATATAGCAAGGGATTCAATAAGGTATTTAATAAGGTAGGCCTCACCTTAGTCTATAAGTCATCAGACAATCTGAGGAATATCTTAGGAAATCCCAAAGATAAGATTCCTAATTGTGAGAAAAGTGGAATTTAAGAAATTAGTTGTAATGATTGTGACAAAAAAAGTATGTTGGGCAAACTAAAAGGTCAATTAAAACACGATTTAAAGAACATTTAGCACACTTAAGATACAATAGAACAGAAAAGTCTAGCATTGCCGAACATGCCCTTGAAGCTGATCATACTGTAACAATAGATAATCTAAGATTAATAAAAAATGTATCTGATAGGAGATTGTTGAACGCATACGAAAGTATGGAAATCATAAAATGTAAAAGTAGTTTAAATAAAGACAGAGGGCCTATTCCTTATAGTCCCCTCTACTGGGTACTTGACCGGAACTGAGGGCCTTGCCTATGTCATTAGTTCCGCTTGAGTAATTCGAGAGTTAGGCTAAGTATAAATAGGGTAGATTTGTAGTTTAGCTTTAGTCAATCATCGCTCCTGATGAAGCTAACATGGTTAGCGAAACGCGCGTCGAGTGCAAAAATAAAGTGTTTGGTGTAGTGGTGATATATACTGAGTAGCATCTGTAGGACTTTACATTACATCAACATGAACCATACAATAACACAAATGCATATTTGAGCATTTTCATGTTATTTATTCATTCGTTATTTATGCATTCCGTTAGTTTTACTCAAAAATATAAGTTACTAGCTACTTAATAAACCTCTTTTTAGATCGTGATTTTCCTTCAAGCATTCCACTAGTTAGGGGTAGAGGAAGAGGCAGACCAGAAGAAGCCAGAGATGGGAGAATTCCAGCTGTTAAAGAAAAAGACAGACCAGAAGAAGCCAAAGTTGATAGAATTCCAGGAGTTAAAGAAAAAGATAGAGAGGATAAAAAGGATTTAGGCGATAAAGATGAGGTCGAAAAACCAAGAATAGGTAAGGGTACTGGTGGAGAAAAATAAAAAACAAACTTGATGCATTAAAATGCTTAACATTCACTCTTTTGTGACAATATTACCAGGATGAAAATTCTTCATTGCATTTCTTGATGATTTCAATGAGATTTAAGCATTTGTACAGATTTCTTCAGATATGCAATTGCATAGTAGATAATAAATTACTTGTATATGCAGCAGTAAACCAGAAGTAATGCATATTTATTACTTACATTTATATATTATTTTAGTTAAGCATAAAAATATTTGCGCCATATTTTTTACATTATATATCTCTATGAAAAAATTTTTAATATGTTATTTAAGAAATGTTTATTGCAATATTTTTAAAAATCGCGATTCTTCTTCACATTTTGCATCAGTTAGAGGAAGAGGAAGAGGCAAACCAGAAGATGGGTTTAAAGATAGAACAATCCAAGAAGATGGCCGTCCAAAGATTGGGCAAAAGGGGCCGGAAATTAAACAGGAATATGGCAAGCCTGATAAAAAATAGATGAAAAGCCAACTGATAAGGAAAAAGAAATTTCTGCTGGATTTGCTCCAACAGACAAACTCCAGCCAGTTAAATTATTTATTTATAGTAAAAATATTTAGATCCTAAAATAGTACCCTGTGGAACGTCACCCTTGCCAGTTTATCCGTGAGATTCTTTTTATTAACTAAAACAAATGCTGTAATAAGATCAAACAACAGGGTTACTATGATGTCTTTGGCAACATCTCCACAGATGTACGAGAGTGTTTTTTAAATTATCTCCTCAGGCATGAAAATTGCGTAATAAAACAAAATTGCTTAACTTTCCAATTACTATAACCCTTCTTAGTACTTTGAAGAAATTTTGTTCGTTGCATCCTGCAGTTTCTACGAATTTCGTTCTTTAGATTAATGAGTGAGAGTAGTTTGGAGCATCGCGCAATGATAAAGTTTCTAACAACAGAGTGGATCAAGAGCTACGGGAAAAAAAAGTGGCGTGGATAGTACCAATTTACCCCTTTGACAGGTTCATCTGGCATAGAAACTGTTCACTTTTCAGATATTTTGGGCCGTCACTACTGACCCATTATCCAATAAGGCCCAATTCGAATATACCATTTTTGGCAAGAACAGTAGTACCGTAGGTGTGGTACAGTATCATTAGCTAGTTCAGAGGACTTGTTCTCAATGATTTACAGAAGTCGATGTTGACCGGGGCACAGTGGGTAGAAAAAAAAACCACTACCGTACAAAAAATCTCTACAGACCTAAAATTTCATCGGATCACCATATATTTTTTTAAAATCATCGTAAGAAAATTTAAAAAAGAATTGTCGAACCATATTTGGTTGCTAATAAACCTATTGAATTCGAGTATTGGTTCAAAAACGGCCTCAAAGTGGTCAAAAGTCATCAAGTTAACAATAATCACCAGAAATACATATTCCGATGTATTGTTAGTCACTGAATCCAAATATGAAATCTGATTTTCTCGTACACCTATTGATTTCGAATTAAGGTCCAAAAATTGCTTCACAATGGTCAAAAATGATTAAGTAAGGGGCCCTTTTCCTTGAGTCAAGAAAAAAGGGCTCCTCGGGCTCCCGGTACAACATCGATTTCTGCTAATCATTGAGCGCAAGTCCTACTGAACTGGCTAATGATACTGTACCACGCCTACGGTGCTATCGTTCACGCTAAAAATGGCATATTTGAATTGGGCCTTATTGGATAATGGGCCAGTAGCGACGGCCCAAAATATCTGGAAGGTGAAGAGTTTCTGTGCCAGATCAATCTGCCAAAGAGGCAAGTTGCTACTGCCTACGCCACTTTTTTTCCCATACCTCTTAGTCTATAGGGAAATGGACATAAAATAATGTCGCAGGTTTTCGAGTAATGACGATCTACTAAATTAAAATGTAGGTCCAAACAGTTTCGATGAGTCCTAGTCTCAATTTGGATAACCCGAGATGCGAAAAACCTGTTGAGACAGGAATTAGAAGATTCTTGCTGCTTGCTAAAGAAACTAGATAATCTAAAAAAAATAAAACTATGGTTTTCCAGATTGTGCACGAAGATTTGTGGATGAAACAAGTTTCTACACTATGGATTCCTAAACTACTTACACCAGAGCAGAAACTGGTGAGAGTAAAGAGTTATTTTTCGCGAATTGTCGCAGACTATGAGACTGTTCTACTGAGATTCTCTCACGAAGCAGTAGTCTATGGGGTCATAAGGGCTCTCCGGATCCAAAAATTTAGTCGTATTCTGGAAACTTTATAGCAACCGGTTTTTGGGACTATTTTTAGTGTTCTGTACTAAACACTGATAAGATCACTTCGGTGTCTGTCCGTCTGTCCATCCGTCTGTCTGTCTATCACACCCGATTTTCTCCGAAACTATTTGACATAGAAAGTTGAAATTTGGTACTAGTATAGGAATTGATGGCCTCATTAGAGCCGTGTAGCTCTGAAAGTTAATTTTTTGACTTAAGGGGTTAGTTTTTTTTTAGGGGTGAAATTAGAAGAGGGGTGACAAATGAAAGTTGTAAAAATACGAGTCCAAAAAGATATATAATGTAATACTTGCGCACACTTTTTCTTTGTATTATTTTTAAAATATCGCGAAGAATCGCTGTCCCCCCCTTATCTTGAAAAGTACTAATCAAAAAATTTTGAAAAAATTCTGGAATATTCTCCACAGGGTGTAGATTGAACGAAAATTTTCACGAGTGCATTACCTTTAATAATTTATCTGGTATATAAAAAAAAAGAAAATTTCAGGCTCATCAGTTTTCAGTAAAGATCGGAAAAAAGCTTTGTTAAAAACTGATTTGGGGTGTGTTTTTTGTGAAGTCATTGATAATTTTATACTTCCGTATCAAAAATTTTTATTTCAAAAGCAAGCAACGTGACTAATTGCGCAAGTTCAACTTGCACTTGACCGATTTTTTTCTTTATTGAACACGTAGAAACAGAGTACACAATCAATAGAGAGGTTTACGAAAGGACGATCCAAAACAGGAAGCAGGTTATTAGCTGAACTCTGCAAAGCCAAAATAACTGTAGGATCCACAAGGTTCAAGCTTTTACCGAAAGTCATGAATTCACTTTTGTATGGAACGTCCTGATCAAAAACCACGCTGCCCAATAGAAATAATATTATTTTTAAAATAAAAGCTATTTTTTTGTGAGAAAATTTTTAAAAGCTATTATATGTATCCTCAAAAACTTTATAAAAAAAAACACATTGGACACAAACTTAGAAATTACTTCTTTCTAATTCACTATTTGAATTCTTAATTAATAGATATTTAGACTAAATAGAACATATCAAAATGCATAAAAGTTTAATATGTATAATAGCAAGTGGGCAAATGCCGTAAAATTTTCATGATTTTTGAAAATTTTTTGGGTACAGCTTGGAAATCGAATTAACTACTTTGAAACAGTGCTAACATAATGTAAACGAGTTTTCTCAGCCTAATTTTTGACCGCAATTTTGGTGCATTTTTTCACATTCTAACGCTTTCGGCCCACTATTTTTTAAATATCTCAGCTTCTGCTCGTTGTTATGCGACCCAAACTACACAATAATAACACCCCCCTGGATCAAAGCCGAAGAAGACAAACATAAACATGTGACAGAACAAGAAAATCCCACATTAAATACACAAGAAATTACAGAAACTATCAAACACACACACAACTGGAAATGTCCTGGAATAGACAATATACAAAACTTCTGGTACAAACAGTTTACCACCACACACGAAGCACTCACACACCAAATCAACAAACCCCATTCTACAACCATACACATTTCCCACTTTCCTTACACAAGGAGTAACATACGTTAAACCCAAAAGCTCAGACACCACAAACCCGTCAAACTACCGACCTATCACCTGTCTTCCAACCCTATACAAGATCGTCACAGCCACAATTTCGAAGAAAATAGAACAACACCTAACAGTCAACAATATTCTCACAGAAGAGCAGAAGGGATGCAGGAAAAATAGTCGAGGATGCAAAGAACAGCTGATTATAGATAGCGTAATTATGAGACAAACCAGAAAAGAACACAGAAACCTTCACATCGGTTACATAGACTATAAAAAAGCCTTCGACTCCATACCCCACAGCTGGTTAATCAGAGTCCTAGAAATCTATAAAATCAACCAACACCTCAGGCAGTTTCTCGCGCAAATTATGAAAACATGGAAAACCAAAATACGCCTAGAAACACAAACCGAATGCATCCAAACAGAAGAGCTGTACATCAGACGGGGTATATTTCAGGGAGATTCGCTCAGCGCTGTATGGTTTTGCCTCTGTCTCGATCCACTCTCAAATATACTAAACAGAACAGAGCATGGCTTCAATAGCAGACACCAAAAAGTGAATCAACATAAAATAAACCACCTCCTATATATGGACGACATAAAACTCTACGCTGCCACACAAACACAGCTGAAAGAACTCCTCAAAATCACAGAAATATTCACCTCAGATGTCAATATGGAATTTGGTATAAGTAAATGCAAAGTGCTCCACATCAACAAAGGCCAATGGAAGTGCCACCATGAGACAGAAACCATCAACAATGAAACACTCGATAACATGTTCGACAAAGAAACATACAAATATCTAGGCTTCCAACAAAGCACCAAACTCAACCACACTCACATCAAAACAGAGCTCAGAACCGAATTCAAAAACAGACTGACGAAACTTTTGCAAATAAAACTCAACTCTAAGAATCTCACTAAAGCCATCAACACGTTCGCTATACCTATACTCACATATTCATTTGGTATCATCAAATGGCCACAAACAGACATAGAAAATATTTCACATCCTTATACGATCTCAATTCACCAAATACAGGAAATTACACCCCAACGCATACAAAGAAAGACTTACCATCGAGAGGAAGGCAGGAGGAAGAGGAATTATAGACATCAGATCATTACACACGAAACAAATACAAGCACTTAGGAAATTCTTTCACAGCAAGCAAACGAGCCTCCACACAGCGACAGTGAAAGCAGACAAAAACTACACACCTCTCGACTTAGCCCGGGCAGACCACTCAGCAGACTCACACAGTCACACCCAATTACAACAGGAAAAGATGAAAACGTGGTCAGAGAAAACACTCCACGGAAAACACAGATACCAGATAGAACAAGACCACGTAAATAAAAAACAATCATACACCTGGTTACAGGATGGGCAGCTATTCCCTGAAACAGAAGGCTTCTTACTTGCCATCCAGGATAAAGTCATATTAACCAGAAACTACCAAAAGCATATCATCAAAGACCCGACTATTGCAGAGGACAGATGTAGGAAATGCCACCAGCAGAAAGAAACGATCGAACACATAACGAGCGGTTGTAAAATATTGGCCGGAACAGAGTACACAGCCAGGCATGATTCAGCTGCCAAAGTAGTTCACCAAGCCCTAGCCACAACATACAAACTCATAGAAAACGAAGATTACAAGCTCTATTGGGACATCGGTATCCATACAGATAAAACAGTCTCCGCCAATAGACCCGATATTACTTTTCAGTGCAAAAAAGGAAAAGTCACCTATCTAATTGACATAGCTGTCCCCAACGACACAAACATCCAAACGAAATACACAGAAAAAATTTCCAAATACACAGACCTTGCAACGGAAATAAAAAGGCTATGGAGACAAGAAAAAGTCATCATTGTCCCCCTCATTATATCAGCCACAGGCCTTACACCAATAACATTTACACCACATTTAGTACAATTAGGACTCAACACAAACATACACAAAAACATTCAGAAGTCAGTGATTTTGAAAACATGTAACATTGTCAGGTCATTCCTTAATACGGAATGGTAATAGCGTTTGTGCTGACTTGGTTTTGGCCCGTCAGCCAAACATGGAACCACACTGATCAAATGTGAGAAAGAAGAACTTTTTGTAATAATAATAATTTTATTTCCTCTTTTCTGCAAAACAACATTAATATTACACTTTACATTATACATTTCAATATTTTTGCTACAAAAAGAAGAAAAAGGAGCTGAAAACAATTAAAACTGTTCAAAGTTCAACCCCATGTAAACTACATCATCTAGCATAAATGTTAATGAATTAAAGAAAATAATAAAACTAAACGAGATAGAGAGAGAAAGAGAGAGAAATGCGACAAAAATTAACCTAATTAAACTAACTGGTTTAAAATACTCTTTATCCGCTTTCTAAATATCTCAGGTTTAAGGGTTTTTAAAGCAACAGCTACGGTATTATAAAGTTTAAAAATATTGTAGGAAAAGCTTCTTTTAAAAAGAGCCGTTCGGTGAGGTGGTGGAGATATAAGTCCACCAAAGCTTAAATTCAACCTATGAACGTCTGTTCTATAAAATAATTTTATTTGTTAGGTATGGTGAGCAGTTATTAACAACAAAAACATAAAACATTACCAAAGAATGTAGTCTACGTCTATCCTGCATATTTAACCACTTAGCATCCTCTAATTTGTGCGACACGGAATGAAATTTTTCTTATACCATAAATGAAACGTAAGCAGCTCCTTTGCACTTTTCCAATTCTATTTAAGTTTACTTTATCTAAACCCGGTCCATACATAATATCACAATAATTAAAGTGACATAAAACAAGGGAATCTGCCAATTTTACCTTGAGAGATTCTTCCAAAAGATGTCGATGTGGGTAAAGCATTTTCAGTGACATATAGGCTCTTTGTATAATTTGCCCTACGTGTTCTTTGAAACGCAGATCTGTATCTATTATAAACACTTAAATTTTTTTGAACTATTTTGCAATTCCAAACGTTGACCAGCAATGTTTATACTGATATCACGCAAACGGTCCCTATGTTTACCAAAAATCATGACAGATGATTTATCAGGGTTAATTAGCAAACCATGGCGCTCCGAAAACTCCACCAAAGCACTTAAATCATTATTTACCATTGCTTCAGCCATTCTCCAATCACTAGACAAAAAGGAGTACAACAGTTGAGTGTCATCGGCATAGAGATATGACTTGACATGCTTTAAACAAGAAATAAAATTATTCGTATAAATTGTAAAAAGTAAAGGCCCCAATATGGAGCCCTGTGGCACGCCACACTTCACCAATTCCCTCGATGACTGTCCCATGGACGTTTCAACGTACTGGAGTCTGTTGCTTAAATAATTTCCAACAAACCCGATAACACTATTCGGAAAACCAACAAAATTTAGAACAGCTAACAGTAAGTCATGGCATACCATATCAAACGCCTTGGAAAAGTCCAAAAGCACCAATATCGACGTTTTCCCAACGTCCAAGACTCTAAATATGTCATCCGTCAGACCTAATAAAGTTGTTGTACAGCTGTACCCCTTTCTGAAACCCGACTGATTCGTGGGTAAAACAGAGTTATTTTGTAAGAAAAATCTTATTTGCTTATCCATTATTTTTTTTCCCAAAATTTTTGAAAGAGAAGGTAGGATGCTTATAGGACGTAGTTCATTAAAAGATTTAATATCATAATTTTTTGGTAACGGTGTAACACGAGCTATTTTCCAGGTGTCTGGAAATATCCCCTTCAAAATGCAACAATTCATTATATTAGTAAGAAAAGGTAAAATCCTGGGACAACATAAGCACAACATTTCCAAACCTACAGAGTCCGAACCTGTAGCTAGTGATTTTATACTAAGTAATTGAGATTTTACTTCATCTGTAGTGACAATAAAAAACTCAAATTTTTCTCTTATGTTTGTTTTCATATTATTTAAATAATATTCTATCAAATTTGGATCCGTCTGTCGGTCATTTCTTGAGAATTGCAAAAAATGATCATTAATATCAGAAGGTGTATTTAAGACAAACGGAAGATGCTTAGCTGTAGGTTTATTCACAATATCCAAGTTTCTCAGTCTTTGCCACAATATTCTGCTGTTACCGTTATTCGCGCAGAATTCTAAATATTTTCTTTTTTCAGTTCTTATAGCGATGTTAGTTTGATTGCGTAACTGTTTATAATAGTTCCAATGTTCTTGATTTGTTGTTCTATTGTATTTATGAAACGCTCTATCTTTCAATCTAATCATAGTTTGCACAGTGTCTGTTAGCCAAACCGGTTTTTGTTTCTTTATTACAACGAGTTTTAAAGGAGCCAGAACCTCAAAAATATTTAATATTAGAGTGTTCAAATACGAAAGTTTGTCATTAATGTCCACAATATACACAACGTCCCCAAATGGGGCATTTTCTAAAAAAGTTCTTAATAAGTCCCGATCGATACGTTTTAAAATTTCTTATTATACAATGACTTTTACTTTCTGATACTAAATTAATATTAAGGCAGCAATCCACAAGCGCATGATCGGAAACCTGAGGGAAATTTTTCGTTGAGGCAGTATATACTTTTTAATCTTCAGATATCAAAATTAAATCTATCAAACTATTCGTTTTATTCGTAGCTCTAGTGGGTATGTTTATAATTTGTTGCAAATTAAAAGTTTCTATACAAAAAATAAAATCCTGAATACTTTTTTTACACAAATCTAAAAAATTTAAGTTAAAGTCACCGCCACAAAAAATACTACTGCACTCCATTGAAAAGGATGACAGAGAATCTTCAAAGTTATTCAAAAATTCTCAAAATTGTCCCTTAGGGGGTCTATATAATGCACCTACAGCATATGAAATATTGTTGAAATTAAATTTAACCCATAACTGTTCCAAATGGTCTGTCTGAATCATAATTAAAATTATTCCTAAAGTACATGCCCACTCCGCCACCTCTTGTTACTCTATCAGTTCTAATAAAGATGTAGTTTGGAATTTGTACTTGATCATTTGAAATATTTTTCACACCCCAACCATGTTTCTGATATACCTAAAATGTCATATTTTTCCTGCAATAATATACTTTTAACCTCAGAAAAATGAGCCAATAGAGAACGTACATTCAAAAATGCGACATACAATTTCTTCATCCTCTGTCCCTCTCTCTCTTCCGTACCAAAATTACAAAAATATATTACAAAGAAAAAAGAAGAATAATAATGAAATAAACAGTAATAATCTTACAGTAAAAATACTTACCAAATTCAAAAAAAAAAAATGATGCAATAAAGGAAAGAAATATACACCAATTTAAATTAAAAGCAAGAAATCAAAAAATAAATGTTACTAATATCTGAACTACGGTCAAAGTGCCCCTCCCTGTTGCAAAACGTCATCTTTCATTCTAATAATTGTCTTTTTTCCATTAATTCTTGCAAATATCCTTCCATCCATTGTCCATACCTTATCTCTTCCTATCTTATCCTTCGCTAACATCAGCAACTGGTGCCCCCACAGTGCAAGTTCTTCAACTATTACCAGTTTATTGTTTTTCAGCTTTTTCTTATTCAAATACACCATATATCAATTCAGATAATCAGTCATATATATATATATATATATATATATATATATATATATATATATATATATATATATATATATATATATATCAATCGGTTTTATAACGTCTTCCGTCTTCCGATGCCTAGTTTCCACTCCTCCCGGTTTCTCCATCCCTCCTCCTCCAGATCTCTCTCTAGTACTTCCTTGTTGATTCCTGCTCTCCAGCTTTGGCGTGGTCTTCCTCGCTTTCTTTTTCCATGAGGGTTCCAATTTAAAATATTTTTAGGTAGTCGGTCTTGTGACATTCTCTGTACATGTCCGTACCATACCTGATTTCGTCCACTATATCGTGCTTTATTTCTAAAGCTCGCCTTATCGTGTCATTTGGTATGCGGTCTTTTCTGGATTTTCTGGCTGCTCGTCTCCAGAAATCCATTTCTGTAGCTTTTAGTATTTTTTTCTGTTCTTTCCTTTAATGACCACACCTGGGAGCTGTAAGTTATTATACTTTTCACTATTGAGTTGTAAATTCTCTTCTTATTTTCAATGGTTATGTTTTTGTCCCATAGTATACTATTAAGCATTGCAATCGCTTTTCTTCCTTGGATATTCCTCTCGAATTCTTCCAGTGTTCCGTCCCTAGATATTCTCGTTCCCAAATACTTATAACTGGCACAGTGTTTGATGGTGTGTCCTGTGGACAGTTTCAAGTCCTGCTGTTGTCCTCCGACGCACATGTACTCGGTTTTTTTAATATTGACTTCTAGGCCCCATTTTTCATATTCCTCCATAAGTTTTCGTGCCATGTATTCCATATTATCGATGTCCTGAGCGACTACTACCTGGTCATCTGCGAATGATAGCGTGTACAATGTAGTATCGTCATCCAGTGGATATACAGCAGCCCTGTTTGAGACCCTTTGTGACCGGGAACCCTGTTGTTATACCATATTTGGTTTTCACACTACTTCTTGCGTCTTGATATAAGGATTTTACGGCTTTAATTATTTCGGTGCTTACATTACTCTGTTGTAGTGTTTCCCACAATCTCATTAGGGGTACGCTGTCGTAGGCCTTTTTTAAATCAACAAACAAGACATGGACTTCCTGATCAAATGCGGTTTTCTCTTCTAGGATTTGCGTCAGTGAGAAGAGATGGTCTATTGTGGATCTTCCTGCTCTAAAGCCTGCCTGTTCTTCAGCTTCTACGTCCGTGTATTCCGTTTTTATTCTATTTTTAAGTATTTTTCCGTATATTCTGCTAATGGATCCTGTAACCGTTATTCCCCTATAGTTATCGCAATTATTTTTGTCTCCTTTCTTATGAATTGTTGATATGTATGATATTTTCCATTCCTCAGGTACTTCTGATGTGTTAATGCATCTTTGGAATAAATTCCTCAAAGCGCTAAATAGCTTTTTCAGTTCCGTATTTTACTATCTCTCCTGGGATGTTTCCTCGTCCTGGAGCTCTACCATTTTTTAGCGTTTTACATACTTCTTTAACTTCTGATGTTGTTATCCTTATTGGGGATCCTCGTATAACTATATTTGGGTTTCCATGTTGGGTACTTTTGAACTCTGGTCTATCTTCTCTTAGCATATTTGTAAAATATTGGTTCCATTTTTCTGGTGTTATTGGTGAGAAGACTTCTCTTTTCCGTTCTGTTCTCATAAGAAGTCTCCGGCTTTCTGTGCTTTTTCTTCCTCTTATGTAAGTGTTGAGTCTTGAGCATGTCTTTTCCCACTGGTTGTTCTTTTTGTCACTAATCATTTTGCGTACTCTAGCTTGGGATTCCTTGTATTTTACTTTGTCGTTTGTGCTCTTTGAACTTAAGTATTTGTGATAGCTTTTCCGTTTTTCTTCAATTTCGTATTTAATTTTCTTCATCCCACCAATATGGTTTTTGCTGTTTTTTCCCTTTTCTCTTGGTACCCTAATGCTTCCAGTGCGGCTGCGTGTAGGCATTCCTTTATATACTTATATTCTTCTTCTATATTAACAAATCCCGTCCGTTGTATCTTTTGGTCCAGTCTACTCTTGTATAGATTTCTGATACTTTCATTTTGTAAGCTATCTGTATTATATCTTATTGTTGTTTCACTTGTTGTGTGCTGTGTACTTATATCTTCCAGTTTGCTTTCCCGTGTTGTTCGTGAAGTTATCTTTCCTTTCACGAGGTAGTGGTCGCTGCCACATGAAGCCCCTCTTTGGACTCTTACATCTAGGAAGTTTTAATCTAGATCTCTGACGTATTATCATATAGTCGATAATACTTTTTAAATCTCTTGTTGTTTGTCTCCACGTATATTTATGAATATCCCTATGCTGGTAGTGTCCGTTTAATATTGTAAGGTTGTTTTGTTCACATATCTCTATAATTCTTCTTCCGTTGTCGTTAGTAACTTTCTTCGCCATATTTTCCTACCACTTTATCGTGTTCTTTCCTTCCTATTCTACATTTAGATCACCCAAAAGTAATATCTCTCTTGATGTTCCAATTTTACATATTTCCTCATTTAGTTGTTCAAAAAATGAATCCTTGTTATTAGCCGTCGTCGTTGACAGCGTATACCCCCAGTAAGGTTGTGCTATTACCTAGTATTTTGAGATTCATCTTTATGATTCTTTCACTAATCGGTTCCCAGGTGGTTATGAATTTCCTCAGTTTTCGTGTATTAGTATGGATACGCCTTGTTTTGCTCTCTTTCTTTGGTCACTCCACTATAAAAGTGATCGGAGCCTTTTCCTTTCTTCTTTGTTTCCGTCAGTACTGCAATTTCGACTCGAAGATTTTCTAATTCATTTATAACTTCATTTACTTTCCTGGAGAGACCTTGTATGTTCCATGTACCACATATCGTTGTCCTTCTTCTTTGCTGTTTTCGTCTTCGTATATCCGTTCGATTCCGAGGCTTTGGATTAAGTTTTTTAGCAGAGGCTTTTTTACATAGGGTAGGGAGCTGGCCTACCGCAACAACCCTCCTCCTTTGTCCGGGCTTGGGACCGGCAGTGACAACTGTAAGCTATTCAATCCACCTACAGCCGCCCCAGGCGGAGTTAGATAATCAATCATCCGATTGATTATCTGAACTGGCACTGGCAACGAGTGTAAAAATTTCAGTTTTAGTAAATGTATTAATATATTAATAATATACATAATATTATTGTAAAATAGGTAGTATTTGTTTTAAAATCACTTTTTCATGTTATATTTAAGATAAAATATTGAATAGAAATAAAAAGAATGAACCAGACCTAGAGCAAAAGCCAAAAAAAAATTGAATTTTCCGTAACGAAAAAATTGAAAAATATATAATTTTTTCTTCTGACCATCTTGAAGAGCATAAAATTTTTGCATATTTAAAAAAAAAAAAGCTTCCTACGACCTTCTGCCTTCAAGAAAATTCCATAATAAGATTTGGACTAAAATGCGAATTTTGACCAATCCTCTTAATATTTTTTAATAAAATTTGACATCCTTTTTTGTTAATATAAAAGCTATATTTTTCTATAATTTGAAGTCGTAATAACGAATTGAACGGAAGTTACCCGTAAAAAACATTTTTCAATTTGACGTAGTAAATACTTTTTTTCTAGGTTATGTACTTAATATTTTCTAATGTAATCTACGCAGTTTTTAAGCAATTTTATGATGAGTAAAATAATTTTTTTTTGTCGCACGAACAAAGAAAAGAAGCTGAGATATTTAAGAAATAGTGAGTCGAGAGTGTTAAAATGTGAAAAAAAATGCGGTCAAAATTAGCCTGAAAAAATTCGTTTACATTCTGTTGGCACTGTTCCAAAGTAAGTTAAATCGATTTCCAAGCTGTACCCAAAAATTCCCGAAAATCATGAAAACTTTGCGGCATTTGCCTCCACTATAATATTAATATATTAATTCGTAGGTCCAAGGCCTGGTGAAGTCAGAGGAAGAGGCAGAACCAAAATCGGTGATGAAGCTAGACCAGGAAAAAGCAAACTAGGGGATATCATAAGTCCTGGTAAGAAAAGCACTGTGGATAGTGCCGTAATAAGAAATCTTTAATGTAAATTTACTTTCTGTACATTCGTCCGGAAAATTTACTTTCTAATTAATTTTGTATTCGATCAATATCCTCTACTACTCTAGTGTAGAAAAGAACTTCTCTGTACTCTATATACCATAAGACAGAAAAATTAAAAAAAAAAGAATTCAAATTTAAGAAATAATCTTAGCATGCCATTATTATGCAAATTAGACATTTCAAATTCTATTTATATTATTTTTAGTTTTTATGTACGATGCTCACTACGGTGTACCAAAGATTTTAAGATAAGATTAAGCATCAAAACTAGTGATACTCAAGATATACGGTTTTCGATACACTGCCTTGAAAAATTTAAGTTATATGATACGAAAAAAAACGCTGTTTTGTCAACATTGTGCCGCTATCCAAAATTATACCTTAATCATTAATGTCTTTAAAATATGTTTGAAACATTTGTAAGCAAACATGGCTGGCCAAACTAATTTAATAAAATTTTCAAGAAAAAATTTGAAGTAGGTAATAATTTAAAAAAAAATATAAAGTAAAAGAGATATTAAGGGGTTACATACACCCGGACGCTGCAAAAAGTATTTATATTTAAAAATAAAATATATTAAAGTTTATTACATAAATAATACAAAAGAAGACCACTGATAAAAACTATGCGCTTTCTTGTCCGCCGGATAACTTTACAAAAAATAATCCAATCCGCAAAAATAAAAATTAATCTTAATTAAAAATCTTAAAATAATCTAGTAATTAAAAATTGTCGAAAGGGCTTTTTCCAAAAATAAAATAATTTACGGTGTTTCAAACTTTAGTATGTAATTTTCGACTAAACAAATGATGTTTTATTATTTCTAAAAAATTGTGTATTAAAAAAAGGTAATTATTAAGATTAAAGAAAAAAAATTTTAAATATTAAGAACTGACTGAGTAATATTGCAGGCAGTGTCTGAAAACAGGTAGCGAGCGGTTCCAATCCGACGCCAGGTCACATTTAATACTATCACTTTGTAATAGAACGAAATTTTCGTTTTTTTTTTTTTTTTGAATAATTCTTAGAAATATAGAGAATAAAAACCCGTAAAAAGAAGTTGCAAGTCAATTTTTTACTTATTAAAATTTCTCAAGGTCATATTTCGACAAACGTTTTTCTACATACAATTGTGACATGTTTATTAGATTTTTCTGACATCTTAAAGCCACCGAGACTCGGAATCAGTCACCCCGGTTTTAATTTATACGAAAGCCCAAAAAATGATGCATATCATGACTGTACGTTATAATACAAGATGTGTCTGTCCCACTGCTTATAAAGCGAAGAGATTCGATATTTCAGAAGATGCTTCCGGCAATATGAGACTTGGAAACTCTCACTAGTTGGGTATTGTGGGTTGAAGTTTGCCTTAATATGATGTTTTTCAAGTATTCAATTTATGTATATATATGTATATTTCTAAGTTAGGTAGTTTTCGCAAAACCCTATTCGTTTTACTTTAAAAATAACCGGTCAAGTGCAAGTTGAACTTGCACAATTAGTGTTTCGTACGTTGACTGCTTTTAAAATAAAGAATTTTGTTACGGTGGTATAAAATGATCAGTGACTTCACAAAAAACACCCTAAATGAGTTTTCAACAAAGTTTGCTTCCAATGTTTAAGGAAAACTGAAGACCTTGAAATTTTTGTTTTTTTTTATATATCAGATAAATTATTAAAGGTAATGCACCCGTGATAATTTTCGTTCAATCCCCCGTGGAGAATATTCCAGAATTTTTTCAAAATTTTCGATCAGTACTTTTCGAGATAAGGTGGAAAGACAGCGATTTTTTGCTATTTTTTAAAAATAATACAAAGAAAAGCGTGCGCCAGTATTACATTTTATATATATATATATATATATATATATATATATATATATATATATATATATAATATATATATAAATATATATATATATATATATATATATATATATATATATATATATATATATATATATATATATATATAGTCGACACTGTTTATAGTGAAACTCTATATAGTGCAAAACTCTTTAGAGTGCAATTTTTTTCAAGACCTAGAATATTTTAATGAAATTTCATGTAAAAAGCCCTGCATATAGTGAATCTGTAAAAATAGTACAACCCTATATGATAAGATTTTTACCGGAATTTTATGTATAAATTTTTATGCATTTATTGCGATCTTGGCCATTTCGGGTTTCCCATTTTTATCTAACATTAGCACGAATTCCATTTTTATGAGGCATTCTTTTGAAAAGGTTCTTAACGCGTTTATAACGCCTAATGGTTGGCAATAAATCAGGTAGATTTCTGTGAGAAACCCGGGGAATAACCCATTTTATAGAAACCCAGGGAAAAACCCATTTTATAGAAACCCCTTTTATAGTCGAGGCCTAGTAATTTGCAAATTCAGGTTCACTTTCTTTTTGTTTAATAATCAAGTAAGATGTCCAAGCGAGTGTGTTTAAGTTTAGCTGAGAAAATTAAAGTTTTGGAGGAAGTTGATAAAGGCTGCAAAAAAATTGATGTTGCTGCAAAATTTGGTGTTTCTCCAAGTTGCGTCTCTCTGATAATAAAAAGTCGCGACAGTATCATCAAGAAACCTAGTGTTCCAAGCAGTCGAAAACGAGTACGGGTGAGTACTTACGAGGATGTAAATGAAGCAGTTTTACGATGATTTCAAGTGGTCCGTACGCATCAAAACGTACCAATATCGGGAAATTTAATAAAGCAAAAGGCTCTACAATTTGCCAAAGAATTTAACTGCGTTAATTTTCAAGCTAGTGAAGGGTGGTTGAGTGCCTGGAAGACTCGCAATTCAATTATTTTCAAGACGGTGTCTGGCGAGAGTGCAAGCGTTAGTCAGGAGGACTGTGACATTTGGACTGAAAACTGTTTTAAAAAGTGCATTGAAAAAGTACGAGCCAAGAAAACGTTTTCAATTGTGATGAAACCGGTTTGTATTTTAAATGTTTGCCAAATAAAACTTTTGCTTTTAAAAGTGATAAATGTTTTGGTGTTAAAACAAGTAAAGAAAGGGTGACACTTATGGTTGGCGCAAACATGGATGGCTCAGAAAAACTGAAATTACTGCTCATAGGTAAAAGCAAAAATCACCGTTGTTTAAAAGGAGTTAAATTTCTGGAGTTAGATTACGCCAATAATAAAAAGGCATGGATGACTTCTGAGATTTTCGAAAGATGGGTCAAAGAACTGGACACGAAAATGAAAAGCCAAAAGCGAAAGATTGTGATGTTTATAGACAATTGTCCTGCACATCCAGTTACTGTAAGTAAAAAAATTAAGGAATATTGAATTGATCTTTTTTCCACCAAACATGACCTCCAAATTGCAAACTATGGACCAGGGTATTATAAAAAGCATAAAACATCATTACCGAAACAGAATTGTTCACAAAACTGTTAATGCGATTGATAACAATCTTCCAGTCCAAAAATTGATTACCCTTAAAGAGTATATAACCGAAGTCGCTAAAGTATGGAGCCAAAATGTTTCTCAGAAAACTATCAAAAACTGCTTTTCTAAAGTAGGTTTAACTGAAAAAATTGACGAAATGGATCTCGCTACCTTAAAAAGGCAATGGGGTATTCTACAAAAAACTGCTACCGTCGACGCAGATTTTTTACTTGAAGATTTCTTAGAAATCAACAATGATGTTGGCACGACAGATCTCCCAACTGACCATGACATAATTGACGATATAAAAAGTATAGAAGATCATGAAGAAGAAACTGAAACCGGAGAATGTCCACACCTTGCTAAATTTAGTGAAAATGAAATAAGAAATGCATTTGACATTGTGCGAACTACTCTCAGGGGCCAGGAAAGTGTACCTGATCAAATCTTTATGCATTTGAATAAATGCGAGAATTTTGTTGAGCAACAATTATTTTTCAAAAGTAATGTTCAAAAGAAAATAAGTGATTATTTTTTCCTAGTACGTATGTACGTAGTATGTACATATGTATTAATAGATTTTGTATTATTATTTTTATTTTGTATGTAGTACATACATACATAAAGTCCGTACGTTATATCTTTACACGTGCGTCATAGTTTTCAGGCAATATCCCAGACGACTATTATATTTTTTGTCTCTTTTTACCAATACCTACGATTTATTGGTGAAAAGAGACAAATAATATAATAGTCGTCTGTTATATGGCCTGAAAACTATGACGCACGGGTAAAGATATAACGTAAGGACTTTATGTATGTATTTAGCCCTGTACATGCTATGTACTATTTAAACTTTCAAATGTTTAACAAAATCTTTTCTAATAATTCAATTTGCAATTTTTTTTGTTGCTTGTACCTTATAAAATACAAGTAAACGATTACCAATATAAAATACACTCATACGGATTTTTTCTTTATATAGTGAAAAACTTTCTGTAGTGAAATTTCGGTCAACATTGTGGTCGACTATATATATATATATATATATATATATATATATATATATATATATATATATATATATATATATATATATATATATATATATATATATATGTATATATATATATATATATATATATATATATATATATATATATATATATATATATATATGTATATATATATATATATATATATATATATATATATATATATATGTATATATATATATATATATATATATATATATATATATATATATTACTCGTGTTTTCACAAGCTTTCATTTGACACTACACTCGATGACCTAGTAAAAAAAATGTTTTTTCACTTCCGATTTCACACCCCCCAAAACTAACCCCTTAAGTCAAAATTTAACTTTCAAAACTACACGGCTCTAATGAGGCCTACAATTCCTATATTATTGCCAAATTTCAACTTTCTATGATAAATAGTTTCGGAGAAAATCGGGTGTGACAGACAGACAGGCGGACAGACAGACAGACACCGAAGTCATCTTATAAGTGTTCCGTACGGAACACTAATAATATAATACATAAAATATTTGTAATAATAAACAAAGGGAAATTATAAACAGTGGTATAATTTTTAGGCAGCACGCCAAGTGAAAGGCGTGAACAAAGTGAACCTAGGAGCCCAGGCGAAGAAAAACTCTATGACAGTATTAGCACACCAGGTACTTTTTTTTATATATACTAATTGGATACATTCTTTGATTAGGCACCTTTTTCCTTACCCGAGGCTACCAATATACGGGCTCAGTGGTCACTAGCACAGTTCCTAAAGAAGCTGTGGAGTCCAAAATGTATGTGGAATTTAACCATGCATCGTTATTACTTTTAATTATATAATATCAAGATAATTTTTTATTAACTTGATAATCCATGCCCAAATAAATTAGGAACTGTGCAGACAGTTGTTCTTATCAGTATTATCAGCATTGTTAGCTTCTAACCAATATCAACAGCCCTAGTTCCAAGGTATAGCTCAACTATACTGTACTCAGTGTGTTAGGTTCAATTTCCGACAGATCAACATATTTATTTATTTAGTATATTAGGCCAAACCACACACCTCGTCATATGCAACGCAGCCCACATCGGTGAACTTCCAAAAAATTAACATTACTACAAAACGACTGTAAATAATGAAAGAACACTTCAACCGGAAAAGTTGCCGATCAAGACAGCAGATTCACTGTTAAGAACAAGGGTGGGACGTACATCTGAAGCCAAACTTTAAATGACTACCTGTGGCATATTGTAGATGGGAATCACACCAAAAAAAGATTGACGAAAGAGTTAATATTCTTGTCATTTTAAAGTGGAAAATATATATATATATATATATATATATATATATATATATATATATATATATATATATATATATATATATATATATATGTTATATATATATATATATATATATATATATATATATATATATATGTATATATATATATGTACAGGCTGTCCCAGTATTCCGTGTACATAGAGTTACTGTGGATTTCTGGGATGAAACTGTGACCATTTAACCCAATTTACCTTAGTCCAAAAATTTTTGAGATACAGGGTGTCAAAGTTATACTTTTATGTTATTTTTCTTAAATAGCTTTTTTCTTTTTTTATGGGTCTAGCACACGTGCTGCAGGGAAGTCCCTAAAGCGCTCCAGGAGCGGCATGTGTGCGTAAAAAGCGATTCACGTTGTTTTTGAATCGCTGTAAGTTGTACTCGGTGGGAAACACAGCGCTGGGCAAATTATTCCAAAGGGATGATGTTCTCCATATAAAAGACTGCTTGAAAAGCGTTGTACGCGGAGTAACAAGCTGAACCTCATACGGATGTGAAGCACCAGCGCGACGTGTATTTCTAATATGCACCGCTATGGGAGGAATTAAGTGGGCTACATCCTTCGAGCACTTTTCATGAAAATACTTGTAGAACAGACTCAAGTCGCCAACCGTTCTTCGATGCTCCAGCGAATCAAGGCCGCCGGTCAGTTCCGGGTCTCCAATCAGACGAACAGCTCTTCTCTGAACAGAATCCAACAAATGCAGTGTATGTTTGGGAGCGGAGCCCCAAACATGGGAGCAGTATTCGATAGTTGGTCGAATTTGAGCTTTGTAAAGAAGTAATAATTGTTGTGGAGTGTAAAGCTTTCTGGTTCGAAATAATATTCCCAACTTTTGAGAAGCTCTCCTTGCTATGCCTGCAACATGTTTATGCCAGGACATACATTGCTCTCAAATTAACGCCCAACAAATTGAGCGATGATGCTAGGGGAATGGAGTGCCCCGACATAACTATGTATGGTTCAGCGACGTTAAATTCCACTTGGTTACTGTCACCCCAAGATAGGATTTCTTCCAGGTCTTTGTTAAGTTGAACGACCACCTGCTGTCTGCAGATATTGTAGATTGGATTCCCGGTCTTTTCCAGCAGATCGTTAATGTAAATGAGAAAGAAAGTAGGAGATAGTATGGAACCTTGGGGCACACCGGCGTTGATAGTAAAGGTGTTAGAAAGAAATTCGTCTACCGCGACTCGTAACGAACGCTCTCTGAGGAAACATGAGAGCCACAAACAGAACTTTTCAGACACACCACAGGAGCGTAGCTTAGCCAACAGTCCATCGTGCCAAACACGGTCGAATGCCTTGGATATGTCAAGAGCAACCGGTCGAGATTCTTCGAAGTGTTCAATTGCGTTGTTCCAAACATGTGTTACATAAGTCAGAAGATCTCCTGTTGATCTATGTTTACGAAAGCCATATTGGTGATCGCTAATAATATTGAATCGTTAAGATATTTTAGAAGATGCTGATTGATAACCTTTTCCATGACTTTCGATATTATTGAAAGCAGTGCGACTGGTCGCTAGTTATTTGGCAAGATCTTCTTGCCTTTTTTAGGTATCGGCTGAACCGTGGCACATTTCCAGCAGGACGGAAATATTCCCTTTCTGTAGGAGAGGTTAAAAAGTCTACAGAAAACTGGTGTTAGTTCCCTTGCACAGTTTTTGAGAACTATGGCAGGTATTCCGTCAGCGCCAGAAGCCTTTTTGGTGTCTAGCTTCATTAAAATACGCTTTATGATAAACTGTCTGAAGACAACAGCGGGCATCTTTGACTGCAATATGGGAATAGTAGGTGGTGTTTTTTCCTTGGAAATCGACAGTAGAATGTGAAGCAAAGAGTTCAGCTAACAAGTTCGCTCTCTCAACAGATGTGGTTGCAATGGAATTATCTGGCCGTGTGAGTGGTGGTATGGTGGATTTGGTGAAATTTTGACTAACTGCCTTAGCGACTGCCCAAAAGGACCTGGAATTATTGGGACAAGCGAGAAGTTTCTTTCTGATTCGTTGATTGTGTGCCTCCTTGGTTTCGTCGATAATTCCTTTGCATCTATTGCGGGCACGAAAAAAGGTGTTACGATTTTCACGCCATTGTCGGTAGGCAATATGTTTAGAAGCAACAGCTTCTTTGCATTTTCGAGCAAACCAAGGCTTGCCGTTGGAGGGGCATTTTTTTCGAAAAAGGGATGTAAGCTTTCATACCAGCCAAAATAACATCGGAGACCTCCCTGGGCTTTCTTAATAATTGTACTATTTGTCCAAGATTCGGTGCTAAGGAGTGTTTTTGAAATGGAAAATCGAAATCAGCTCTCAGTTTTGTTGTAAAATTCTAGGGGGCGCCACTTATTGCACTGTATATACTTTTAAATTGTCATAACTTTTTATATCACTCTGTATGATATTTTTAATTAAATATTCGTATTCTCCGCCTTCTCCTGTCTCAAAAAGCTCTCTTGGTAAATGTTGCTCCGAGCAACAGTTTCTAAGTAATGGGATGTTTGTTTTCATTTTTAATTCCATTGTCAAATTCGCAAATGCGTTCCTTCACACGTTTCTTCACATTGTATAGTTACTTTTCAACGCTCAAAAATCACTCTGGCAATGATGTAAGATGTCATATGTTCTATGACTTAACTGGCTTGTAGTAATACTGATAGAAAGTAATTTTTGACAGATATCAAACAAGTTTTACGAGTATTAAAGAGAACTAATCCCTTCTCAAGCTTCTCTATTGCAGGAAGTAGGCCTCTTCAAGTTTCTTCCAGTTATCTCTATCTTGTGCCAGATGGAGCCATCTACTGCCTGCTATCAGCCTGATATCATCAGTCCATCTTTTCATTGGTCTTCCAATACTTCGTCTGCTTTCCCAAGGTTTCCATTTAAGTAATTTTGTTGCCGATCTACCATCATACGTTCTAGCCATATGCCCCCCCTATTGCCACTTTAATTTTACCACTCTTTCACTGATATCTGTAATTCTTGTTGTTCGTCTAATCTCCTCGCTTTTAATGTGTTCTCATAAACTAACACCTAACATCTGTCTTTCCATGGCCCGTTGAATACGTTGGTGTCGACAAAGACTATTTTTTGTAAAGGTCATGGTTTCCAGCCCATGCGTACTTACTGGAAGCATACAGCTCTCGTACACTTTTCTTTTTGTCTAATGTCTGTTTTTTAGAGTGAATCCCAGTTTTAGAAATCCAGTCCCGCTGAGACCAATTCACCTTGGTATTTCCGGTATTTAATAATCTTTATCTAATCTTATGTCCCAACTATATATACTCTTCCACACTCTCGATCTCTTCCGTGCCAACCTTAAGTTATGTGTTTTGTGAGCTTAGAAGTTTTGTTTTCTTAATGTTTATTTCGAGTCCAACTCTCTGTGAAGCTTGATTAAGTTGTTCTATCATGATTTTGAGTTCTTCTAGATCTTCGCTGATTAGTACTATATCATCTGCGAATCGCAAGTGGTGTAAATATATACCACTGATTTTAATTTCCTTCTCTTTCCACTCAAGACTTTTAAATACATTCTCCAAGGCCAGGGTAAACAATTTTGGCGAAATTGTGTCGCCCTGCCTAACTTCTTTCTTGATCTTTCTGTTTTTCAATCTTCATCTAATTTAACCGTTAATGTCGCATTTTCATATACGAAGCCTTCTTATAATCGATGGAAATTAGGTGCAGCTTAATGTTATATTCGGTCGCTTTTTCTATTAAAAGGCGGAACGTCTGGATATGATCTGTTGTTTCCAAATTCCTTTCGAAAGCCTACCTGTTCGACTGGTTGGTAGTCATCGAACTTATTTGTTAGACGGTTTGTAACAATTTTAGTAAGCTTGTATAAATGCGATAACAAGCTGATGCAATAATTCTCAAGATTTTCGTAATTGCCCTCAATGTTTTGTTAATGTACAGACATTCTTTGTTCTTCAATACATTTGTTGAGTAATATCACTATCGCTTCAAAAAGTTCTTTTCCTCCCATTTTCAATATTTCAGATGTTATTTTATCTTCACCTGGAAATTTCTTATTCTCCATCTATATTAAAGCAGTTTCCAATTCACTTCGGCTTATCTCAGGAATTTCTTCCGGGCCAATGTTTAAAATATGTTTTCGCTGCTCATTTGGATTTGGTATAGTCGAGAAATAGAGTTTTGTTTTCATCCCGTTATTTCCTTCTTGTCAGTTTTATTTTACCTGCTTTATTTCGTAATTTTATTATTTTAGTTCTATCTTGTGACATCTTGGATTTCAATACTATCATATTTTTGTTTTCTTCAGTGGTGTTAATTCATAAGTTTGTATTATATTTTCTAACGTATTTCCTTGTTTCTTTCTTTATGACTTTGTTCAATGTTTTATACTCATATGTACCTCTTTCTTTAGATTTTCATTCTTCTATGAGTTTAATTGTTTCGGGAGAAAATTTGTTCTCGTTCTGCTGTTGGTAGGACATTTTCTTAATTGTTATTTCAATACTAGATGTAATTTTTTGTGCAAGCTGGTTTATTTCCATGTTTTTTAAACTATCTACTGGTTGGCGTTTACTTTTCAAATATATGTGTATACTACTAACAAAAGCATACTTCCCAGCAATGTCATATGTCATAATCCGCCGTTCCTCGTGGAGGTTTGTGGCAAGCAAAGTAGCATTTGCAGATCAATTGGTTAAGGTATCATATTAAACTGTAGCGCAAGTATGACTAGCATTACCTAACCTTTATATCGCTCGTTTCGAAGAAAAGTCGCACAACAAATTTATGATTTATTACTAAACTAGCATCAGGACGCTAATGTGGGATACATTTTTGTGAAACAGTGTCACAAAGATAACTTCTAAGCTTTGCCGCCAGGGTGCAGATGTGTCAGTCTGGCATTATAGGAAGATCTTCAGCTTCCTTGAGTCAACACTGTCATATGTCCAGTCGTGCCTAGTGTTTGTCGCGTCCGGTTACTAATTTATAATGATAAGTATCACAACTCAAGAAGTGTTTCTGTCGCTGCTTAGTATTTTTTTTTTTAGTAAAAGCATCACATATCAGATTGTGTCAGTCATTTTTAAAAAAGTATAGAAGAAAAAAGTGTCACATTTAGAATTGTGTCTGTTTTGTTAAAAACAAAATGTAAGTACAGCCATTTTTTTTAATAATTTTGATAATATGCCAGTTTTGTTTATAAATCCGGTATATTTTAACAGTTTATTTACACTTTTGTCAGTCTTCTTAAAAATAGCTATTGAGACAATGTGGTAAAATATTTCGACAAGTATCACTATTTAGAAAAAAAAAGAATAATTTAATTGTTGCAGGAAAAATATACCACATTTATCAAGAGGAGGTCTTATCTTAAAGTTAGCTGTCAAGCGAAATGAACAAAAATCTGCCATTTTGGAGGTTTAGCAAGCTTCAAGAAACTTAGTAGAAGGTATTTATAAACACGATGAATTTTAAATTTTTAAACAATAAATTTTTATGACCTCTAATTAATAGATATAAATCACAAATATGTTTTGTTTCTTGGAGTTGCTGTAATTGTTCAGGAAATTATTGAGAGTCCCAGACTTTGTTGATCCAACCATTGAGAACACAAGTATTAGCTACCAGAAACGTTGGTATTATTATGACAACTAAAAACCTTACATTACAGAAGAATAATTTTGCTGCGGTCTCTGGATATTAACATAACTTGTTTGTTTTAGTTGTTTAAGAACCTAAAATTAATCCAGTCTCTATTGGCACAACCATACAGAGTAGTAGTCTAGTCCCAATTGGACAAGTTTATGACTCAAAGACTTCCAATGATGAAGAGAGTAGCAACATAGAAGATTCTGAATGAGATGATTCAAAAGTTGATCCTATCTTCCATATGTCCACTGTCAGTAAAACAAGCTCTAGTTCCGATTCAGTAACGGCCGAATCTGAAAATTATAATAATATACCGACTAAGAGGAACGTTTTGTTTTGTACTACATCACAGAATAAAATCCGAAAGAAATTGAGTTCATAAATGGCAAATAACCGGTCAAGTGCAAGTTGAACTTGTCCAATTAGGGTTCCGTACGTTGATTGCTTTAAAAAAAAAAAAAAAAAATTCGAAAGTATAAAATGATCAGTTACTTCATAAAACACATCCCAAATGAGTTTTCAACAAAGTTTTTTTCCGATCTGATGACCTTGAAATTTCTGTTTCTTTTTATGTACCAGATAAATTCTTAAAGGTAATGCACTCATGATAATTTTCGTACAATCTACACCCTGTAGTCAGTAGATCAGTACTTTTCGAGATAAGGAGGAGGGACAGCGATTTTTCGCACTTTTTTAAAAATAATACAAAGAGAAATGTGCGCAAGCATTACTTTATATATATCTTTGAACTCGTCTTTTTACAAGCTTTCATTTGACACCCCACTTGATGACCTGGTAATTTTTTTTTTTTTCACTTTCGATTTCACTCCCCAAAACTAACCCCCTATGTCAAAATTTTACTTTTAAAACTACACGGCTCTGATGAATTGCTATATTAGTGCCAAATTTCAACTTTCTAAGTCAAATAGTTTCGGGTGTGACAGACAGGCAGACACACAGACAGATGGAAGTGTTTCGTACGGAACACTAAAAATACGAAAGCAAACTATTAAGAAAAAGTGGAAAACCTTACCACTCTGTAAAAAGAGTTACTGATGATGACGGAAGAAACTCAAGAGACTTAGAAAGGGGCGAGAATTGCTTCCCCCCTGTGGGGATAAGTGTAGACTTGGTTGCTGAAAAAATTTTTTTTACCAAGAGAAGCTACGTATTTTCAACGATTACTGTGGAATGTCTGATTTGCAGGGGCAGCGAGACTTCATCACCAGCAACATGAACTATTTTTTGCACCCACTTTGGGGGTTAGTGTTAGAGTACTTCACACTGTTCAAGATAAACGAATTTCTGATCTGACAATAATTTCTACAAACTTCCGGGGCGAGCAAAGTAATCATTGTAAAGTATCAGAAGATGTAAAAGAAAACATCAGAAGGCACATACGCTCAGTTCCCAGGATTGAGAGTCATTACTGTCGAGCAAGTACTTCCAGAGAATTTATTAACGGAAGTAAGTTAATAGCTTATCTTTACAGAGACTATACAAAGATTTGTAAACAGGAAAATGTGGATTTTGGTAATTACCTAATGCACTATGCCATTTATAACAACGAATTTCATTTGTCTCGTTTTGCGCCAAGAAAGAACCAATGCGAGCTATGTAAATGGTTCACGAAATGCAATGATGAAGAGAAACTGATTCTTTAAGATCAGTACGAGGCTCATGTCATGGCAAAAGATCTATCAAGAATTGAAAAAGAAAATTATAAGAAGAACACTGATAACAACACAGTTGTGGCGGTGTACGGCTTACAAGCAGTGTTACCTTGTCCTGAAGGAGATATTTCTTCCTTTTAGTATATTTCAAAGATAAATTTGTACAATTTTACGATTTTCAACTTTAAAAACAAACATGCCGATTATTTCTTTTGGCACGAAGAAGAAGCGAAGAGAGGATCAAATGAAATCGAATCGTGTGTGTGGCGTTTTTTGGACCAAATAAATAAAGAATCAAACATTCGAGTTGATGTTATTTTTTAGTGTTCCGTACCGAACACTTATCAGATCACTTCGGTGTCTGTCTGTCCGTCTGTCACATCCGATTTTCTCCGAAATTGTTTGACCTATAAAGTTGAAATTTGGCACTAATCTAGGAATCGATGGCCTCATCAGAGCCGTGTAGTTTTAAAAGTTAAATTTTGACTTAAGGGAGAAGAAGAAGTTTTGGGGGGTAAAATCGGAATAAAAAAAAATTATCAGGTCATCAAGTGGGGTGTCAAATGAAAGCTTGTAAAAACACGAGTTCAAAAATACATATAATGCAATACTTGCGCACACTTTTCTTTGTATTAGTTTTAAAAAATTGCGAAAAATCGCTGTCCCCCCCCCTTATCTCGAAAAGTACTGATAATTTTTTTTTATAAAATTCTGGAATATTCTCTACAGGGTGTAGATTGAACAAAAATTTCAAGGTTATCAGTTTTCAGTGAAGATTGAAAAGAACTCATTTGGGGATGTGTTTTGTGAAGTGCTTGATCATTTTATAGCTCCGTAACAAAAATTTTTTATTTTAAAAGGAATCAACATACCGAACACTAATTGGGCAACTCCTACTTATAAAGCTGTAAATACTTACATGGTAGGTCACACTTAAAATGAAGGCGACAACACTCTCGTTTAAAAACAACAATAAAAGATGCCCGAAAAGCGGGCCGCTTGAACTGTTGTTTAAAAATTCGTATGGCGAACATACGTTTTCAACTTTGCTATTAATTACACTGGTCAACAAAAAAAAGAAAATTGCTTGTTTCCTGTGATTTTTTTTTGTTTCTATCTCAAATTGACGCGTATTTTTTAAATATGGCAACAGCTTTTGTTTTTGAGTTATAGCTAACTACCCTCATTTACTATTTTTACTTAGATTTTCGTTTTTTATTGGACACTAAAATATATTTTGTTGTTGTTTTAGATATGGCTTCGTCAAGAAGATGTTGTGTGCTTAATCCCGATTGTTTTTTTGCTATATTTGTGGTAAATATATATTTGCAAAATATCGAAAACCTATATCGGACTTTGTGAAAACTGCGTATCATCAATACTTTAAAATAAAATTGTGTAATCAGGACAAGCCATGGGTTCCTCATATTGTATGCCAGAAATGTGTGGTATGTCTACGGTTATGGTCCAATGGAAAAAGAGATGCAATAATGTTCGTAACCCCATGATTTGGCGAGAACCTCGAAACCATCATGACGATTGCTACTTCTGCGTTGTGAAAATAAACAGAATTAACTCTGGAAATCGAAGTAAGTGGTCATATCCTAACTTATCTTCTGCTCAAGGACCTCAATTAAAATCACAAGAGGTACAACCCAGCACATCTAAATCTTCTGATGATCCAAATCTCTGTGAACCCGAACGAAATACATCAAGTGAAGACTCTGATTCAGACTACAAATGTAGCCTTTCAGAACCTCAACCATTTAATCAGAAAGAACTAAATGACTTAGTAAGAGATCTGAACTTACCAAAAGAAGCTTCTGAAATTTTAGCATCTCGTTTAAAAGAAAAAAATTTGCTTACTCCCGGAAACCAACATTACATTTTATCGTACCCGAGAAAAAATCTGTTACCGTATTTTACTCAAGAGAAGGATTTAGTTTTTTGTAACGTTGTTGGTGGTATTTTGCAGCAGATGGGATTAAAACAGTACCAACCTAGTAATTGGCGTCTTTTCATAGACAGCAGCAAAAGAAGTTTAAAGTGTGTTTTGCTTCATAACGGTAACAAGTACGGATCTATACCTATTGCATATTCGACGACTTTAAAAGAATAATACGTAAATGTTTCTAAGGTTATGGAAAAAATTAAGTATCAAGACCACAAATGGGTCATTTGTGTTAATCTGAAAATGGTTAACTTTCTTTTAGGTCAACAAGGGGGGTACACAAAGTTCCCTTGTTTCATGTGTCTCTGGGATAGTCGTGACAAACAACGCCATTGGTCACAAAAAGTTTGGCCAATGCGGGAAGAGCTAAAAGTTGGTACAAAAAATGTTATAAACGTGCCTTTAGTTAGCCGAGACCGCATCATACTTCCACCACTTCATATTAAACTCGGCATAATGAAACAGTTTGTGAAGGCGCTTGGCAAAAGTGGCGAATGTTTTAATTTTCTTTCACGCAAGTTTCCAGGATTAAGTTCAGAAAAATTGAAAGCTGGTATTTTTGATGGGCCACAGATTAGGCAACTCGTGAAAGATCCTAATTTTGGCAAATCAATGAAGTCGAATCCAAAGCTTGGAATTCATTTGTTTTGGTTATGAGTAGCTTCCTAGGCAAAAAGAAATCTGACGACCATGTCGAGCTTATTGAGTGCATGCTATCAAACTTGCAAGAGCTAGGGTGCAACATGAGCATAAAAATCCACTTCCTGCACTCGCATTTAGGCCGATTTCCACAAAATCTGGGTGATTTTAGTGAGGAGCAGGGTGAAAGATTTCATCAGGATCTTCGGACAATGGAAGAGCGTTATCAGGGGCAGTGGGACTCACATATGATGGTAGACTACTGCTGGAGTTTGCAACGAGATCTACCTAAAGTCGTTCATTCAAGGAAATCTTATAAAAGATCATTTGCTAGTGTTCAATAGAAATTTTGTTAACATAATGTATTATTTTTTTTGTATTTTTTTGGCAAAATAATAAAACTGTATATTTCAAAAGGTAAAGCTGTTAGCAATCTCCCAGTATTTTTTTCATAGTCAGGGCCATAGAAATACCCAATAACAGAAAAAAAAATAAAGGAAACGAGACTTGTGTTGACCAGTGTTATAAATGGGCCAAGGAAATTCACAAGAATCATTAACTTATCAGCTGATGTGGAGCTAAAGAGACAAAGAAAGCGATTTCAGCGGCCAAGAAAAACGGATTAATAGGAATGTTAAAACAAATAATACCACTGCCATGCGCCATTTTATGAGAACTTATAAAATCTATAGTTTTTTTAAAGAATACTAATAAAAATCGTAATAAATTCGTAATAACCAGTGTTGTAAAGTATTTAGATACATTATGATTGTGTATCTAGATACTTAACAACACTGGTTATTACGAATTTATTACAATTTTTATATATACTGTTCAAAAAACAACAGATTTTATAAGTTCTCATAAATTATATTGTATGTAGATACTATTTTATTACGATTTTTATTAATATTTTTTAAATAAACAATAGATTTTATAAATTCTCACAAAATGTACTGTACTTTTTGTATCTGTAACTAGATACTCTTTTCATAAGTATGTTTGTCTATATCTAGGTACTATATTAAAGTATTTTTAACAACACTGGTAATAACGAATAATAATAATTATTATTCTTGTCTTATGCATGTTTTTAAATAGTATTTAAGTTTACAATAAAAGCAAGATAATATAAATTCTTCTTTGTGGTTTTTGTTTAATTATCCCATCATCAAAAACGTCACAACTCAAAAATTTGTCCAAACCCTTAAAGGCTACAAAAGAGTTAGGAGGGTGTAATGTTAGTAAAATTTACCCTAATATCATCATATTTAACTAGGCTTAACCATATTACTCCAGCAATTTTGTAAATATCAATCACAAATAAAATTTAAATAATACATTTTAACTAGCTATTTCTAAAAATGTTCAATTTTCAAGCCATTTTTCTTCCAAACTACCGATATGGAGTTGACAAGGAGAGTGTTTCGGGTTTATTTGTTAGCTATAAAGCTCCCCCAACCAGCACTAAAACTACTACTGCTAACCAATGGACCTTTATACTAGTATTGTGAAAATTTAGATACAAGGAGCCCTGAAGGAGATTAATATCGATTTTTTAAATAGAGCAATATAGAAAAATAGAAGTAGGACATCATACATTGCTTCATAATATTTATAAGTTCTCTTCCAACATTACTTCCTAAGACATTATTATTTGAGACATGAGAGGTTCCGGGAGAGCTTAATGGTCTGTAGTACTTCCGTATCACAGTTTTACTTTTTGTTAAGAGACATTATTATTTGAGACATGAGAAGTCCCGAGAGAGCTTAATGGTCTGTAGTACTTCCGCATCACAGTTTTACTTTTTATTAAGAGAATATCTTCATTGATGTTGAAAAGCGTATTGTCGTATTGTTAATTACCTTTTTTTGATATTATATTAAAACGCAGTCAGTAGTAGTTATCTAGCCGCGGTACTGTGTCTGAGAGTGGCATGCGTCCATCGGGAGCAGGTATGATTGCCGAAGAAGTGACGCAATAGGTGCAAGTATTGCTTATTAATCTGAAGAAGTATAATGGTAAAGGCGTAGAACATTTGTTTAAGTAAAGAAGTAGCTAATGATGATGGTGTATTTTTTTGGTAAAAAAATATTCAAAAGGGCGTTATTGGTGTGTCAAAAGACCTTTAATGAGGTTTCTTAGAATTGTTAGCTGCCGAGTTCCTGAAATCGAAGTGCCAGAAGTGTGCCAGAAAGACGTTACAGACCAAAAGTTGTTGATGATCAGGTTAGTTGCAGTCATAAGGTCGTTAATGATGTTAAATGGGTTATTTTTTACTAAAAGGGTGGTCAAAGTCATTATGTGTGGGTAAAAAAGGGCTTTTTTTGGGTAGATTATGGGAGGTTGGTTGGTTATTGCCACAAGGGTCTTATTTATTGTATTTTTTGTGTTGGCATTGCCCAACCAACCCCCCATAATCTACACAAAAAATACCCTCTTCTCACACATGAAACCTTTTTGACCACCTTTTTAAACAAACTTAATTAACAACTTGTCAACCAACAACCATCCGGACCAACAACAGCATCTGGTCTGTGAGAATTCTTCAAATTAACAAACATTTCCTGCACCTAGTGTGTCACTTCTTCGGTTACCACACTTGCTCCCGATGGACACATGCCATCCTTAGTCATAGCACCGTGGTTAGGTAACTACTCTCAGTATCACTCACCACATCCGTTAAGCTTGTTTAGATTTGCTGGAAGGATCATTAGCTAAGATTACGGTAACTTACAGTAACGTCGGCATAAAAACGTTACTTATTAGAATGCCATTGATATTAATAGCTTATAAAAATTAAGAAGAAAATACTATTTTAAACAATGCCCCCTTAAAATTGTAAAAAGCTGTATACGTTCTTTTTGTATTTATATTAATATGATGATGATCAGGCAAAACTGATTTTTATTTAGCTGACAATTTAAAATTCGGTAGTTGACTTTGCTTAAACCTTTTGTTACATACATACACATAGCCCCGCTTACTATTTATGAAAGTCTTAAGTAATATATCGACCAACTGAAATCCATTTTTGTTTTCAGATCTTGATCAGAGGGATAAACAACCTTCATGTGCATCCGTGCAGGATGCCATAAAGAAAGGAATTTGGCCTAAACCACCAACAGACAAACCAGGTGAAAAGATTGAACCGAAGGCAGATGATAAAACTGGTAAAATTTAAGTAATTTATCTATGAGAAAAATGAAGGCATTGCTAATATCAGTTATAATTCATTAAGGAAGGGTAAAATATCATAAACATATGACATATGTGGACAATAACTGTCAGTATCCTTGTATTAAAAGTACCACTCGGCCTAGGCGGCGCGATGTGTGCCAAGTGACCCGAAGGTTTAAATCGGCGGTAACGGCTGGGTGTTATCAAGTCCCAGATTTTAAATTAAATATCATATGTATACAAGCTCGTGGCTAATACGCCAAGTTCGTGAGGCCAATAAAACCGACAAAAATTTAAAGTACGAGTGGTCCAAGAATAATGAATAGCTCGAGTGTACCGTCAATCAATTAACAAACCAGGATATATATATATATATATATATATATATATATATATATATATATATATATATATATATATATATATATATATATATAATACTTCAAAATTCGTCTAACAATGGATTTGTGCGAAGTTTCGCCAAAGTCTCATTTGGCTTTTTCAAGTGCTCTTGCTGCTACTGCTACTAGATACTGTGATCAGCTAACTGAGTTAGCTTCGAGCGGCAGCAGCAGCAGCAAGATCACAGTATCAAGTAGCAGCAGCAGCAAGAGCACTTGGAAATGCCAAATGAGATTTTGTCGAAATGTCGTGCAAATTTGTTGTTAGACGAACCGATTGAAACCCGGAATTTTAATGTATTTTATATATATATATATATATATATATATATATATATATATATATATATATATATATATATATATGTATATATATATATATATATATATATATATATATATATATATATATATATATACTGCATATATATGAAGTGGGTGTCTCGTGGGGCTTGTAGAAGCATATTCAACATGTTCCTTTTTCAAATTAGAAAATGTTTGGAAAATAAAAAAAAAACGGAGCAAAATTCCATCTTACCAAATCATTTATAAAATCGACCCGCCTTGGATTGCCGAAGAACAACTCAATCATTGCCCATTAAAAACGGCTTTTCAAGTAGAGGAGAGGAGCGAAAATCGATCCTGAAAAATTGGAGATAAAAATACACACATTTTCGTCTACAAAAATATTTAATGTTGATGAAAGAGGCCTTGTGTTGTGCCAATGTACTTGGACAGTTTATGCCACCAATTTTTATATTCAAAAGAATGAGACAAAATTCTGATTTGTGGAATGGCACACCTTCTGAGAGTGTTGTCATCATTCCAAACACTGGCCATATTAACTCACTTTTATTTGTAAAATGAATGAAACAATTTACAAATAATACAATATTTAAAATAAAGTGTTACTTCTACTTGATGGAAATACAACGCATTTGAAGAACCTGGAAGCATTACACTTAGCAAAGGCGAATATTACAACCGCCAGGCCTTACTATTCACCGGCTTTGGCCACTGGACGTGTCTTTTTTTTTAAAAACCTATGAGTAATTATTATATTTCAGAAACAGAAAAATAGTTGGGAACAAATCTGGTCGTTAAGTACAGCAACATTAAGTTGCAAGTTTATTTGCAGAAGCTTACCAAAGAGCTGATATCATGGACACCATTGTGAACGGATTTAAGGCGGCTGGAGTTTGGCCCATAGACAAAAATGTCTTTTCCGAACATTTGTTTAAAGCAGCTGAAAATATGAATGATGTCTCTCTCAAACAACCTCAAGTAATGAAAGCACATCGATCTTACAAGATGCTTCTATTATTATCAATAATTAAAATAAGCAAAGTGTTCAGCAATGTCTTTAAATAGATTTCCACATTTAGACAGTGAACCGTCTACTTCCGGATTTAACGCTAAAGCTTTCATTTTTTTTTTTTTAAATCTTTATGCCCAATACTACAAAAAATAATAAACAAAAAATTGTGGAAATTACATCAAGTCCTTACAAAAATATGTTGGAAGCATTATCACCCACTAAACTGAGGAAAAAGAACTCGAGAGTGAATCAAATAAAAAATGCCAATAAAAAAATAATACTATTTACCCAACTCTGTAGCAACTTAAACTAAAAAGCTATGGACAGGCAGCAGACGCCAAAAAAAACAAACCTGTTTTTTGTGTTTTTTATTAAAAAATTTTCCTAGCAGACTAAATTAAAAAATTACCCTAATTTTAATAACAATAGCCAAAGAAAAACCCAAATAATAATAGTCATTAAAGGATAAACATCCGGAAATGACTGAAAGATTATCCGGTACATAAAGACTGGTATACCTACTATATAGAACACTAGCAAGCCGCAAGGTCATGCAGTGGGTGAATGTACTAAAAAACCACACTGTATCCACTGAATTCAAAAACTGTAAACCAACCTTGTAAATTTTATTAAGTATTAAATTTTTGAATTTACACTTGGTCTTTTGGTTATAATTCTCCGACATTGTGCAGTTGTATGGTAAACCTGTGTGAAAAAAATATTCATGAAGTTATTTCTTTAGAGTCGATTTTTTCCTTTATTATTGCGATCTTTAGGGTTGATTTTTTCCTTTATTATTGCGATCCGCTATTTAATATAAATTTCCTGCAATCGGTCTTGCGAGAAGGGGGCGCCAGTTCCAATATAGTGAATTTCATAACACTCCATATGTATATATATGTCGGTTTTCTGACATTCAAAAATTCTTTCTTCACTCTTGCCGAGAGACCTCTTCTACTTAGGCCGGCGAGCTAAAGTCTTGGTAATAAGACTCCAAAAATGCCTGGTGGAGAAATCGGAAAAAACAGAAAAATATCCAAAAGATCAAGTAGCTGGTAGCAAAGAAGATTTAAAAACCTCTTAATAGAGAAAATTGTAGCCGGAGGGCGAACTGGTGGTAACAATTATGGAAGATAAAAGTAGCAGTAAAAGTAATAAAACCTTAAAAACCATAAAAGTCATAAAACCGGTAGTAAAACCCTGAAAAGAAAAAAAGACATTGTGCCACGTATAGAAAGGTCTCAGGCTTTTCAAATGATTTTTGCTTATCAACTTGTAGCATGTGGCCAAAGGTATTTGGGAGGATTTGGGACGAATGCGATACTGCCAAATGGCGTAGACCACTTTCTGTAAAAAATCGGTCATTTTTACTGGGGATTTTAGAGTGGGTCTAAAAAGACGAAACAGTAAAAAAATAATAGGAACTTACCCTTAGTTTACTAACCCAAAAATGATGAGAAAATTGCGATTTTGGGATGCTTTAAAAAACAGGTGCACCGAATGAAGGTAAAACACCTATCGTTCGACGCTCTATATCGAGAACTGATCCCGTGCTGCAGTTGACGTGCCTGTCGAAAACCATCGCGCTGGTTCCAACGTTTACGAGGATATATCCTACAAGACCATTGAAAATCGAGCAGAAAAGAAAAGATTTATAACCAGACTGATGTACTGACTTTATATTGAACTACAAGAAGACAATATTACAACCAACTACATACTATTATTAATATAAGAAAACTCTAAAATAGTCAAGGTAAAAAAGCGAGTTCTTTTAGGTAGGAATATTTCTCTGAAATGTTATGAAATTAAGGTGGTCATACTATTACCAGATTTTTGTTATAAACTGATAATAACCCTGTAGCATAATGTAAAAGAAAGAAAAGCTGTAAAAAATACATTACATTATTAATTCTGACCAATATGGCATAGTTGGGTCATTTTTGGATATTGGTTATATGTATATAGGCATCATTCACTAACAAGTTATAACTTTTAAACCTGATCTTATTGACAATTAAGGCTTTAAATTGGCAAGAGCACCCGAAATTCAACTAAAGTTGTGATACTGTGCAGTAAAACCCAAATTTAATTATAAATGAACGCGTAAAATAAAATATTATTTTAAGATTTTAAAAACTTTTTTTATTTTAAATTATTCTGATAAAAATATTTTTTGGCTATATTTACCATATGAAAATATAACAGGGTCGAGACCCAAGATCAACTAGATAATCAAAAGTTTTAACGTCCATGGCAATTAGATTAGGTCTAAGTTTTGGACCATTTTAGTAAACCTGGCCATGTTTTGTTCCATTTTAACGTTCAGTCAGTCTAGGTGGAAATAACAATGTACGCCAACTCGCAACTCAAGTACAACAGCGGCAAAGATTTAATAGGCTTATTTTAAAAGGTATGAGTAACCAACAGCGCTTAGAGCCATCAGACGTGCGACCCTTAAAGCTTTTAATCCAAGAGCAAAATCCACTAGCGTAAAAAGAAAGACGCTATACTGCTAACCTCAAAGGAAATAGGGTACTTATAGTGCTATTTAGCGGTCCTAACATAGAGATCGTATTTTACCCATTCTTACGACTTCACCGGTTCACCAAGTTCAGACAAAAATGTATAGTGGGTTTTAGCATAAAGACTAAGTGACGCTCTTCACAGACGCTTATTTTAATTAATATTTATATAGTATCTTTCTCTTATCATTATTAAGTGGTACTAATCTAAAAATAAAAATAATAAATCATATTGGGAGGATACTTAGTGTTTCTAATAATATATATATATATATATATATATATATATATATATATATATATATATATATATATATATAATATATATATATATATATGTATATATATATATATATATATATATATATATATATATATATATATAAATATATATATATATATATATATATATATATATATATATATATATATATATATAATATATAAAATACGTCTCTCTGTCTGTCTGTCCGTTAGTACGCTTATCCCTGGAGAACCACTTATCCGATTTACGTACTTTTTTTAAAACATACATATACTCTCTGGCTCTCAGGTTATAGGCTATATTTTATTACGATAGGTAGCATAAGGAATGAGCAGTGACGTAAAATAGTGAATGAAGTCGGAAAAAAGTTTTGCCGCTAGCGCGTTCCCTTGGAATAGACAGCCTAAACCATTAATTATGGAACAATATTATGTAGCAGAGAATATCTATAATCTATAATCTACAATATATATAAAATGCAATGTCCCTCTGTCTGTCTGTCTGTCCATTAGTGCGTTTATCACGCAAGAACCACTTATCCTATTTACGTGTCTTTTTTTTTAAATTCATACATATATTCTTTGGCCAGGTTATATAATAATAATAATCTATATCTATAGTATATATAAAATGCAACGTCTCTCTGTCTGTCTGTCCGTTAGTGCGCTTATTCCTCGAGAACCACTTATCCGATTTACGTGATTATTTAAATTCATACATATGTTCTCTGACAGGTTATAGATATATATTTTATTACATCTATAATATATATAAAATACAACGTATCTCTGTCTGTCTGTCCGTTAGTGCGCTTATCACTGGAGAACCACTTACCCGATTTTTCGTACTTTTTTTTTTTTTTTTTAAACATAAATATGTTCTCCGGCCAGGTTAGAGGCTATATTTTATTACGATAGGTGGCATAAGGAATGAGTAGTGACGATAATAGTGAATGAAGTCGGAAAAAAGTTTGCCGCTAGCGCGTTCTCTTGCAATACACAATCTAAACCATTAAATATGGAACAATATTATGTAGCAGAGAATACCTATAATCTATAATATATATATATATATATATATATATATATATATATATATATATATATATATATATATATATATATATATAAAATGCAATGTCTCTCTGTCTGTCTGTTTGTCCGTTAGTGCGTTTATCATGCGAGAACCACTTATCCGATTTAAGTGTCTTTTTTTAAATTCATACATATATTCTTTGGCCAGGTTATATAATAATAATAATAATCTATATCTATAATATATAAAATGCAACGTCTCTCTGTCCGTCTGTCTGTCTGTCTGTCCGTCCGTCCGTTAGTGCGCTTATCACTGGAGAACCATTTTAAACATACGTATGTCCTCTGGCCAGGTTATAGGATATATTTTATTACGTTAGGTAACCTAAGGAATAAGCAGTGACGATAATAGTGAATCAAGTCGGAGAAAAGTTTGCCGCTAGCGCGTTCTCTTGCCATACACAATCTAAACCATTAAATATGGAACAATATATTAATGTAGCAGAGAATCTATAATATATATATATATACTAGCCGGGCCCGCTACTATCGTCACTGCTTATTCCTTACGTTACCCAACGTAATAAAAATATCCCCCACTATTTCCCCTTATCTCCCAATATTTCTCCTTATCTCCCATTATCTTTACATAATTTCCATTATCGAGGCTTATCTCTGTTCATCTCCCATTATTTCTCCTTATCTCCTATTATTTCTCCTTATCTCCCATTATCTCACCTCATTTCCCATTATCTAGGCTCATCTCGACTTATTTCGCAATATTTCTCCTTATCTCCCATTATTTATCCTTATCTCCCATTATCTCACCTTATTATCTAAGCTTATATCGAATTATATAGAACATATGTATAAATTTATAAAAACACGTAAATCGGATAAGTGGTTCTCGAGTGATAAACGCACTACCGGACAGACAGACAGAGAGACGTTGCATTTTATATATTATATTTCTTTACTACATGATATTGTTCCATATTTAATGCTTTAGAGTGAGAACGCGTTAGCGGCAAACTTTTCTCCGACTTGATTCACTATTATCGTCACTGTTTATTCCTTATGTCACCTAACGTAATAAAATATAGTCTATAACCTGGCCATAGAACATATGTATATTTAAAAAAAAAAAGACACGTAAATCGGATAAGTGGTTCTCGCATTAATGGACAGACAGACAGACAGAGAGACATTGCATTTTATATATATTATAGATTATAGATATTCTCTGCTACATAATATTGTTCCATAATTAATAGTTTAGATTGTGTATTGCAACAGAACGCGCTAGTGGCAAACATTTTTCCGACTTCATTCACTATTATCGTCACTGCTCATTCCTTATGCTAACTATCGTAATAAAATATGACCTATAACCTGGTCGTAGAACATATGAATGTTTTAAAAAAAAAAGTACAAAAATCGGTTCTTCTTCAGTGATAAGCGCACTAAAGGACAGACAGACAGTACGTTGCATTTTATATATATTATAGATGTAATAAAATGTATATCTAAAACCTGGTCAGAGAACATATGTATGAAGTGGTTCTCGAGGGATAAGCGCACTAACGGACAGACAGACAGACAGAGAAAACGTTGCATTTTATATATATTATAGATATAGATTATTATTATTATATAAACCTGGCCAAAGAATATATGTATGAATTTAAAAAAAGACACGTAAATCGGATAAGTGGTTCTCTCGTGATAAACGCACTAATGGACAGACAGACAGACAGAAAGACATTGCATTTTATATATAATGTAGATTATAGATTATAGATATTTCTCTGCAACATAATATTGTTCCATAATTAATGGTTTAGGCTGTGTATTGCAAAGGAACGTGCTAGCGGCAAACTTTTTTTTCCGACTTAACTCACTATTTTACGTCACTGCTCATTCCTTATGCTACCTATCGTAATAAAATATAGCCTATAACCTGGCCAGAGAACATGTATGTTTTAAAAAAAAAAGTACGTAAATCGGATAAGTGGTTTTTTCAGTGATAAGCGCACTAACGGACAGACAGACAAACAGACAGACAGACAGAGAGACGTTGCATTTTATATATATTATATATATTGTAACATTCATTTTTTCCTAGATTTTAAGACCATGTAATGTTACTGATTTTTCCATTTCAAATTGTACTTATTTTCATTGTTGTATCGAACGGTATATTAGACAGAAGTTCCAAGACGTTCGGTATATACGGTGTTTTGCGGGTTCCTGACCGAACCTCTCGCTACGCCGCGATTGGTGAAATGTTTGATCCGCAGTTTTGATTGGAGCGTCGTGATATTACAGGCAAAAGTCGCACGATTATTTAAGGCTCCGCAGAGCTTGAATCGAGGCTGTTTTCCATCTAGCCGCAGCCAGGCAGTACCGTCTAGCCGAGAGGCTATTTTCCATCTAGCCGAAGTAGGCTAATTTTCATCAGAGCCGCTAAGTAAAAGCACCAGTGTCTTAACTAAAAGCCGTAGTGGGCTTTTTAAGTGTTTGCTAAGAAAAAGTGTGAAATCGGGCGTAGTCCATCAAAACAGGAATAAGAACAGTAAGTCAACAAAACTTCCTTCAATAGACTTATCCCGGAGTAGTGCCTTAACTACAATTTAAAACAGACTAAAAAGTGAAGTGTAAAGCACGACTTTTCGTCTTCGGGGGTTATAATAGTTTAAAATTTAAATGTAACAACTACTAGATAGGCTAGAATTTTTTTTTGGTAAAACTGCAAACGTTAGAACTTTTTAATTTAAAAAAAAAATACATGAATAAATTCTCTTTTTTTGTTGATTAAAGCTAGTGTCTCACTGAATACCTATCCTACTTTTCAGGGCAAGAACGGCTGTACCAAACTGATTTTTTTTGTTTACCAACAATACTTTCCTTCAGCATTTTTCCATTTTTTAGCTGAAGTTAGATCCTTTCTATTTTAAAATGGATGGTGCCCAAAAATTTGGTACAGCTAAAGCCTTTTAAAAAAATAGAAATTAATTCCAAAAAGACGTAAGAAAATTATCTCTTACCCATATCTCTCTACCAAGGAAAACTGAGCTAGTGTGTGTTTAATTTCTTTAGTTCTTTTAAAATCAGGGTTCACTCAATTCAGTATCAGAAATTAAAGCGGGTAAGTTCAAAGGTTACAAAATTGCGCTCAAGCGTGGGACAAACAACTTCTCACAGGGTAAAAAAAAAAAAGATGCCTCAAACTGAGAACACTTTTTCACACCTTACAAAATGACGCAGTGTACGTGGGGCGCAATTAAACACCATTTCATAAGCTACAAAATAGCGCTGTCAACGCGGGGCTTTTGGAATTTTATTTTTTTAAAAAAGGGTTCAGTGTACTAGCTTTCGAACAAAATAAAAGCTCTAACTTTGCAGATATTTTTATTTCATAATATTTATTAAAAGAAACTACACTATAGCAGTAAGACAAAAGCAGGAAATTTGTAGAATTTTTTATTTCAATTTATCCGATGGTGGTTTAGATATTTGAATTTTGTTGTTGACTCTAAGATAAGAGATCCCTGCTTTTTTCTTAAAAGCTAGCTTTATAGTTCAGATTAGCAGATGTGCTGGTCGACTTTAATTTTTTGCAGTGTTTAGATTTTGCGGTTAACCGAACAAAAAACTGTTCTTTCTTCTCACCGATGTTTTGCATGAATATTAAAAATACTTAGCTGATACGAAAACGATATTTGGAGATTTTTTGTTGGAAATTCTTAACATATTTGGTAAAAGAATTTTAATACAAGGCAATACTTAGAAATTTTTTTTTTAAAATTGTCGAAGATTTTTTTAATGTTTGGTAAAGAAGTTTACATATTTTAAGTGCCTTTACATATTTTTTTTATTTAGACTATTGGGAGCACAGGAGAAATATTTTTTACGATTTTTTAAACAATTCTTTTAAATTGTATCATTTATCATGGAAGCCTTTAATTTTAAAGTCAATCACCTACTGGAAAATGAGTTAGACTATGAACTGAAAATCCGTCGTACTTTCTCAGAACGTCCGGTCGCGGATAAAAGAAAGATTCTAACGAGGATCTTAAGTAAAGAAATATTCCAATAGATCAGATTGGACTAAATAGTTACAAAAAGTTTCTGATTTTTTTAAGTCTAATAAAAATTCTTCCTTCTCAAGTTAAAACTCCTGCTTCTCCAAATGGTCACATGTCTCCTCTATTCGTGCATAAATATTTAGATAACAGACCGCATATCAAGATAAATCTATTAGGTGCCCATTTTTCGGCTTTATTTGACTCTGGTGCAAATGCCTCCGTTATAGGTCAGAATGGTATTAAAATTTTAAGTCGTTTAAGTATAAAAATATGCCATGTCAAAAATAGAAGTGTTACCACTGCAGATGGCAGCCGTCTAAAAGTTTTAGGTACGGTTGAGTTGCCGCTAGTCTGCAATGGTCATTGTTTTAGTAATCTCTGCTCTAGTAGTACCTTCTCTATCACATACTTTGGTTTTAGGATGTGATTTTGCACAAAAATTCGGAATTTTTAGTAAATTTTAAAAATAATTCGTGGTATCCACAGTCCCTAGAAGTCAATTCTCAAACAAGTTTTAAAGATTGTTATTCAGAAAGTTCTTTAGAAAACCTTTTCTCGCGTCTATGTACCCTAGATGATCTCTCGCGGACGGAACGCTTAAAAGCAGAAAAAGTAATAAGCTCTTTCAATGAAATAAGTAGTAAAGATAGGTTAGGCCGAACGAATAAAATCAAGATGTCTATAGATACGGCTGATGCCAGTCCTGTAAAGACAAGGCCCATCGCCATGTCTCCGAACATGTCAAAAGTATTGAATAAGGAGTTAGACGAAATGTTGAAACTCGGAGTGAAATCGTCTATGCTTTGACGGAAGAAAGCTCAACGAGGTCAGCAAATTTGATAACTATCCATTACCGAACATCGACAGAATCTTATTAAGGAGTTAGACGAAATGTTGAAACTCGGACAGTATCGTCTGTGCTTTGACGGAAGAAAGCTCAACGAGGTCAGCAAATTTGATAACTACCCATTACCGAACATCGACAGAATTTTGACATCACTCAGGAATGCTAAGTATGTATCCTCGATAGATCTTAGAAAGGCTTTCTGGCAAATTCCTTTAGACAAATCCTCTAAGGAAAAGACCGCTTTTGCAGTAGTAGGCCGAGGTCTATTTCAGTTCGTCACTATGCCGTTTGGTCTAAAGAACGCTGCTCAAACTCAGCAACGTTTAGTGGACGCTATATTTGGTCCGAAATATGAGCCACATATTTTTACCTATCTCGATGATATTTTAGTAACATCGGAAGACTTCGAATCGCATATTCGCTTACTTAAAGAAGTAAAAGATAAATTGAAAGAGGCCGGACTGACGATAAATTTGAGCAAATGTGATTTTTTCAAAACTTCTCTAAAGTTTTTAGGCTATATTGTAGGCTCAAATTCCTTGCGTACCGATCCGGATAAAGTAGCAAGCATGGTTAATTATGCGAGACCTACTAATACTACGGAAGTTAAGCGCTTTCGTAGGAATGTGTTCATGGTATAGACGTTTTATCGAGAATTTTTCTACCTTGTTGTCGCCTATTAATGATCTTTTGAAAGGACGAAAAAAAGGACAATCGATAGATTGGACAAAGGCAGCCGAAGAATCTTTTATAAAGATTAAAGAGCTATTGGTTTCAGCTCCAATTTTATCCCAACCAGATTTTTCCCAACAGTTTTATATTTTCTAGTGATGCTTCTAATACCGGTTTAGGGGGCGTCCTAACACAGAAAATCAATGGTGAGGAAAGAGTGATAGCGTATGCCAGTAGAACTTTGTCAAAGGCTGAACGTAACTATTCGGTTGTTGAAAAAGAATGTTTAGCAGTACTCTTTAACATCGAAAAGTTTCGACCTTACATAGAAGGTGTTCCTTTCACGGTCATAACAGATCATTATAGTTTATTGTGGCTTAATTCAATTAAAAACCCTAGTGGCAAACTAGCGCGTTGGGCGATTAGGCTGAGACAACACACATTTACTTTAATTCATAGAAAAGGAGTCCACAATGTTATTCCTGACGCTTTGTCAAGAATCCCAGATCATACAGCGGACGAAAACAGTCTTAATGCACGAGTTTGGCGTAAGAATTGATACAGTTGATGTAGATCGCATTGATCCATGGTACGACAATTTACGGCAGCAAATTAAAGAATTTCCTCAAAATTTTCCGCAGTGGAAGGTGGAAAATGATTTCGTGTACAAATTTATCCCAAACCAGTTGCCTTTAAAAGTTAATGTACCCGAGTGGAAAATACTAGTTCCTAAACCACAGAGAGAGGAAATTATAGACATGTGTCACACTCCTCCTACTTCTGGTCATTTTGGCTTTTATAAAACTCTTCACAGGGTTCAGGAACAGTATTATTGGCCAAAAATGCGTTTTGACATCGTAAAGTTTGTGAGGACTTGTGAAGTATGTGGAGCGCAGAAATCTCCAAATACACTACCTATGGGACTGATGGGAAAAGAGAAAACGGTTAATTACCCTTTTCAAGTCATAGCAGCTGATCTAGTAGGCCCATTTCCCACGTTCAAAAAAAGGAAATAAATGGCTTCTCGTGGTTTCTTGCTGGTTAACAAAGTATACCATGCTATTTCCTTTGAAAAGCTCTAAAGCTGGATATATAGAGAAATTTTAGAAAATAATGTCTTTCTAATCCACGGTGTTTCCATCGCTTTAATATGCGATAACGGTACCCAGTTTACCTCTAAAAGTTTTAAGAGCTTAAGTGAAACTTATGGTTTTAACATCCGTTTTAATCCCGTGTACTCTCCCCAATGTAATTTTGTGGAACGTAATAACCGAACTGTCGGGACCGCTTTAAGAAGTTACGTGGATTCACATGACACTTGGGATAGCAATATTTCAAAATCCAACAAGCGATAAATACCGCAAGACACGAAGTAACAGGGTTCACACCGTCTTTCTTAGTTTACGGCAGACATATACCTCTATCTGGATCATATTATAAAAACTTAGATTTGGATGTCAATGTTGACAGCGAAATAATTCCGGGTAACAGGGGTGCGTACGCCGAAAATTTAAAGGGTTTAAAAGATATTTTCACCGACGTGCGTAGTAGGATACATAAGGCTTATGAACGGAACAGTAAGTCTTACAACCTTAGGAAAAAGGGATTTTGCCTTTAATATAGGTGATCACGTTTGGCGAAAAAATAAAATTCTTTCCAGTGCAGCAGATAAATTCACATCTAAGTTGGTACCTAAGTATGTGCATTGCGTGATTAGAGAAAAGATTTCAGATTTAGTTTATGGTTTAGTTAATTTAGATGGGACTAAAGTAGGACGATGGCATATTAAAGACTTAAAACCATTCAACGACCTAACCCTAGAGAAAGTTTGTCAGAAGAAGAATAATTTATATTTACATTATCTTAATTGCTTTACTTTATTTTTTTTGATGTTGCTCTGTAGAGGTGACGACCTCGTTTTTTTTTTGACTGTTATAAAAGTTGAGCTGAGATAGCTTACTTTTATAGTTTTTGCTAAGGTTTTGGGTACTGATCATATCCAAACTTAGGTTGATTGTAGTTGATGTTTAGCATCGACTCAGCTGTTGCGAGCTTGCGAAGGAGTCACACTCAGGATATATCATAAGACTGGTATGTCGGTGGTCGCGGGATTTGATTTGCTTATGACCCCAAATAATATCCAGTTCTTGACACTTGGAAGCGAAATTTTGATTAGAGGCAATCCAAGGTGATCTTGAGTTAGGACAAGCGCAAGATGTAGCTCGTGTAGTATGATGTTGAGTCAAAAAATTTTAATGAGCAATTTCAAAGTTTGTTACCCGAGTGGGTGTATTTTTATTACCTTAATGGTATATGTTGGGTGCAATTAAGAGTAAATTGATTTTGGTTTATCCAGTAAGTCTAAGACTTGGATTATTTTGATTTAGATCTTCTTCTGAATTGACAAACTGAGGGTATTTTCTATTTTTTTTTCAGAGCCGTTTAAACGTTACCTTTGAGTCACTAATTTTTTTTAAATTTTTTTTGCATGGACTCATAGGCGTATGTTGAGTTTTTTCGGTTTACTATCAGATTGATAGAAAATTGAAGTTCTGCAGGAGAACTAAAGGCTGATCATTTACAGGAGATGAGAGCAGAGTAAGACAGTCGTTTCACAAAGAAATGATCAAAATCTGATACCGAGATGAGAACCTTGTCAAGGGAGGCTAAGCGCAGTGAAGGAAGATTCCTAACCGATTTTTAGATTTCCAAGAGGTAATCTAGAAGTTTGGGCTGACAGAAAACGGTTATGCCTGATACCTGTAGCAGTCTCTTCTAGAGGCTATTGTCTAGGGAGACGATTAACACCATGATCGAATATTTTAGCTGTCAACGATGTTTTCTTCTTGTTTCTGATTAAGCTGGAAAAGCTCTTGTCGTCTTCAAAAGTTTTGTTGCATTGCCACCAAAAAAAAATTTGAGAAATTTTTGCTTCATGTAGCTTTTTAAGCTCATTTTCGTTTTTTTAAAATTTCGTTAGAAGCTTGGTTAAGTCAACCTTGTAAACCTTTTAGGTTGTATCCCATGAGTTATCTGTTTTTACAGGCTGTGATGCACCGGGTGCTAACAGATGCCGTTACGACGTTTGGCAGGGAGTTAGTCTTCCTGAGGAACAGACTGATTGGAAGGGTAGTCTATGGGGGGTGAACGTTTGACCTTTGGGACCTTTAGGGGTTTTGTTACCCAATGGTTATTTCTATTTGAACCAAAGGAGAGCCTAACTACTGTAGTCGACCTCAGCTCCACTTAGCCTATTAGTGGTGACAGGCTGTTGGCAGTAGTGTGTTTCGGAACACCCTATTGATTAAATTTTTTTTTGACTTATGGTGGTGTGGTAGACACCGTTTCAGTTTAGTGGATGCTATAATCTACTCCCTTTTGTTGGTGGACACCAGGGTCACCAATTCTGTATTTTATTGTCTCCACCATTCAGTATATCGTGGTGAGGTGTTTGTCTCCTGTTATGTGGGATGGATTGAATGTTTTTCGTTGTTGTTCTAGGGCGAGACCAGTACACGAGGGTTCTTCATGCAACTTGGAGAAGCGCAATGCTGGTTAAGTTTTATATCTCTGTGTAGCCACCCTGAAGAATGACGGAGGGCGTTTTTTCTGGCTCATGTTTCTAGGCAGATTTGTCACTTTGGTGCGATGTGCTGAAGATTTGATTAGCTTTTGCTAAGAGCTTTCACCAAGCTCAGTATGGAGTTATCGTAACCAAGAGTTTGGGATTTGAACTCCCGAATGTACTTCTGTATATATTTCTGTATATATTTCTGTATATATTTCTGTATATATTTCAGTGTATGTTGGTTGCCTGAGGGCATGTGCTCAAAATGCGAGATTTTGAGTCGTTTTGCTTATGGACTCCTATATTTAGGATTATGACTTTAGGGAGGTCCTATTTCGAGACTTGCTGTCTCATATATTTATGTTAGGAATGTTTCCTTGAATGTTAGTTGCGCGCGGACTAATCATTCTGTTCTTTGTGAACATTGCTTTTTGAAGCAGGATCATTCAGTTTGGTGAATTTTAGCTTTTATAGCTATTCACTGTGTTTAGGCTGAATTTTAGCTTTTATAGCTATTCACTGTGCCTATAGTGATATTGTTAGCTTTTATAGCTGCTCACTATGTTAAAGGCGAGATTGTTCTTTTAGAACGCAGACTTTGTGTAGTCGAGGACTACTTACAGAGTGTTTTCTTGGCGAGGAGCCGAGCTTTTTTCTGGCGATGTACCAGAATGTTTTCTTGGCGAGGAGCCGAGCTTTTTTCTGGCGATATACCAGAGCGTTTTTCTTGGCGAGGAGCCAAGGTTTTTTCTGGCGATTTACCAGAGTGTTTTCTTGGCGAGGAGCCGAGTTTTTTTCTGGCGATATACCAGAGTGTTTTGTTGGCGATGAGCTGACGTGTTTTCTGGCGATCAACCAGAGCGTTTTCCCTAGCGATTTTAGCATGTCTAGATGTCTTAGGACGTCGACATTGCGCTGTAGAGTGCGATTATTTTCGGAGTGCGACTAGTAGTGATACTAGATTTGGAATGTTCGCTTAGCGATGAGCTAGAGCATGGATGGCGATTTTTCCCGAGCGTTTGTCTGGATATTTACCCAGATATTCTTTTTTTTTAGCCTTGTGCTAAATGGTCTGACAAGACTTTTTCCTTTTTAGTGTAAGTGTTTGCACTAGAATCATTTTTTTATTTTTTTTCTTTATTTAAGAATTTTTATAAATTTCTTTTGCTGAAATAAAAAAATTTTTCAGACAATCCTTAAAATATTTTAAGGGGGGTGTTCATATTTTATTTCAGTTCACTTTTTTTTTTGATTTAGACAAGAGTCTAGACAAAGTTATATTTTTTTTTGTTTTGGTAACAATACTAGAGCTGATTCTTTTATATAAGAAGACCGCGATTGTTACTTTGAACAGGTATTTCTTATGTTCATGCAAGGATTTTTATTTACTTTTTGATGTACTCAACCTTAGTGCTTAATTAAGTTAAGTCTAGTTATAAGATTCTTGTGTACATGCAAAGATTTTCATTTGGTTTTCATTGTACTTAATATTAGTGCTTAATTGAATTAAGTCTAGTAGTAAGGTCCGAAGTTTGTAATTTTGTTTTAAGTTCTGACCTTAGTATTAAGTGATAGTGTACCACTTTGTACCTTTTCATAAGTAGCCTAAGTTTAATAGACTAGTGTAGTCTATTTCTTTTTGGAAGGGGGTAAATGTAACATTCATTTTTTCCTAGATTTTAAGACCATGTAATGTTACTGATTTTTCCATTTCAAATTGTACTTATTTTCATTGTTGTATCGAACGGTATATTAGACAGAAGTTCCAAGACGTTCGGTATATACGGTGTTTTGCGGGTTCCTGACCGAACCTCTCGCTACGCCGCGATTGGTGAAATGTTTGATCCGCAGTTTTGATTGGAGCGTCGTGATATTACAGGCAAAAGTCGCACGATTATTTAAGGCTCCGCAGAGCTTGAATCGAGGCTGTTTTCCATCTAGCCGCAGCCAGGCAGTACCGTCTAGCCGAGAGGCTATTTTCCATCTAGCCGAAGTAGGCTAATTTTCATCAGAGCCGCTAAGTAAAAGCACCAGTGTCTTAACTAAAAGCCGTAGTGGGCTTTTTAAGTGTTTGCTAAGAAAAAGTGTGAAATCGGGCGTAGTCCATCAAAACAGGAATAAGAACAGTAAGTCAACAAAACTTCCTTCAATAGACTTATCCCGGAGTAGTGCCGTAACTACAATTTAAAACAGACTAAAAAGTGAAGTGTAAAGCACGACTTTTCGTCTTCGGGGGTTATAATAGTTTAAAATTTAAATGTAACAACTACTAGATAGGCTGGAATTTTTTTTTGGTAAAACTGCAAACGTTAGAACTTTTTAATTTAAAAAAAAAAATACATGAATAAATTCTCTTTTTTTGTTGGTTAAAGCTAGTGTCTCACTGAATACCTATCCTACTTTTCAGGGCAAGAACGGCTGTACCAAACTGATTTTTTTTGTTTACCAACAATACTTTCCTTCAGCATTTTTCCATTTTTTTTAGCTGAAGTTAGATCCTTTCTATTTAAAATGGATGGTGCCCAAAAATTTGGTACAGCTAAAGCCTTTTAAAAAAAAAATAGAAATTAATTCCAAAAAGACGTAAGAAAATTATCTCTTACCCATATCTCTCTACCAAGGAAAACTGAGCTAGTGTGTGTTTAATTTCTTTAGTTCTTTTAAAATCAGGGTTCACTCAATTCAGTATCAGAAATTAAAGCGGGTAAGTTCAAAGGTTACAAAATTGCGCTCAAGCGTGGGACAAACAACTTCTCACAGGGTACAAAAAAAAAGATGCCTCAAACTGAGAACACTTTTTCACACCTTACAAAATGACGCAGTGTACGTGGGGCGCAATTAAACACCATTTCATAAGCTACAATATATATATATATATATATATATATATATATATATATATATATATATATATATATATATATATATATATATATATAAAAAATGCAATGTCTCTCTGTCTGTCTGTTTGTCCATTAGTGCGTTTATCACGCGAGAACCACTTATCCGATTTACGTGTCTTTTTTTTAAATTCATACATATATTCTTTGGCCAGGTTATATAATAATAATAATAATCTATATCTATAATATATATAAAATGCAACGTCTCTCTGTCCGTCTGTCTGTCTGTCTGTCCGTCCGTCCGTTAGTGCGCTTATCACTGGAGAACCATTTTAAACATACGTATGTTCTCTGGCCAGGTTATAGGATATATTTTATTACGTTAGGTGACCTAAGGAATAAGCAGTGACGATAATAGTGAATCAAGTCGGAGAAAAGTTTGCCGCTAGCGCGTTCTTTTGCAGTACACTGCCTAAAGCATTAAATATGGAAAAATATTATGTAGCAAAGAACATAATATATATAAAATGCAACATCTCTCTGTCTGTCTGTCTGTCCGTTAGTGCGCTTATCAGTCGAGAACCACTTATCCGATTTACGTGGTTTAATAAATTTATACATACTTTTTTTTTCTTTTTTTTTATTGGTCTAGCACACGTGCTGCAGGGAAGTCCCTAAAGCGCTCCAGGAGCGGCACGAGTGCGGAAAAAGCAATTCACGTTGTTCTTGAATCGCTGTAAATTGTACTCGGTGGGAAACACAGCGCTGGGCAAATTATTCCAAAGGGATGACGTCTCCATATAAAAGATTGCTTGAAAAGCGTTGTGCGCGGAGTAACAAGCTGAACCTCATACGGATGCGAAGCACCAGCGCGACGTGTATTTCTAATATGCACCGCTTTGGGAGAAATTAAGCGGGCTACATCCTTCGAACACTTTCCATGAAAATACTTGTAGAACAGACTCAAGTCGCCAACCGCTCTTCGATGCTCCACCGAATCAAGGCCGCCGGTCAATTCCGGGTCCCCAATCAGACGGACCGCTCTTCTCTGAACAGAATCCAACAAATGCAGTGTATGTTTGGGAGCGGAGCCCCAAACGTGGGAGCAGTATTCCATAGTTGGTCGAATTTGGGCTTTGTAAAGAATTAACAGTTGTTGTGAGGTGTAAAGCTTTCTGGTTCTAAATATTATTCCCAACTTTTGAGAAGCTCTCCTTGCTATGCCTGCAACATGTTCATGCCAAGACATATTTACTCCCAAACTAACGCCCAACAAATTGAGCGACGATGCTAGGGGAATGGAGTGCCCCCGACATAACTATGTCGGGATCAGCAACGTTAACTTTTTTAGAAAAAAACTGCCGCTTGGGTTTTTGTAGCGTTAAATTCCACTTTGTTACTGTCACCCCAAGATAGAACCTCTTCCAGGTCTTTGTTAAGTTGAACGACCTCCTGCTGTCTGCGGATATTCGCCTGAGCAGCCGATGTCCGAGCGTTCAAGGTGAATGAAGAGACAAGCGTACTGTCATCTGCAAAGCTATAGATTGGATTCCCGGTCTTTTCCAGCAGATCGTTAATGTATGTTCTATATAATTCGATATAAGCCTAGATAATGGTAGATAAGGTCAGATAATGGGAGATAAGGAGAAACAGTGGGAGGTAAGGAGAAATAATGGGAGATGAGCAGAGATAAGTCTAGATAATGGAAATTATGTAGAGATAATGGGAGATAAGGAGAAATATTGGGACATAAAGGGAAATAATGTGAGATATTTTATTACGTTGGGCAACATAAGAAATAAGCAATGACGATAGTAGTGAATCAAGTCCACGCGAGCGGAGCCGCGGGCCCGGCTAGTATATATATATATATATATATATATATATATATATATATATATATATATATATATATATATATATATATACGTATATATATATATATATATATATATATATATATATATATATATATATATATATATATATATAGGCTATATTTTATTACGATAGGTAGCAAAAGGAATGAGCAGTGACGATAATAGTGAATGAAGTCGGAAAAAAGTTTGCCGCTAGCGCGTTCCCTTGCAATATACAGCCTAAATCTAAATATGAAACAATATTATGTAGCAGAGAATATCTATAATCTATAATCTATAACATATATAAAAACGCAATGTCTCTCTGTCTGTCTGTCCGTTAGTGCGCTTGTCCCTCGAGAACCACTTATATGATTTACTTGATTTTTTAAATTCATACATATGTTCTCTGACTAGGTTATAGATATATATTTTATTACATCTATAATATATATAAAATGCAACGTATCTCTGTCTGTCTGTCCGTTAGAGCGCTTATCACTGGAGAACCACCTATCCGATTTACGTACTTTTTTTTAAAACATACATATGTTCTCTGGCCAGGTTATCTATCTATAATATATATAAAATACAACGTCTCTCTGTCTGTCTGTCCATTAGTACGTTACGTGCTTTTTTTAAAACATACATATGTTCTCTGGCCAAGTTATAGGATATATTTTATTGCGTTAGGTAACGCATAAGCAGTGACGATAATAGAGAATCAAGTCGGAAAAAAGGTTAACGTTAGCGCGTTCTCTTGCAATACACTGTCTAAACCATTAAATATGGAACAATATCATGTTGCAAAGAATATAATATATATAAAATGCAACGTCTCTCTGTCTGTCTGTCTGTCTGTCTGTCCGTTAGTGCGCTTATCACTTGAGAACCATTTATCCGATTTACGTGTGTTTATAAATTTATACATATGTTCTATATAATTCGATATAAGCCTAGATAATGGGAGATACGCTGAGATAATGGGTAATAAGTATAAATAATGGGAGATAAGGAGAATTAATGGGAGATAAGCGGAGACAAGTCTAGATAATGGGAGTTATGGTGAGATAATGTAAGATAAGGAGAATTAATGGGAGATAAGGAGAAATATTGCGAGATAAGTCGAGATAAGCCTAGACAATGGGAGATAAGGTGAGATAATGGGAGATAAGGAGAAATAATGGGATATAAGGAGAAATAATGGAGAAAAGCAGAGATAAACTTAGATGATGGAAATTATGTAGAGATCATGGGAGATAAGGAAAAATAATGGGAGATAAGGGGAAATAATGGCAGATATTTTATTACGTTAGGTAACATAAGGAATAAGCAGTGACGTCGTAGTCAATCAAGTCCACGCGAGCGGAGCTGCGGGCACGGCTAATATATATATATATATATATATATATATATATATATATATATATATATATATATATATATATATATATATATATATATATATATATATATACATATATATATATATATATATATATATATATATATATATATATATATATATATATATATATATATATATATATATATATATATATATTATATATATATATATATATATATATATATATATATATATATATATATATACATATATAATATATATACATATATGTATGTATATGTATATATATATATATATATATATATATATATATATATATAGCTTCATGTAACTACTTTCGAATTCTCAGTGGTAAAAATAAAAATTTCAAGATGGCGGTGAGGAACAGCAATGATAGCTGTACAAGTCACTTAAAGATCCTATGTAATTCGCAAACATGATGCGATTTCTTTCTAAGATTTTCTGTACACATGATTTGATCATAACATCCTTATGTATTTTTCTACGCTGAAACCAATTATCCAGTCTCGTCAAAGTTCGTTCATAACCTCAAAAAATATGTAAAAAATTAAGAAAATCTCTTTAAATTAGCAAAGTAAAGATGGAAACTTCATATACCCATGTTTCTTGTGTCGCTGAATCCGAAACCGTTGTTAGAGTAATCCCATCACGTCAGGATTTGTCCCCAACCTCAAAAATAGTCATAATATCTTTGCAATAGTAAAATAAAGTCGGAAACTTTGTTTACCTTTGGTTTAAATATAATATATTCAAGCATAGCCTAATAAGGATGAGTACGATCCCTCAGAACGTTAAACTATGAATTTAGAAAAAATTAACAAAAACATCAAATGAACCTATTTCTAATTATAAAGATTGTTTTAAAAAAAAATACCTGCGAAAACTCTTCAGTTGATTGTTATTTAAACGATTGCTACAGATGTTCAACAATAGAAAGTTTTTCCTTAGCATTAAATTTAAGAAAATCACAGGTTTTTCAGTTAAAAGTCAATGCTGTTAGACGAAAATTAATTTTTTGACGTTATAATCCTGAGAACAAAAAACACACGGTAAAAATGAAAATGGTTTGACGAATGTTCTCACGGGAGTGAAATGTAGTAGTGGTTTTTCGGGTATCCCATGTTAGCTTAAAGTCCCCTGATGGACGGTTTCGCTGACGTTTCGATGGAATTTCATCCATCTTTTTCAAAGCGTTGATCACTGGTCAAAGTCTTGGCGCTGAATGTCGAGACTGGGTCCGAGGGAGCCGGTTTTATGTGCTCGGGGCCTGGCTCTATTGGTCGGACGGATCTGGCCAATAGAGGCTCGGCTTTGGCTGCGCGTTGTCGGTCCTGTGGTTCTTTGTGATGTTTGTGTTGGTGAAGTAACATATGGTTGAATTATTGTTTCTCTTGGAGCATTTCGAAACACTAGCTCCAGAAACTGCTCCACATAAACCACAAACATGGCTACGATACGTAAATGACACATTTGTGATATGGCAACAAGGTGAAGACAACTTAAACAAGTTCCTGGAACACCTTAACAATATACATCCAAACCTTAAACTTACAATGGAAAGAGAAGTAGCAGAACAACTACCATTCCTAGATGTTTTGCTTCAAAGAAAATTACATGGTTCTTTGTCTCACTCAATATATAGAAAACCGACACATACAAACAGATACTTAAATGTCAGCTCACATCATCACCCAGCCCAACTCTTCTCCGTTGCCAAATCCTTAGCTCACCGATCAGAAACCCTAACAGACAAGGAACATTTGCAATAAGAAACCAAGCTCCTTCGAAACGTTTTACTTTCAAATGGATACAGCCAAAACATGATCCGGCGGGCCCTAAATAAACAACATAAACCGGAAAGAAAGACATATACTACAAAAGCATTTCTCCCATATATAAAAGGCATCACAGACAAAATAGGAAAATTTCTAAAAAAAACACCTAATTGAGACCATTTACACAACGAATCAAAAAATTAAAGATATTCTACCTACACCAAAAGACATTATAGCCTTAGAAGACCAAGGTGTATATGAAATTCCGTGTCTGCGGTCTCTCATACATATGCCAAAACAACAGGAAAATTAACGCCAGAAGAGACGAGCACAAAAACGCCGTAAAACAAAAATCCACCACCTCTTCTCTAGCACAACATGCACACAATACCGGCCACAAAATCGATTTTGACAAAACCAGAACCCTACAAAAAAGTGATAACCTATCCACTAGGGTAATCAAAGAAGCCATAGGAACAGAAAGAGGCCCAACATCTTAAATAATCGGGATGATAGCCAATATTTACCGAACTCTTGGAAACATATTCTATCCCAGTACCAAGTCCAACCAAGAGAAACAATAATTCAACCATATGTTACTTCACCAACACAGACATCACAAAGAACCACAGGACCGACAACGCGCAGCCAAAGCCAAGCCTCTATTGTCCAGATCCGTCCGACCAATAGAGCCAAGCCCCATTCAACGCCAAGATACCGACCAGTGATCAACGCTTTGAAAAAGATGGATGAGATTCCATCGAAACGTCAGCGAAACCGTTCATCAAGGGACTTTAAGATATATATATATATATATATATATATATATATATATATATATATATATATATATATATATATATATATATATATATATAATTAGGCTAAAATAAGTTTTGTCAGGTTTGATTGTGAAATAATATATTAGATTTTTTTCTATCATCATGTAGGTACTTATGTTAGGAAACCAATATTTCGTATTGAAAACTACTAGTTTATATTTAAAAATTGATATTCTATATTTGAAAACTAATATTCCATATTATTTCCTATCCTTATTGGGCTATACTTAAAAGCAAAGGTAAACAAAGTTCTCGTCTTTACTTGCTATTTCAGAGAGTATGGCAATTTTGGAGGTGTCTTTTGAAGTTAGGAACGAATCCTGCCGTAATTAGATTGTTCTGAGATCGGATTCGGATTCAGAGTCACAAAAAACATAGGTATACGAAGTTTATATCTTTAATTTGCTAATTTAAAGAGATTTTCGTCATTGTTCACGTGTTTTTTGAGGTTAGGAACGAATCCTGACTAGATTGGGTAATTTTGACCTCAGATTCGATGTCGGCGTCGAAAAATACATAAGGATATTATGATTAAATCGCTTATACAGAAAATCTTAGTAAGAAATCGCATCACGTTTGAGATTTTTAATTGAATTTTACAACTATCAAGGCCGTTCCTAGTAGCCATCTTAAAATTTTTATTTTTGCCAATGAGAATTCGAAAGATACATGAAGCTTTCATTTGAAATCCTTCGCAACTTTAGATGTCTTTTCTAATTTCAGAGAAGGTAGGGGTCCGGTATATATATATATATATATATATATATATATATATATATATATATATATATATATATATATATATGTATATATATATATATATATATATATATATATATATATATATATATATATATATATATATATATATATATATATATATATATATATATATATATATATATATATATATATATATATATATATATATATATATATATATATATATATATATATATATATATATATATATATATATATATATATATGTATATATATATATATATATATATATATATATATATATATATATATATATATATATATATATGTTTCAGTCATGCAAGTCTTTTATAGGACCTAAGCCCGGTGAAATTAGAGGAAGGACTATTTGATATATATATAGATATATATATATATATATATATATATATATATATATATATATATATATATATATATATATATACATATATATTTCCCAGTGATGCAGATCTCGTTCTATTTAACTTTTTAAGTCCACATGTGTAACAATATTCCATAAATTCTGTAGTGTAAAAGATAACACGTTATAGGACCTAAGCCAGGTGACATTAGAGGAAGAGGAAGGACTAAAGCTGGTGATTTACCTCGCCCTGGAAAATATAAGCCGGATGTTGAGGCAGAACCCAAAGAAGATGTCGTCTTTGAAAAAGGTATTGTTCTGCTATACTCACTTTTACAAACCCTAAAAAAATTGTTTAAAATTTGGACGTGTAAAAGAGAATTTGCTATAAAATGTTTAAAACACATATACACGTGGACACACATATTCACGTACTCATATACAGTGTGACAATTTAAGTCCGCATCATATGGGATTTTTTTTTAAATAATCACTTTAGCCCAGATCTCGTTATTGCATCCATTTGTGCTTCAAATAATATCAAAAATAAAGTATAGTAAGTCATTTTTACGCATGACATCATTTACTGAAAAAACGTATAATTTGGCGTAAATTTTAAAAAAAGTTATTAGACAAAATGGTTTATTTTGTGATTCTAGATCTGTTTGTCAAATTTCAAAGGCCTACTACGATTTTGAATTTTTGACAGTTTTTTTTTACATTTCGGCAATTGTTTTTCATCTTGATTTATTGCAACCTCATTTAAATCATTTAATTTATCAAAAACTAGGCACCTATAATCTATTTAAGAACAAAATGAAGTCGTCTCCATAATTTTTTTATAGAATATTAAAATTCACACATTAACATGAATCATATTTGATGCAAAATTCGATTAGCTTTTGTTTTTAAATAGAAAAATGTTTCTCGCTTACGTATTTTGATAGTGAACACACTTAAACGTTTATAAATTAATACAAATCTTACATTTTGATCTTTTTAGTAACGCATTTAAATTTTTAACAATGTAATGTTTCTTACTATAAATACCGAATTAACAACTTGGTGCTTTATCCTATTTGTTTTTTTTTTTTATATTTCAGCTTTTTAGATCAAAAATACATTTTAGATTCTAATTAGCAACCGTAATAAAAATATTACACATATTCTAGTTATTAATTTGGCAGTTACGCGTTAATAATACCACCGAAAAATTACATTAAAATGCTTTCGGTGTCATTGTTGACGTAACTGCTAATTTAAAATAAATCCAGCCATACTCGTATTTTAGTCGTAGCTAAAAAATCAACGTTCGCAAAATTAGAAAGACCCTTTATGGTTGTGCCGATTTTCTCCTGAAAACTTACCTTCTACAGGAAAAAGAGCTAAACAGAGAAATTAACACGCTAAGCAAAACTCGATATTTCTATGCGTTTATTAACACTAGGCCCTGGAAACAATTGAGAACTAGAGATCGCAATATGGTGTCGTAAGCTGTCAAATGTTTAGTTAGAAATTCAAACTAGAATGGAAAGAAACAAATGGTGTCACAACATGCTTTCTGTTCAAGAAAAAATTGAAATTGTTTTATTGTGTGGGGAAAGTACACCTCATCGCACTGTTGTAAATGTTTTTAACGAGTGTCATCCTGAAAAAAATTTGTAGAAATCTACTGTGAGCCGAATTATAAAAAAGTTTAAATCGACTGGATCTGTGGGAAATGTTTTCCGAAAAAATCGTTTTGCGCGTTAACATACCGAAGATACTGAGTTAGATGTGTGCTTAAGTGTAGTGGTAGAAGGCAAAACCAGTGTTAGAATTATTTCGAAGTCTAAACCGGAGATCGACAGGGAAAGTGTACGTAAAATTTTATACAAAAATAAAGAGGACTCCAAATTTCCGTACAATGTTTTATGGGCTGATGAAACCACGTTTACTTCTAACGGAGTAGTAAGTTCACAGGATAGTCGATGGTGGGTCTAAGAAAGTCCAAACATCATAATTGAGTGTCGTTTAAAACTAACGTTTGGGGTGGCATTGTAAATGACAAAATAATAAGCCCATATTTTTTTAGACATAATTTAAACTCACAACGATATTTAGATTTTTTAAATACCGAAATTTTAGAAGTACTGGATAACATGGCTGTGGATCTATGATATGCTCTATGGTATCAATTAGATGGTGCACCAATACACAATACTTTGTAAGTACGAAACACTTTAAATGAACTATTTCATGGCAGGGTCATTGGGCGAGATCAGGATAATTGTTGGCCACCTCGATCGCCCGATATCACCCCATTGGATTTCTATTTATGGGGTGATCTCAAACGAAATGTATACAAGTTTAGACCATTTAGAGATATCGATCACCTAGAAACTATAATTAGGCAGTGTGTTCAGGAGATACCTCCCGAGTTTGTGAAAAATTCCGTCAAAGAAATTTCTAGAAGAACCATTCGTTGCATTGAACGAAATGGTGGACACACCGAAATATAGAATATTTCAATATGCGTATATTTGATACAAAGTATTTATTAAATAGGTTAAAATAGCCAATTGTTAATTTAGCGTTTATAGAAAGAAACATTACATTGTTGAAACTTTAAACACATTTCTAAAAAGATCAACATGTAAGATTTGTGTTAATTTACAAACGTTCAAGTGTGTTCACTATCAAACTACGTAAGCAAGAAATATTTTTCTATTTAAAAATAAAAAGTTAAACGAACTTTGCATCAAATATGAATCATCATAATGTGTGAATTTTAATATTCTATAAACAAATTAGGGACACGACTTCATTTTGTTCCTAAATAGATTATAGGTGCCTAGTTTTTGACAAATTAAATGATTTAAATAAGATTGCAATAAATCAAGATGAAAAAACAATTGCCGAAATGTCAAAAAACTGCCAAAAATTCAAAATTGTAGTAGGCCGTTGAAATTTAATAAACAGATCTAGAATCACAAAATAAACCATTTTGTCTAATAACTTTTTTTAAAATTTGGCCAAATTATACGTTTTTTTTCAAAAATTTTTACGAAAATTCATTTTTGACAGGTGACGTCATGGGTAAGAATGACTTACTATACTTTATTTCTGATATTATTTGAAGTACAAATGGATGCCATAACCAGATCAGGGCTAAAGTGATTATTTAAAAAAAAAATCCCATATGATGCGGACTTAAACTGTCATACTGTGTAATTAATATTAAAAATTTTAAGTTAGCTCTGAAACTCTTTGAATGGCTAAAAGACAATCTGTATATAAAATTATTGTAAAATTTCAAATTAATTTATTTTTCAATAAGATCATATAAATGTCATCAGACAAGTCAAATATAAATTAAAATGTACTTTAAACCATAAAATACTTTTATATGCAAGTCTTGACGTTTTTTCTTAAAAATACCTAAAAGTGTTGACTGGTTTAAATTATCTTGTATTGCATTCAAAATCGTCATACATGAGGAATTCGATGAGTTTATTTTCTCTTGACTCAAAATGGGTCTGTTCGATGAGCATCAGTGACTCGGAGGACATTCATAGTGTTACTATTTTTTTTTACGATTTTGATCATATTTAGATTAAATTTTAAAAGTTAGAGCTAGAATAATTTTGGGATTTATATTTAGCGCACCAAAACATACCAAAATTCTTCAACATATACAGTACTTAATTATCAGTGAATATGAGATGAGAAAGACATTGATAGATTATCCATTGAAGATTGCAAAGATGATTGTTGCAACTCCAGCAGCCACGTTTTTCACCTCTCAACCCTCTCTACAAATAAATTATAAATTTCTTGGATATCTTTAATAAAATTTCCCAAATTATTACCCCTTCAACATTCCTGACTATGCAACATTAAAAAAAATGGGATAAACAGGTCCATCTATCGAAAATTCTTCCTATATTTAAATAAGAAATCAGCTGAAGTTTCCTCGGTAGTAATTCGCGAATACGTGCATTCGATAATTTCTCTGTTTTCGAAAAAATTAGCCCGTATATCTCAGAAATATGGTTTGTTTTAAAATTTAAAAAACCTTCTGAAAACTAAACTTAAAATATTTTTGTTATAGAAAAATATAATTAAAATACAAATAATAACGATTTAGTAAGAAGAGTATATGTTATAAAATTTATTTCATTTTTAATTTAGAAAGATACCCAGTTGTGAGCCCAGAGGCACGTACTAGACAAATTGGCGAGGATAAAGAAATAAAGTCTAAGCCCAGAAAAGAAAGCGAAAAACTGCCCGCCAAAGACTCTGCTAGGAAACCACCTGGTATACCAGGTACAAAAGAAGCGACTGGTAAAGGAGAAGAAACAAAATCAAAAGCTAGTCGAGAAATTCCTGATAGAACTGATGTTGGTAAGGAAAAACCTATCAGAGGAATAGCGGGTATAGAGCCTGAAAGAAAACTTGGAATGGAAGATGTAACTGGCAAGGAAATGCCCCTCAAAGGGAAAGTTGAAATGGGGCCTGAAGAAAGAAGGCCTGAAATGAAAGAAGAAATCAGAAGTAAAAAAGAAAGTGAAAAAAATGCCTCTTGAAGGAAAAGCTAGTCTAAAGCCTGAAGAAAAAAAGCCTGGAATGGAAGAAGCAGTCGGAAAGGATATACCTGGAAAAAAAGAAATTGGAAAAATGGCCCCCAAACGGCAAGTTGGTATAGAGCCTGGAATAGAAGAAGTAGTCGAAAAAGATATACCTGGTAAAAAAGAAAGTGAAAAAATGCCCCTTGAAGGAAGAGCTGGTATAGAGCCTGAAGAAAAAAGGACTGGAATGAAAGAAGCAGTCGGGAAGGAAATACCTGGTAAAAAAGAAATTGGAAAAATGCAACCCAAAGGAAAACCTGGTATAGAGCCTGAAGGAAGAAGGCCTGCAATGGAAGAAGCAGTCGGAAAGGGTATACCTGATAAAAAGGAAAGTGAAAAAATGGCCCTTAGAGGGAAAGCTGGTATAGAGCCAGAGGAACGAAAGCCTGGAATGGAAGAAGTAGTCGGAAAGGATATACTTGGTAAAAAAGAAAGTGAAAAAGTGCCCCTCAAAGGTAGAATTGGTATGGAACCTGAAGAAAGAAGGCCTAAAATAGAGGAAGCAGATCGAGTGGATATACCAGGGAAAAAAGAAAAAAGAAAAGTACCTGATCAGCGAGAACGAGGAAAACCAGAATCCGATAAAGAAATTTCTCAAAAAA
>CM032447.1:84075162-84207662 GCA_019049505.1 Pachyrhynchus sulphureomaculatus | reverse complement strand
AAAGCGCATATATTGCATATTTTGCATATTATATGCATTTTTCTAAATATTTGCATAAATGCTTTAAAAATAGCATATATGTGCATATTTGAAGGAAGTTATAATAATGTAGGTCTGTGGCAGGCGTTTTCATTCATTTTTCGGAATAAGGGTCAATGTTTAGGCCGCCGCCTCCGCGACGGTGGTTTTCCCCAAATAAATTTTATTATTTTATGGTCAGTAAAAACCAGTCAGTAAACCCCAGACGGCCATCAGAGCATACTTGTATTATTAATTTATTAGATTTAATTTTTGTGTGTTTCAATTTGTCAGCCAAGTAGCTAATGTTTTAAAGGGTGATTTTACTGATTCCATTGATTTAGATCCTATGCTATTAAATAATTTTAAAAACGCCCCTATTACATCAGTCGATGTGGAAAGGAGCTTCTCAATTTATAAATTTTTATACAACGATAGAAGACAAAACTTTTTAATGGAGAATTTTGAGAAACATTTAGTAGTTTATTGTTTTTATAACTAACGGCGACCCTGTCTTTTGCAATATTTGCATATTTCCGCTTACTTAGTTGCATCGCCCTGTATGTATCAAATTTAAAATGTATGTTTTATTATGCTGTTTACTACGTATATAAATTTTTATAATATAAACCTACATTATTATTATTATATGTTCATCTTTAAGTAAAGCAATAAAATGCATTATTATTTATATTTATTTTTTACTTTGTATAATATTATATTTAGATTTAGTTCATTCGCCCTGTATGTTGAAAGTTTAAAATGGGTTTTTTATTGCTTCATTTATATAGTACTCGTATCATATAATGTGAAACAATAAATTTACATTTTTCAAGTCTATTTCGATTTTTTTTACGGCATATTTACAACACCTATGTGCATATTTTGAGAAAATTATTTGCATATTTATGCGCATATTTTAAAGTTTTTCACTTGCATATTTGGGTTTCCTTAATTATATATATATATATATATATATATATATATATATATATATATATATATATAAATATAAATATATATATATATATATATATATATATATATATATATATATATATATATATATATATATATATATATATATATATACATATATAATAAGTGGTGAAAAGATAATGAGTTTAATTGCTAAAAAACTGAAAAACTATTTATTTGTGATGTTGAAAAGATATTAAAAAAATCTCAAAAAAGCATAGTAAATAATACACGTATAACAATTATAACTGAATTTCTACTTTATCGATTTAAAGTTTACATTTATGGACACAATGTCAAAATTCATTTCTCGGAACATATTTGAAATTGTCCGAATCTAAGACAAATAGATATACGTCTTCGGAAATAATGCAAACAAGAAAACAATATTGGTTATCAGAGTTTCTTTATTGATTAAAACCTAAATCTTCTAAAATATGGAATCCTTACTAAAATAAAAGTCGAGATTAGTTAAGAGAAACATCTTTGAACATATTATCAAACGCGTAGATTGGTATCACATTAAATTGGTAAATAAACTTAAATACTTTGTCATAATATTTTTAATATCGGATATTCCACGAGTTATTTACGTAAAACCATAATCTGAATATGTGGCAAACCAAGCATAATAATAAATTTATTACAGGTTTACCCAAAAGAATACCAGACGAAAGAAAAGAAATTGATGCCATTGCTTACAGACCAGAAAGAGAAGCAGAAAGGAAACCAGAAAGGGGTAGGCAAATATTCAACAGCTTCTTGTGACAACCAAATTAACGTTATTTTAACTAAATAATTTTTGGTTTTAAACATGTACATATTTAAAGACAAATCTAAAAGCGCTGCTTCCGGATAATACTTATTTTTATTTCTTTATAATAGGTTCCATTATCCCAAGCGATCGTGCAAAACTTGAGGAAACCGTTAAGCCGAGTGAAAAAGTAAAACCTGGTTTACCATCTAGACCTAGTGAAGCAGCTGCACTCGATATAATACGAAAACCTGACGAAACTGCCATATTTGGTAGGCCAACTAAGCCTGGTGAAGTAACTGTACCTAGTGAAGTACTTAGACCTGGAGAAGTTGAAATAGCTAGACCTAGCGAAGCCGCTAAACCTAGTGTACCAATTAAACCTAGTGGAAAAATAAGACCTGATATACCAGCTAGACCTAGTGAAGCAGCTGTACTCGATGAAATACGAAAACCTGACGAAACTGCGATATTTGGTAGGCCAGCTAAGCCTGGTGAAGTAACTGAACCTAGTGAAGTGCTTAGACCTGGAGACGTTGAAATAGCTGGACCTAGCGAAGCCGTTAAACCTAGTGTGCCAATTAAACCTAGTGGAAAAATAAGACCTGATTTACCAGCTACACCTAGTGAAGCAGCTGTACTCGATGAAATACGAAAATCTGACGAAATTGCCATATTTGTTAGGCCAGACAAGCCTGGTGAAGTAACTGTACCTAGTGAAATACTTAGACCTGGAGAAGTTAAATTAGCTGGACCTAGTGAAGTCGCTAAACCTAGTGTACCAATTAAACTTAGTGAACTCGCTAGACCTGATAAAGTAACTAGGTATGACGAAACAGGTAGACCTGATGAAATAACCCGAATTGGCGAAACAACAGGACCTAGTGGAATCGCTAGACCTGATGAAGCAACTCCATCTGATGTAGTGGCAAAAACAGATGAACCTGGTCAGCCAGCTGGATTAGACGAAGTAGCTAAACTCGATGAAACAGCTAGACCTGGTATTCTAGCTAGGTCTGGTGAAGTAGCTAAACCTGGTGAAGAAGTTAAGCCTGATAAAGTAATTAGACCTGGCGAGGTAACTAGACCTGATAGAGCAGCTAGACCAAATAGCAAAGATAGAGTATATTTACTCACTTAGCTTATTTTAAATTCTATTCAAACTAAATGAAGTAAAAAGTCAAAAACTTACTGGTATTACATAATTTTCAATTTTGTTAATAATATTATTCATATTGATTAATATGAAACGGCAGCTATCTCGATTTTAGTCAAATTAGTAATTATAGTTCTTGGAATTAATCTAGCTCAAACTGGAGTGCTTTCTTGACGTTTAGCCTACGATTACACGAGATATTTTCAAGAGTTACTGTTTTAATCTCATAGAACAAAGATCCCTAAAGATGTATAGTTTTTCTGGTTTTTTCTTTTAGTTGTTTGTAGTACTTCCATGTTTTATGTCATAAATGCCATCGAAGATATCAAAATGAAAAAATAAAGCCTTGCAGTACATAGACAGTACTTTTCATAAATTTAAAATTAATCTATTATAAATCATTTTATAGTTTTCTAGTAGTATACTGCTCAGCTTCATAAATATTGTTGATTTCCCGATCTCAATATATATCTCTACTTGTCAAATTAGCCTAGGTCTAAAATTAAATCCTAATGAATAAGATGAAATTTTAATTTCAGCAGCTTTACTATAATTTTTAACACATAAATGAATCAAAATAACAAGTAAATCCTATATGTATTTAATTTCTTCATTATCCTACAAAAATAAATACATAGAAGTAAGCCAGAATTCCAGAAAAAATAAAAAAAAAAGCTGTTTTATGTTTTTGATTTCAAAAATTTCGCCGCTGTAGAATTTCCTTAGTCAAATAATTCAGATGTAGAATTTCTAGACAATGCGAATGAAATATAATTCGGTAAAATCTACAGAATGCATGATAGTTATTTCAGCTATTTATGCTTGTAATATCGGAGTCTCTTGGGGCATATACAACTACCATGCAAGAAACAAGGGAAATTTTGTTGGCATAAAAATCAACAGTTTTGTTTTTAGAACTTTTAGAACAGGAACTAATAGATAAAATAATAAAATTTTGATGTACATATTAATATATATATATATATATATATATATATATATATATATATATATATATATATATATATATATTGAATTTATATGTTTATTATTATTTTTTATAAAGTAGGTTCAAAATATATATATAGATATATATAAATATATATATATATATATATATATATATATATATATATATATATATATATATATATATATATATATATATATGGACTATATTAATGTTATCTCTAGCAGTACCAGTAAAGAAATACCAAGAACATACCCAAAGAGGTGCTAAGAAATTTGTGTATAACAATTTACATCAAATATTACCTTTTCAAAAATATAATATTACCTACATAGTGTTAAAACCTAGTCTCAATTGTCTTGTTAAAATTCAAACATTGTTAAGCTAACTTATTAAATGTATTTTAGAAGTCCCTTTAAAGACAAAGAATAATTAAATAAATTATTTTAGGACACGCAGCAAGTACGAACTCCAAGGGATGACGAAGCTGGATATCCTCTAGTACCGCCAATTAGTGAAGATTTTGTGGGAAGAGACTTAGAAATCCGAACACCAAGTGGCGAGTTACCAACAGCGGCACCGACATTTAAAGTATCTTCCGAAAAGCTCACTAAGGTAGGCGTTCCTCTAACACCGAAAGAATTGAAGGATTTTGTTGCTAGAGGGTCTAGGGAAGTAGAGGAACGTGCAGCCAGTGGTGAATTGCCAGTTGATATACCGACAATTAAAGCCTCATCAGGAGAATTGCTAAAAGTAGGCTTCCCGCTGATGCCACAAAAATTGGAGGATTTTGTTGCAAAAGAACCTGTGGAACTAGAAAAAGAAACAGTAAGTGGTGAATTACCAGTAGGTATACCGACATTTAAAATTTCTTCGGAAGAACTAATTGCCTCAGAACTTCCTCTTATGCCAGAAGAATTCGATCACTTGGTTGTAAAAGAGCCTGTAGAAACAGAAATACCTACTGAAACTGGTTTACCGCTATTTCAAATTCCTGCAGGTGAATTAATTAAAAAAGATATGGTTCATGCAGAGGCCCGTCCAGAGTCTCTTGCACCCCGAATTGTGGTAGAAAGAGATGGACCAGAATATGGTAAAGTTCTAGAAGCAAAAGATTTGGATGATAAAGGTCGTCCAATTTTGACTCCCGAAGAAGCTAGTAAACCAAAATATGCGGATATACCACAGAAAGTAGAAAAATGGATGGAGGATAAACCACGAGACTTTGGAAAACCGATAGGTAAATGTCGTGCAAAATGTCGCATGCCAATAGAAAAACAAAAAAATCTGAAGTGGATGTTGATAAAAGATCTAAAGAAGATGAAGATGTGGAACTAGAAAAAGAAACAGTAAGTGGTGAATTACCAGTAGGTATACCGACATTTAAAATTTCTTCGGAAGAACTAATTGCCTCAGAACTTCCTCTTATGCCAGAAGAATTCGATCACTTGGTTGTAAAAGAGCCTGTAGAAACAGAAATACCTACTGAAACTGGTTTACCGCTATTTCAAATTCCTGCAGGTGAATTAATTAAAAAAGATATGGTTCATGCAGAGGCCCGTCCAGAGTCTCTTGCACCCCGAATTGTGGTAGAAAGAGATGGACCAGAATATGGTAAAGTTCTAGAAGCAAAAGATTTGGATGATAAAGGTCGTCCAATTTTGACTCCCGAAGAAGCTAGTAAACCAAAATATGCGGATATACCACAGAAAGTAGAAAAATGGATGGAGGATAAACCACGAGACTTTGGAAAACCGATAGGTAAATGTCGTGCAAAATGTCGCATGCCGATAGAAAAACAAAAATCTGAAGTGGATGTTGATAAAAGATCTGAAGAAGATGAAACAATAGCAGCTAAATCATATAGATTAGAAAGTACCAAAGTTCTGCCTGAAAGAAAATATACACCTTCACAAGAAGCAGTTGACTTGGTTGAAAAATCAATTTCCATATCTAAGAAGGAACAACCAGTAGATGTACCAGCTAAACTGTCGGTTGATTTGGTTGATAAGTTAGAAAAATCAGTTTTCATACCTAGAAAGCAAGAACCAATAGGAATATCAGCTAAAGCACCTATTGCAGATGCTGGAAAAATTCAACCACGAGAAAAGAGATTTGATCAATATGGCCGACCCATTGATGCAGACATTAGTTCTCTAGAAGAAATAGGAGAAATAGAAAAAGAAGATCATCGAGAAAAACAAAAACTGGATGAATTTCAAAGGGATAGATCACAAATTTCTAAAGTTTCGAAGATAGTAGGAAAAGATTTGGATGATAGGATTCGTCCAATGTCAAGTCCAATACAAACCGATGAATCAAGATACACTGGTAAACCTGAAAAAGTAGATTACAGGATAGAGGATATTTATATACGGCAGGATTTTGGCCAACCAATAGATAAATGTCGTGCAAAATGTCGCATACCAATAGAAAAACAAAAACCTGAAATGGATATTGATAAAAGTGCTGATGTAGAAGAAACAACAGCAAGCAAATCAGATACATTAGAAAGTACCAAGTTTTCGCCTGAAAAAAAAAAATTATACAGCTTCAGAAGAATCGGTTGATTTGGTTGATAAGTTAGAAAAATCAGTTTTCATACCTAGAAAGCAAGAACCAATAGGAATATCAGCTAAAGCACCTATTGTAGATGCTGGAAAAATTCAACCACGAGAAAGGAAATTTGATCAATATGGTCGACCAACTGATGTAGACATTAGTTCGCTAGAAGATAGGGGAGAAATAGAAAAGGAAGATCGTCGAGGAAAACAAAGACTGGATGAATTTCAAAGGGATAGCTCACAAATTTCTAAAGTTTCAAAGATATTAGGACAAGATTTGGATTACAGAATTCGTCCAATATCAAGTCCATTACAAACCGACGAATCAAGATACACTGGGAAATCTGAAAAAGTAGATTACGAGATAGAGGATATTTATATACGTGGCATGCCAATAGAAAAACAAAAACCTGAAGTGGGTATTGATAAAAGTTCTGATGAAGAAGAAATAATAGCAACCAAATCAGATACATTAGAAAGTACCAAATTTCCGCCTGAAAGAAAATTTTATACACTAAAAGAATCAGTTGACTTGATTGATAAGTTAGAAAAATCAATTTCTATATCTAGAAAGCAACAACCAGTAAGTGTACCAGCTAAACCTGATGGAGCACAACAGGATTTTGGCCAACCAATAGATAAATGTCGTGCTAAATGTCGCATGCCAATAGAAAAACAAAAACCTGAAGGTGTTATTGATAAAAGTTCTGAAGAAGAAGAAACAATAGCAACCAAATTAGATGCATTAGAAAGTACCAAATTTCCGCCTGAGAGAAAATATTATACAGCTTCAGAAGGATCAGTTGACTTTGTTGATAAGTTAGAAAAATCAATTTCCATATCTAGAAAGCAAAAACCAATAGGTGTACCACCTAAACCTAATGGAGCACCTATTGCAGAAGCTGGAAAAATTCAACCACGAGAAAAGAAATTTGATCAATATGGCCGACCAACTGATGCAGACATTAGTTCGCGAGAAGAAAGAAGAGAAACAGAAAAAGAAGATCGTCGAGGAAAACAAAGACTGGATGAATTTGAAAGGGACAGATCAAAAACTGTTAAAATTCCAAAGATATTAGGACAAGATTTGGATGATAGAATTCGTCCAATGTCAAGTCCAATACAATCCGGTGAATCAAGATACACTGGTAAACCTGAAAAAGTAGATTACAAGATAAAGGATATTTATATACGACAGGATTTTGGCCAACCAATAAATAAATGTCGTGCAAAATGTCGCATACCAATAGAAAAACAAAAACCTGAAATGGATATTGATAAAAGTGCTGATGAAGAAGAAACAACAGCAAGCAAATCAGATACATTAGAAAGTACCAAATTTTCGCCTGACAAAAAATATTATACAGCTTCAGAAGAATCGGTTGACTTGGTTGATAAGTTAGAAAAATCAATTTCCATACCTAGAAAGCAAGAACCAATAGGATTATCAGCTAAAGCACCTGTTGCAGATGCTGAAAAAATTCAACCACGAGAAAGGAAATTTGATCAATATGGTCGACCAACTGATGTAGACATTAGTTCGCTAAAAGATAGGGGAGAAATAGAAAAAGAAGATCGTCAAGGAAAACAAAAACTGGATGAATATCAAGCAGGTAGATCAAAAATTGCTAAAGTTCCAAAGATATTAGGACAAGATTTGGATGATAGAATTCGTCCAATATCAAGTCCAATACAAACCGGCGAATCAAGATACACTGGTAAACCTGAAAAAGTAGATTACGAGATAGAGGATATTTATAGACGACAGGATTTTGGCCAACCAATACATACATGTCGTGCTAAATGTCGCTTGCCATCAAAAGGAGAAAAACCTTATAGGGATATTGATAAAAGTTCTGATGAAGGAGAAACAATATCAACTGAATCAGATGTAACACAAGGCTCAGATGCTTTCACTGAAAGAAAATATTACACACCATCAAAAGAATCAGTTGAGTTGGTTGACGAGCCAGAAAAAATTATTTCCATACCTAGAAAATTATTTGTAGAGGATAGAGCTGAGGAAGCAGTTATCACTGATGAAGTTGAACCTATCAGAGATGTTGGTAAAATTGAATCACAAGAGAATAGATTCGATGACTACGGACGACCAATTGATGAAGACATTAGCGGGTCAACGGAATCTAAGGATATGGAAAAAGATCGTCCACACAAACCCAGTAAGGTTAAATTTCAAGAAATTGATGCTGAGTTTGCTGTCGAAGATATTTATCCAGAATATACTGAACCCTCAGGGGTAATAAGAAGAGGAGGAACAGTAGAACCAAAGAAACTAGATGAAGATTTAGATGGCAAGGTTCACCAAATGTTTCCTTCAGAAAGCAGTGAATCTCAATATACTAGTATACCAAAGAAACTCCAAGAAGAAATAGATGACATTTATAGACCATCGGATATTATCACACCAACAATACCAGCACCCGAAGAGATTATTGATAAAAGTTCTGATGACGAAGAAGCAATTACAGTCAGATCAGATATATTGGAAACTGTAGATATTTCCTCTGAGACAAAATTTTACACAATTTCCATAGAATCAGTTAATTTGTCTGATAAACCAGAAAAAATAATTTCCGTAACCGGCGATGTCCAACTAGCAGACATAGCAGCCAGACCTAGTGATAAATTAGATAAACTTGAAGAAGCAGATCTTGTTGTTAAGCCAAAAAAAATAATTCCTGTATCTAGAGACGAACAGCCAATTTTATTAAAAATTGGAAGAACAGGAGAGACTTCTAAAATGGATAATGCAGAGCAGCCCTTGTTATCTCCTGATATACCGTTTAGAGAAGAAGGTACTGACGACAAAATATTAAAAGAACCATTTTTATCGGCAATTTCTAAGGATAAAGCCACAGAGACAAGAAAAACAGGTCACAAATGTATGGCAGCGTGTCGAAATGCTAAAGAAAGACGTACAGTTTTTGGAGAAGAAACTGGGGGTGTTGTGTTAGGTACAGACACAGAAACTCCCCATGATCTGATACCACCAGGATATTATCTGCCGGATGATATGACTCCAAGGCAATCACTGCCAAAATGGACGGAAATACCAAAATCAGTACTTATCGAAGAAGATAATTTATCTTTGTCGGAGATTAGACCAGGAAAATCTGAGACTGATAAAGCTATTGGGATAGTGCCAAAATCAGAAGAACAAATTCTTGATACAGCAGAAGATAAATCAATATCCAAATTAAAACAAGAATGGGAAACTGAAAAGGAATCTTTAACTGAAGAAGATCAAGATTTATTGGAGATATCAGATAACATGAAAATGAGCAATATTATGTCAAGAGTTTTGTCAGGTCAAATTGTTGGTTTACCGCCGCCAACTCCTATATTTGATCATACTTCTCCACGGACTCTTTCTGAAGCTATTTATCAACGAAAACAATCATCAAAAGCTTGCAGGGCACGTTGTGCACAGAAGAAAGTTGACGAGGACACCACGGAAGAAGGACCAGCGGAAACTATAGAAGATGTAAGTGATATAAATACAGACTCAGAAGTTATTGCAGAGTTTTACGATCTTGAACAGACAGATCAGTATAATACAGCGACAGAATTATCTGAAGAAACTGAAATAATTAAAAATATAACAAGCCCTCAAAAAATCTCAAGTCCACATACAGATGAAGCTAGAAAAATAGTATATACTGATCCAAGTTCTACCAATGAACTAAATGCATTTAAAAAACTAACAATTCCAAAACAGGATAAACCGGAAACAATTGATAAAAAACTGGAGGATAGCAGTGTAATCCCAAGTCAAGAAGTGTTTCCGAATACCAAATCGGACGAAGAATTTCAAGATGCAAATGATGCTGCTGAATCTACTATACAAAAAACGTCATTAGGAAAAAATATACAATATGACATTATTGGTAGGAAAATTTCGAAAAAAAAAATCAAAGAAGAGGGAGAGCGAATAGAACTAACACGTAAAACAGTATCATTTCAAGGCGTATTAGAGGAGAGCTCAGATGGGGAGATCTACGTAGACCCTATAAAAGATTTGGAATCACGGGAAGATACTATAATTGTATCTCAGATACCTTTGGAAAATAAGGATACAAGTAATGTGAAAACTATAACGAAGCAAGGAGATACTGATGTAACTCACTTCACGAAAGATACGGAAAGGGAAGTCTACGTAGAACCTATAACAGAAATACCACCACGAGGAGATCCTATGATAAGAGCTGATTTAGCTAGCTCCATGGAAGATGCTTCTATAACAACTATACAAGAACAAGATATTTATATGAATAACCTAGGGGAAAATTCCGAGAGTGATATCTACCCTTTAATGGAAATAGCAACACAAGTGGATGGTATGATAGTATCTGACATACCTACTCGTCTGCAAAATGAAACTACAAGCAACATACCAGCTATAAAGGAACAACAAAAACAGGATGAAAAATTTGTTCAGGTAGTTATAGAAGAGTTTGTAGATGCTAAATCAACAGTAGAAACTAGTAGTTCTACAACGAAATTAACCTCGAGTTCAATTCAACAAACCCATCCACAAATAACGCAATCAATTTCAACCAAAGCACTTAGAGAAACAAGAGAGATATCAGTAGAAACTCCTACGAAAAAACTATCTTCTAAATATGTTGAAGCTATTGAAAAAATGCCACTTACAAAGCAAGAAACAGTAGTGCCACGATTTGCAAGTTGGTTTGAGTCAAAACCATTGTCTAAAACGTTACAGGAGAAAGAAATGCCTAAAGCTGAACAAGATAAAGCTGTCTGTACTGCACCATGTTCTAAACAGGCATCTAACAACAACATTCCTGTTAAGAAGGTCGACAAATCAATTTCTTCAAAGCCTTGTACAGCTATTTGTGGATTGTCAACAGTACCTATATATAGACATACTCAACAAAGTAGATCAGCTTCAACAGAAGTTACAGATAAATTTGAGAAATTCTTAAAAATTCTTAAAACACTTGGCCAATCCGCCTAAAACTGCTTGCCGTGCAAAATGTGCTGTGAGCCCAGATGAAAAAATTAAACAACTTTGTGACGAATTAACGGTAAATATTTAAAACATTTAATTGTTACTAAATAGTTTTGTTTTACGTTTATCGGAAAAATTATAAGTTCCATTCAGTATTTTAATCGGAATACATATCTCTGTACATTGGAGCTAAAAAAAAACTCTTTCTGAATATAAAAAAATATTTTTTATATTCAGAAAGAACTTTATTAAACCAAATAACTGTATCTTATTTGATGATCTCGGCCATTTTTCTGGCAACATCATAATCCAGTGACTATAGAACTTCTGTGGCTTCTGGGCAAAAAATTGCGATAAGCAGTTTTCAAACTAACTTAACACCATTCAGGAAGTTCCGCAGAAACCGTAATCTGACTGTGCAACCTCCATACGATGGATGTATTAAACCTCCCAGCCCAGCTCTCCAAATTTTTACCAAGTCATCAAAAATGAATGTGGTCTGACGATGTCATGGTAGAAGACGAGACCCTTTCTGTTGACTAGTTCTGGCCGATTTTTTTCAGTCGTTGTCAGTAGAGTACAATACCATCAGTTGGCTAGGCTTCGATGGCACGATTCCCTTTCAATTCTACCAAACACACAGCATCACCTTTTTTATCATCAATTCGGGCTTTGTCATTGTTTGTGTAGCTTCACCCGTTTTCGACCTCGATCTTTTTCACATATTATTGTCGCACACTTTTCATCCCCCGTGATCAATTACTTCAGAAATAGTTCGATTTCGTTACGTTTCTGTAGAGATTCGCGAATGGAAATTCGACCGAGTAAATTTTTGGAGTCAAATCATATGGCATCCAACCATCGAGCTTCTTTTTGTAGCCAACTTTCTTCAAACGGTTTAAAACTCTTTTTCTTCTTCTCCTCTAGCCATTATCTATCCTTTGGATATAGGTCTTTCTCATGTACGTCTATATGTCCCTGTGTTTTGAGCAGTTTGATACCAATTGAGCCCTACTGACTTTTTTAATATCGTCATACCAACGTTACTGAGGTCTGCCAGTACTTTTTTTTACTCCATGGTCTCCATCTAGCCCCTTTTCCGCTCCAGTTATCAGTATTTCTGGCCACGTGGCCAGTTCAGTTCCACTTGAAGAAAGATATCCTTTAAATTATGTCGCGGTTCCTGTTTTTTTCCTGATCCAGTCGTTTGGTTTGCAGTCCCTAAGTGATATATACCGAGGATTTTCCTTTCAATTGCTCTCTGGTGAACTTGCAATTTTCTAATAACTTTCCGTGTCAGAACCCAAGTTTCGCTACCATATGTTGTTACTGGTAGAATGCATTCGTTATATTCTTTACTTTTAAATTTTAAAGGAAGTTTGAACTGAAAGACTTGCTTCATTTTACTGTAAGCCGCCCATCCCATACGTATTCTTCGATTGAGTTCCAGTTCTTGATTCACTTTTCCGATTGTAACTTCCTGTCCCAAATATACATATGAATCCACCCTTTCCACTTGTTGCCCGTGTATGGATATTATGTCATTAATGGTTGTTAGTTCGTTCACGAATTTGGTTTTTTTTGTTGTTCATCTCTAAACCGACCTTTTTTGCTTAAGTTTGTAATTCTTGGAGCATTTCTTTCAATTCGATTTCGTTTTTTTGGCAAAAAGTGAGATGTTATCAGCAAATCTTAAGTTGTTGAGTCTCTCTCCGGATATGTTAAGTCCCCTGTTTTCCCAGTGAAGGCTCTTGAACGTATCTTTTAGTATCAAGGTGAATATTTTGGGTAATATGATCTTACCATGTCTAACATCTCTCTTTATTTTCACTTCCTTGTATCCTCGGGTAATCTCACTTTCAGTTTTGATTGTTCATTGTTTTTTGTCAGTATAATAATATACCTTTGATCGACTCTTGTGTTTTTCATCGCTTTCTCAATTGTCCAGTGTTCCACTGTGTCAAAAGCTTTTCGAAAGTCGACAAGTGCCATCCAGGCTGTGATATTGAATTCAGTTACCTCTTCTATAAGTCGAACCGTGTGTAGATGTTCGATTGTGCTAAATCTTTTTCGGAAGCCTGCTTGTTCTTTGGGTTGGTTCTCAAATTGATTTGTAATTATTGGCCTCTAGTTCTCCAAATTGCTAGGATCTCCTTTTTGTATATCATCATAACTATGGCAGTTTCCCAATATTTCGGTATCACTTTTTCGGTTAAACATTTATTGAAGAGTTTTTCAGCTCTCTGATTAATGGCGGTCCTCCCTCTTTTAACATTTCTAGCAGGATGTCGTCTTCTCCTGCTCCTTTTCCATTTTTAATTTGGTTAATGGCTTTTTTAATTTCTTCAACTTCAATGTCTGGTAGATCTTCCGAAACGATATTAAATATCCTTCGGTTGTCCTCTCTTGATCTTCACAGAATTTCCTCATCGGCTTTCGATCCATATAGATCGGCCTAGAATATTTATGTCACTTTAAATATTTGTGGTCGTTCCGTCCGGGGTTTCTATTTTTGTCATCAATTTATAATCTCCCTTCTGTGTGAGTTTTCCTTTCTCAATATGTTCAAACCCCCATTCTGTTTTATCAGTTCTTCTAACCGTTTCTCCTGGTATTCTCTAATTTCCTGTTTTGTCATTCTTCTAGTAGTTCTGTTGATTTCAGCATATTCCACCATACTTCTTTTATTCAACCTTATTAGTTCTATCTGTTTCTCCAGTGGTTTGTGTCAATTTATCTTTTCTTTGTTCCTTTAATGTCATGTAGTTTGCTACCGTTTATTTTATAAATTTTGTCAGTCTTCCATTCATTTCATCTATATTCTCATGAAGCTGTAATGATGCCTTTGTTAATTATTGTGCTAGTTTTCTCTTATAATCTTCTTTGTGTTCCTTCAGTAAGCTTGCATCTAATGGTTTTTGTTTGTTACTAAATCTCCTGGCTCCTTTTAGTTTTCCATGTATAAGGATTTTGCACCTTCCTAATCTGTGATCACTGCCAGTTGCGAAGGAACTAAGGACATCGACATCTTGGATTATGTGCTTGTGGTATGCTAGCCCGTAGTCTCATTTTTAATTTCACCATCTGGGCTCATCCAGGTCCACTGTTTGTTCTTTTTCTAAGTAGTTAGTCAGCATATTACCTCTCTCATTCCTAGTACCAAGTCCAAATGAGCCAATGTATTTTGGTTCGTTGTGTGTACCTCCAATTTTTGCGTTGAAATCTCCAATAACTAGGGCGTATTTCGTTCTATTTTCTGCCAGGCCTTGTGATATTTCTTCATACAATGTTTCGACCTGGTCGTCATCGGGGCTACTTGCGGCTGCGTAAATTTGAATTATTTTTATCGTTATGTTAGAAGTAATTCTTATGGTGGTGTATATTACCCTATCTGTTATTGCTTTCAGTGTCTGTATTTTAGAAGTTAAGCGTTTATGAACCAGAATTCCTACGCCGCCAGCATTGTTTTGTTCATTTCCACTCTAAAACAGGACATGTCCCGAATTTAACCTTATGCAGTCCTCTCCTTTCCTTCTTACTTCCGATTTTCCCATTTTATCTTGTTGAGCTCGTTCTCCAGTTCAATCAGCCTTTAATCGTTTCCTAATGACCTAGCGTTGTAAGTAGTTATATGTAGTTGGCAGCCTGATCTAACTCAGGGATTCTTAGCACCCCTCTTTCGGTAACTTGTCTGGCCGCTGCCTTGGTCAGGGTTAGTCGAATCACTGGGGACTGGAGGCCTTTTGTATTTCTTCATATCTATACATCTGAGAGGAATTTAGCCTTAAAAACTATGGGTACTTATATACCGGTCTTTCCCAACTTGTGCAAAAATTCTATCAACTTTTTCTGTCACTGGTCAACCAGTACCAGAAGCATCTTACACATTGAAATTTCCAGAAAGAAAGCGACTGAATCATCTTTTGACTGTCGATTTTAATAATGTATCTTGACCATAAACAGCATCCATTTTTTCATAGGCAGAAATTTCACTTATCTTCAAGGCGCTCTAAATTAAATCTAAATACATAGATTCCAATAGTTTTTACATGACTACGACTGTCGAATGTCAGCTTTCAACTGACTCTAAGTATCACCCGATGCGACGTATATTACTCGAGATACATGACACTAATGGTATCTAACGAAAAAAAGGCTCAGTACTTTTTCGACAATCCTTTTAGCTTATAATATAGAAATTAAGTTTACTTGCACTCTCTGTAAATTCATCTTTCCTCACAGAACATGTGTTATATTTTTTTAAAACAACATGTATTTAACAATATTAACTAATATATTAAAATAATAAGAAGCAGTTACTATATAGATACACACTCGGTATCTCGAAAAAAAATGTAACAGATTTTAACCTCCTAATGTTTCTTAATAAAATACTGTATATATTTACGTCAAAAATTCAACGATATAAAGTTAGATTGTCTACCTTTTATGGTTAAGCTCTTCGAACATGCAAAATGCAACTCAACTGGATTAGTTGCAATCTCTAGCTGTTGTAACTTTTTTTCATTGTGCACATCCACAAAATATCTTCTTATGTACTCTTTTATCGTAGCAAAGGCAACAACAAATCCTAACAGCATTGTGTCTCCACTGATGAATTTTTTCTTCTATTATTGTTGTTTTTTACATGAGTAAGTTTTGTTTGGAGTATTTGCAGTGGATATTTTTTATTTGGCCTCCCTGTGCATCTTAAAATAGATCATCTGGAAAGCGGTCTCAAACGATTTGTATATCTTACTATAAAGAAAATAATAATTTAATTTATGTCCAAAAATAGTCACAAACCCAAGGAATTAGAATCACTTACTTAGCTTGTAATATTCCCAGGCCAATAAAAGAACCGACAATTACCGCAAATGAGTCTGGAATATCCCACAATTTTTAGTGTTCCGTACGGAATACTTACAGGATCATTTCGGTGTCTCTCCGCGATTTTCTCCGAAACTATTTGATACAGAAAGTTGAAATTTGGCATTAGTATAAGAATTGATTGCCTTATCAGAGCCGTGTAGTTTTGAAAATTACATTTTGACTTAAAGGGTTAATTTTTGGGGGTGAAATCGGAAGTGATCTTTTTTTTACTAGGTCATCGAGTGTTGTGTCAAATGTAAGCTTGCTAAAACAAGAGTTCAAAAATATATATAATTTAATACTTGCGCACACTTCTCTTTGTATTATTTTTAAAAAATTGCCACAAAATCGCCCCCCCCTTATCTCGAAAAATATTGATCAAAAAGTTTTGAAAAATTCTAGAATATTTTCAACAGGGTGTAGATTGAACGAAAATTATCACAAGTGTACCTTTAATAATTTATCTGTTATATAAAAAAAAACTCAAAGATCGGAAACAAACTTTGATGAAAACTCCTTTGGGATGTGTTATGTGAAGTCATTGATCATTTTATACCTTCGTACCAAAAATTTTTATTTTAAAAGCAATCAACATACGGAACACTAATTGCACAAGCCCGACTTGCAATTGGCCGGTTACTTAAAATAATACTACCTTCCGTATTTTCTGTCGTAGACTTGATCTTAATACCTTGTAGCCAATCTTGTTGTTGGAAAATTAAATTAAGAATGTGAAATAGCATCCTCAGTTGATCAAATAGTCTTTAAATTTATTTCAAATAAATGTAATTCCTTAAAAAGCTATAAACAATTTGAAAATATCTTAAAATTTGTTCGATAAACGGTGAAAAACTAACAGTAAGATACAACAAATTGTATTTGTGAAGGCCTAAAAGGCCTAAAATTTAAAAGTATACCAGTCCTCCGTCGGGGGCTGTTAAGGCTAGACGCCGACAACGGATTGGCCAGCTAAGCCAGTTGCGGGCAAAAGTTTTATTTTTGTGATTAATTTAGTTATAAAGGGAGAAGAGAAAAACAAAATACACCATCATAAACTACTTTAAGTATACTAACAACATATACAACTCAAAAATCTTCTACTATAAATAACAATCATTTTAACAAAAATAACACTTTTCGGCTATTCATAAGTATTGGGTCAACATCAAATTTTCACAATAAAAAGGTATATAACATAGCAAAAATCACTACAACTCAAAAAAAAGTGGCAGTAAAAGGTATATTCTTACCAATACTTTGTAGCCTTACCCTTCGAAGCTAATACGGCGTCACATCGTTGAGGCATCCCGGAATCGGAATAATTTGAGAATTCTGTTTCTGGTGATATTAACCCACTCTTGTTGAACTTTTTTCCAGAGAGCATCTTCATTGGGACAATTCCCACTTTCATCTTCAACTCTTCCCATCAATGTTCTATGGGATTCAGGTCCTGGGATTGACTTGGCCATTCTAAAACTCGAAGATTTTTGTTTCTGAAAAATTCTTGCTAAAGCTTGGATCGATGCTTCGGATCATTATCTTGTTGAAAAATCCATCCTCATGGCATATTTCGACGTTTATAAGGAAGCATGTGTTCTGATATCTATGTACATAACAGCGTCCATACTACCTTCAATTTTAACTATTGGACCGATGCCTTGCTACGAAAATGCATAATACTACCACCACCATGTTTAACAATCGGTATTTGATACCGAGAATCAAGTCTAGTACCTTTTGGTCGTCGAATATATCTTCATCCATCATTTCCAAATAAATCAAATTTAGTTTCGTCCGAAAACAGCACTTTTTTTCTAGTCTTCAACTTTCCAATTTTTGTATTTTTGCAAATTCTACTCTGACCTCCTTATTTTTTTACTGATGAACGGTTTTTTTTTTTACTCCAACATGTCCAACTTGTGTTAGTGTACGAGAAAGAGTACTCCTATTGATGTCAGCTAAATTTTCTTCACGTAATTCGCAGGCAAGAATTGCAGCATTCTTTTTTACGTCTGCAACTGCTTTTCTTTCAATTACTTTGTCGACGCAAATAGTTATTTTCCTGGGTCTTCCAGAACATGGTTTATCATTCAAAGTACTTGTACTTTCCCATTTTTTAAATTATATTGTTAATCATTGTTTTTCCTATGGATAAAAGTTCAGCTATTTCACGTGAAACTTTTCCTTTACCGTACAACCTTGTAACAGTCTTCCGAATGACGTGTGTTTCGGCATCTTCCCTATTTTTTAGTCGTTTTTTGTTTTCCTTTTTATTATTGTAATTTTTTAGGACCTCAAGGATGTAGGGGGACCGCTGCCCTCCCCTGCCCTCTCTGGCTGCGCCCATGTGTCGGTTGACTTATTAACTCATATATATTTACATGTATCGAGCAAGAGATGATCACACAAATTAACTCATAGTCACTTAGTCATTCACATATTTATAATATTAAGTTTACAATAGCATCAGGCAATTTAGAAATACCTGACATTTTAAAAAACACTTAACTTCCAAAATATAAACTATTTATTTTGAAAATGAACTTAAAGTTATGTTAGGTCTCAACTAACTGAAAAGAATATAATTATAAAGCATATATAATATTCTTCTTATCTTCATTGTAATCTGAACTCGCTGGGAAAGGCTGAATTAACAGTCTTGGTCATCTTCCTTTGTTTAGGATTTTATAACTAGCATTTTGAAATCGCCTACCTCTATTTAACATATTTGTTGTTGTATTGTTTAGCCATACTATTTACGTAAATAAACAACACATCTATAATATATATAAAATGCAACGTATCTCTGTCTGTCTGTCTGTCTGTCTGTCTGTCCGTTAGTGCGCCTATCACTGAAAAACCACTTATCCGATTTACGTACTTTTTTTTTTAAACATACATATGTTCTCTGGCCAGGTTATAGGCTATATTTTATTACGATAGGTAGGATAAGGAATGAGCAGTGACGTAAAATAGTGAATGATGTCGAGAAAATGGGTTTGCCGCTAGCGCGTGCCTTTGCAATACACAGCCTAAACCATTAAATATGGAACAATATTATGTAGCAAAGAATATCTGTAATGTATAATCTATAATATATAAAATGCAATGTCTCTCTGTCTGTCTGTCTGTCCATTAGTGCGTTTATCACGCGGGAACCACTTATCCGATTTACCTGTCCTTTTTTAAATTCATGCATATATTCTTTGGCCAGGTTACATAATAATAATAATAATCTATATCTATAATATATATAAAATGCAATGTTTGTCTGTCTGTCTCTCTGTCCGTTAATGCGCTTATCCCTCGAGAACCACTTATCCGATTTACGTGATTTTTTAAATTCATACATATGTTCTTTGACCAGGTTATAGGTTTTTATTACATCTATAATATATATAAAATGCAACTTATTCTGTCTGTCTGTCTGTCTGTTAGTGCGCTTATCACTGGAGAACCACTTATCCGATTTTCGTACTTTTTTTTTTTAAAACATATATATGTTCTCCGGCCAGGTTATAGGCTATGTTTTATTACGATAGGTAGCATAAGGAATGAGCAGTGACAATAATAGTAAATGAAGTCGGACAAAGTTTGCCGCTAGCGCGTTCTCTTGCAATACACAGTCCAAACCATTAAATATGGAACAATATTATGTAGCAGAGAATATCTATAATATATATAAAATGCAATGTCTCTCTGTCCGTCTGTCTGTCTATCTGTCCGTCCGTTAGTGTGCTTATCACTGGAGAACTACTTATCCGATTTACGTGCTTTTTTTTAAACATACGTATGTTCTCTGGCCAGGTTATAGGATATATTTTATTAGGTGATATAAGAAATAAGCAGTGACGCTAATAGTGAATTAAGTCGGAGAAAAGTTTGCCGCTAGCGCGTTCTTTTGCAATACACTCCCTAAAGCATTAAATATGGAACAATATCATGTAGCAAAGATATTGTTCCAAATATATATAAAATGCAACGTCTCTCTGTCTGTCTGCGCTTTTCACTCGAGAACCACTTATCCGATTTACGTGTTTTTATAAATTTATTCATATGTTCTATATAATTCGATATAAGCTTAGATAATGGGAGATAAGGTGAGATAATGGGAGATAAGGATAAATAATGGAAGATAAGTCGAGATAAGCCTTGATAATGGGAGATAAGGTGAGATAATGGGAGATAAGTATAAATAATGGGAGATAAGGAGAGATAATGGGAGATGAGCAGAGATAAGTCTAGATAATGGGAGTTATGGTGAGGTAATGGGAGATAAGGAGAAATAATGGGAGATAAGGAGAAATAATGGGAGATAAGTCGAGATAAGCCTAGATAATGGGAAATAAGGTGAGATAATGGGAGATAAGGAGAAATAATGGGAGATAAGGAGAAATAATGGGAGATGAGCAGAGATAAGCCTAGATAATGGAAATTATGTAGAGATAATGGGAAATAAGGAGAAATATTGGGAGATAAGGAGAAATAATGGGAGATATTTTATTACGTTGGGTAACATAAGGAATAAGCAGTGACGATAGTAGTGAATCAAGTCCACGCGAGCGGAGCCGCGGGTCCGGCTAGTTTAGTTGTAAATTAACAAGCAGAATAGGCTACCTTCACGTCATTTTTTATCACTTTCATCTACCTGAGAGTTAAAAAAATATATGACATAAGCCATTAATTATGTCAATTTTTGTAATTTTTTAAAATGTCAATTTTTAAGAATTTTGTGAGTTTATTGGTTTTAGAACAATTACTATTTATTTTTACAATGTATATTATATTTAAAATTTGTAGGCCAAAGAAGCATACTGCGCTGAACAACGAAAAATTGCTACTGCTGCGTTAGAACAATTGGAGAACATTAAGAATATTGTTGAAGAACGAGATATCCTCCGTAAAAAACTTGAAAGTTCGCAGAATGAATTGGCAAACCTCAAGGTATTCGACATTTATTTATTACTTTATTAACGTGCCAAACCCGATTACATGTAAAATTGCAACACATAATACTTAAGCCAAACATAGAGTAAAATTACACGAGTAGATTTCTAAGAACTATCTGGGAAAATCAATACAAGTCAGTAATAAAATAAAAGTATAGTGTACAACTGAGAATAGAGATCCTAAATTGTATTCAAACAGTCTCTGAAGCATCGATTTTTCCGAAAAGAAATCAATACTAGGATGCTCTTTGGTAAGTCGACATGACAAACCTTACGGTTGGTTCTGTGGAAGACGAGTGCCTATTTTATTTATTAGGTGATTGCAAAAGTTCGTGTCCGATTTTCATAGATGGCAGAAGCATTTTTTTTTATGGGTCTAGCATACGTGCTGCAGGGAAGTCCCTAAAGCGCTACAGGAGCGACACGTGTGCGGTAAGTAACAAGCTAAGGATGTGAAGTAATAGCGTGACGTGTATTTCTAACATGCATCGCTTTGGGAGGAATTAAGCGGGCTACATCCCTCGAACACTTTCCATGAAAATACTTGTAGAATAGGCTCAAGTCGCCAACCGTTCTTCGATGTTCCAACGAATCAAGGCCGCCGGTCAGTTCCGGGTCTCCAATCAGACGAACAGCTCTTCTCTGAATAGAATCCAACAAATGCAGTGTATGTTTGGGAGCGGAGCTCCAAATATGGGAGCAGTATTCCATAGTTGGTCAAATTTGAGCTTTGTAAAGAATTATCAGTTGTTGTGGATTGTAGAGCTTTCTGGTTCGAAATAATATTCCCAACTTTTGAGAAGCTCTCCTTGCTATGCCTGCAACATGCTAGGACATATTTGCTCCCAAATTAACGCCCAACAAATTGAGTGACGATGTTAGAGGAATGGAATGCTCCGACATAACTATGTCGGGTTCAGCAACGTTAACTTTTTAGAGAAAACTGCCGCTTGAATTTTTGTGGCGTTAAATTCCACTTGGTTACTGTAACCCCAAGATAGAATTTCTTCCAGGTCTTTGTTAAGTTGAATGACTTCCTGCTGTCTGCGAATATTCGTCTGAGTAGCCGATGTCCGAGCGTTCAAAGTGAATGAAGAGATAAGTGTACTGTCATCTGCAAAGCTGTAGATTGGATTCTCGGTGCTTTCCAGCAGATCGTTAATGTAAATGAGAAAGATAGTATTAGACAGTATGGAGCCTTGAGGTACACCGGCTTGATAGTGAAGCTGTTAGAAAGAAATCCATCGACTGCCACTCATAAAGAACGCTCTCTGAGGAAACATGAGAGCCACAAATAGAACCTTTCAGACATACCATAAGAACGTAGTTTAGTCAACGGCTCATCGTGCCAAACACGGTCAAATGCCTTGGATATGGCAAGAGCAACCGCTCAAGATTCTCCAAAGTGTTCAATTGCGTTGTTCCAAACATGTGTTACATAAGTCAGAAGATCTCCTGTTGATCTATGTTTACGATAACCATATTGGTGATCGCTAATAATATTGAATCGTACAAGATATTTTAGAAGATGCTGATTGATAGCCTTTTCCATGACTTTCGATATTATTGGAAGCAGTGCGATTGGTCGGTAGTTATTTGGCAATGTTTTCTTGCATTTTTTAGGTATCGGCTGAACTGTGGCACATTTCCAGCAGGAAGGAAATATTCCCTTTCTGTAGGATAGGTTGAAAAGTCTACAGAAAATTGGTGTTAGTTCCCTCGCACAGTTTTTGAGAACTATGGCAGGTATTCCGTGAGCGCCAGAAGCCTTTTTGGTGTCTAGCTTCATCAAAATACGTTTTATGATACGCTGTCTGAAGACAATATCGGGCATCCTTGACTGCACTATGGGAATAGTAGGTGGTGTTTTTCCTTGAAAGTCGACAGTAGAATGTGAAACAAAGAGTTCAGCCAACAACTTCGCTTTCTCAACAGGTGTCGTTGCAATAGAATTATCTGGCCGTGTGAGTGGTGGTATGGTGGATTTGGTGAAATTTTGACTAACTGCCATAGCAACTGACCAAAAGGACCTGGAATTGTTGGGACAAGCGAGAAGTTTGTTTCTAATCCGTTGATTGTGTGCCTCCTTGGTTTCGTCGATAATTTCTTTGCATCTGTTCCAAAAAAAATTGATTCTATGGAATAAATGAAAACTACCTTACGACTTTCTTTGAAGAGAAACCATGCAGTTTTTATGAAGAAGAAATTCAAAAACTTGTAAAACGATGGGAGACAGTTATAGAAAATGAGGAAGGGTACATTATTGAATAATAAACACTATTTTTCATGAAAATGTGTTATATTTAATTTGGTTTCTAATCGGGCACGAACTTTTGCAATCACCCAATAATAGAAAAAGGCTATTATATACATTATGAATAATGCTATAAAGCATTTTAAGATCTATTAAGTTTCGGCGAGCTCTAAAAGTTGTGATGAGAAGGTCAGATTAAAGTGGAGTGTGAGTCAGGTCCAGCCTATTAAGTTTAAAACTTGATGTTAAACTTTTTCATATTTTGGACATGGACGTTATAACAAGGCTTCCAAAGGCTAGAGATTTAATTAATAAGCAATATAACTGCTTGAGCGCAGTAACACTATTCAAGCCATAAGTAATACGCTTAGGAATCTTAAGCATCTTAATATATTAAATTTTGAATGTAAGGTATTAAAGCCGGACTAAATGCTATAATAAACCCCAGATCCTTGACTTCAGATCATTGTGAAAAATCCGTGTCGCCAATCAAGTACTGATGGTCCAATACTTACTGCCCTATATCTATGGGAAACGATAGAACCTCACGGGAGCTATTCCAAGTTAGACTGAAATTAGAGCAACCATCGAGAGAGGACACTTCCATATATAACTTTTAATCATCATCAAAAAGGAGAATCTCACTGCACTCAAATCGACTATCCAAATTATTAATCAACAAATTAAAGAGAAGAGGTCTCAGGTATGAACCCTGTAGAACTCTAGAAGGAAGATGCATGCTGTTGGAAATGTTATTATTGAAGCGAACAAAATAATTCCTCAGCCAATCAAGCATCTTTCCACCAACACCTACTGTCCTCAGCTTGGACATAAGAACATCTTGATTCACCCTATTGAATGCCTTAGAGAAGTTGTTATAAATTGAATGCAACTGAGTGCCTCTCTCCAAAAAATCCAATATAAAATCCACATAGGACAGCAGATTAGATCATGTTTTTTCAAGTTTGAAATCTAAATCGGCGCACACTGTGTGTGAGTGTTAAGATTTCTTTATTTCATATTTGTTTGTTTATATTTAATTTAAAGTAAATAAAAAACATTATATATATATATATATATATATATATATATATATATATATATATATATATATATATATATATATATATATATATATATATATATATATATATATATATATATATATATATATATATATATATATATATATATATATATATATATATATATATATATATATATATATATATATATATATATATATATATATATATATATATATATATATATATATATATATATATATATATATATATATATATATATAAATATATATATATATATATATATATATATATATATATATATATATATATATATATATATATAATATATATATATATATATATATATATATATATATATATATATATATATATATATATATATATATATATATATATATATATATATATATATATATATATATTAAAAAAAACTTTTAAATAATCCAATTTACATTTTTTTAAACCTTTTAATCGTACCTTGTAATAATTTCAAAATCCAAAATACTATACACTATAATATTATTTTATTCTAATAAATCAGAATCACTGAAATCCTGTGATGACTACCTCTTCTACTGTGTTCATATCATTATCAAGATTAGTTTGTACGGTTGGAGGTTTTAATTTTAATTTTAGTTTGTAATCTTTTTGTTCTATATGAACATTCATTAAAGCTAAGTTCAGGATGACCACACCTATTCACCATTTTATTAGGAAATGAAATTGACCCTTCCAGCCATTTCTGATTGTTAGTTTTAAATCGTTCTTCCATTCGCCCCACTTTGCCATAACGTACCTTATACTCTGTCTTTAAATATGAAAGTTTTTTTAACACTTCTTTTTCTTGCTTTGCATCACATTTATCACGCTTTTTAATTTCTTCGTACAAGTACTGAAATTGTTTTTCAATTTCTCTGCTTCCACAACTTCTCATTATGCTAATGAGTTTTTTCTTTTAACAAACATCGTGTCAGAACTCGTTCCTAAAACAAAAGTAAAATTTAAATAAAATACTAACTAGAAATTTTTCTGTGATCTCGCCCCCTAAAACCTTTTTTATTGCAAAAAGGCCAAATATGAGTATCAAATTTAGATGATTTTAAAATGAGCGATAAACAAGCTTTGTGAAAGGGTAAAAGTATTTTACCGTAGCTACCGTAAAAATGAGTTTAACATTATTAACATACTTTTTAGTGTTCCGTACGGAACACTTGTTGACTTCGGTGTCTATACGTCTGTCTGTCTGTCACACCCGATTTTCTCCGAAACTATTTGTCATAGAAAGTTGAAATTTGGTAATAATATAGAAATTGATGGCCTCATCAGAGTCATGTAGTTTTGAAAGTTAAATTTTGACTTAAGGGGGTTAGTTTTGGGGAGTGAAAATGGAAGTGAAAAAAATTTTTTTTTCCTAGATCATCGAGTGTGGTGTGAAAATGGGAGTAAAATCTATATACATATATATATATATATATATATATATATATATATATATATATATATATATATATATATATATATATATATAAATATATATATATATATATATATATATATATATATATATATATATATATATATATATATATAATGTAATACTTGCGCACACTTTTCTTTGTATTATTTTTAAAAAATGAAAAATCGCTGTTCCCCTCCTTATTTCGAAAAGTACTGATCAAAAAATTTTGAAAAAATTCTAGAATATTCTCCACGGGGTGTAGATTGAACAAAAATTATCACGAGTGCATTTCCTTTAATACTTTATCTTGTATATAAAAAAAACCAAAATGTAACGGTCATCAGTTTTCAGTAAAGACTGGAAACAAACCTTATTGAAAACTCATTTGCGGTGTGTTTTGTGAAGTCACTGATCATTTTATACCTCCGTAAATTTTTTTTTTATTTTAAAAGCCATCAACGTATGGGACACTAATTGCGCAAGTTCAACTTGCACTTGACCGGTTATTTTATTAGTCTACAATTCTTAAAATATGTCCACCTACCTGAACTTGAAGATGCCATTACAAATACTCTTGATAATTAAGAATTATTTAACAGTGAGGATGTAAACCACTCTTTAATTTCGCCAACAAACCGAACGCGTTATCCCGGTGAATAACTCGCAACAACTAAATGTTACGGGAGGCACGGGAGGGGAATCAAGGTGGAGAACAGCATTGTTTTATGACGCATAAGGTAGTGCACTGTGGTTTCACTAAATGGCGATAAGGAAACCCACATTTTTATTTTTTTACTTATTACCAATAATTTATTAATCCTGCCTCAGTGTGTGGCGGATAATTATATTTAGAGCCCAACTAAGAAATCAATACTCAGTTATTATGTATTCAAAAATGCATTCATTCTATGAAGCTTCCAAAGCTGAACAATTTTCAAACTATTTAAAAAAAACATAATTTCGAAAAACAACTTTATAAAAGAAGTCCCGTTATGATTAGAAAAGTGTTTAAATCTATTGAGATTTCTCATCTTGTACATCATCAATGTTTCACTGTCGTCAAGTATATTTACCATCCTCGTAAAAACTTCTTGAACTTTTTCACCTCGTACAATCTCTTCCGCTTTAAAATACATGTTTACAAAAAAGACATATTATAAAATCATTAACATTGTTTTTCATTGTTAGGAAAACCTTGAGTCGTTAGGATTTGGCGATACAGAAAATATCGGCAAAAAAAAATCTGAAGTGTATGTTCCTTTCAAAGAGAGTAGTACATCGCTGGCAAATTCATGTGATGATGAAATTAGGCAACTCGAAGAGGATGTTAAGAGAATGAGGACATCATGCATGACGCCCGATCAAGAAACAAAAGTAATTAAAAAAGAGGTCGAAGTATTGAAAAAATATTGCACCAAATTATCTTCTATACAACAGGAAAACATCACCCTCAAACAACAGAACGCTGATCTTCAGCGTAGATGTCATGAATCCGAGGAAAAACTGCAAATACTTGGTTAGTATACATTGTCCGAATAATTTAGTATTAATGTAACCTTAAGTCACTTTACCAAAGTATTTGGTAGCTGTTAAAGGTTTTTAATGTACTATTTAACAATTTTCTTTCATGTGAAATATTTATGATAGCTCTTAAATCTGAGTTGATATTTATATTGCGTATTTGCATTATCAGTTCCAAGCAAAAATATAAATTTTTTTGTGAGGTTTTCTAGATGCCACGGAGTTCAAAATACAGCAGCAAAAAGCATTATGTGCCGGTTAATATTTCGTTTACGTAGCTTACAATTTGTTATCATTACCCAGTTTTTAAATAGGATGGTCAAATCTTAATCACTAATTATAGAAAGAAACAGTGCTATGAATTTTCTCTATCTCGTATATATATATATATATATATATATATATATATATATATATATATATATATATATATATATATCCCCATAAAATCCCCTTAAAATGGAATTTAACATACATTTCAAACAGCTGATCGATAATACTAGTATTAAATATAAACAAAGTAAAAACTAACTCTCACCAAAATTAGAAAAAAAAAAACAAAAAATAAACCGAATCACACCTTCATAGAGATATGTCGAATGCGTGTTGTTCTGTCTGTTACAGTGAAATGTGGAAATAATTTTAATTTTATATTAACAGTATATTTAAATAGTAGTGATATTAATGTTTTATATGACGCTTAATATGTTAGTACCCGTATAATAGTAGAATATTCGATACTTGTTTGATGAATAATGAAAAATCCTTTTTGGGTAAGTCCATAATTTTATTAATTTCTGTAGTAAGTTCCATGTGCTCATGTATACATTTATTTTAGTTATAAATACAACTGAAGACCAAGATAATTTGGTTGAAACGTATTATAATAAATGTAACCTCAAGAAGTACTTTTCTCATTTATGAACCTTAAAATATATATATATATATATATATATATATATATATATAATATATATATATATATATATATATATTATAGCCTCTCATTGCGGCGTCATTTTATAACGTCTCTTTTGCGGCACTATTTTGCCCCTTATGTATATCTTAATTTTGAGAATGGATTGAGTGGATATTAATACTAATAGAGGGGACAGAATTAAGATATCAAGCTAGCTCGTATTGTTTGGAGAGATTATGGATAAGAGATAATTTCTGTAAATGGTCTCTATAGTTGTTTAAAGCTTGGTTGTAATGTTTATTTTTTTGGCCACCATTCATTTTAGAATAAAAGGAATCTAATTTCAGCTCAAAAAATGAAAAAATACTGAAGTTATTTAGTTGTTATAATAAGATTAAATATATTACAACCTGTGCGTCCTGAAAAAAAGAATGGGTAGTTCAGTAAAAGACTGCATTAACACAGAGAAAAGTATATTAACAAAATAAAAATCCTTGCAGATATTACACTCTTAAAATTACATTAACTGAATAAAAACCCCTTAGGCTATGAGAGTGTACACATTTAAACTAGAGTTCTATGAATTACTGATTCTTAATGTAAAAAAAAACTAAAGGCTTTTAAAAAAAAAGTTTGTAATATTGACTTCGCGAATTGCACGTGTTGACTTAGTTGTTGGAAACACACTTGTAGACAGGAAGTGAGATATTTAAACTGGTGTCCTTATGACTTACTGCATGACTTCTCCTCGTGGGTTTTCCATAAGCTGCTTGGTCTCTCCTGGTGAGATTCTCATGAAAATATTGTCTCAGCCACCACTCTCCTAGTCTCATTTGGATAACTAAACACTTTTTGACCCGAAATGCCTTAGGATGAGCAGAATATTTTAAGATTGGAAAAAGACATCAAACTTGAAATTTTTAAACAACATCCACTTGGTGATAAAAAAAAGCCGTTACTGCACTACGGCATCACGGAAGACAAAGCCACTACGGCATGCGAGAGGAAAAAGCCGCTACGGCATGGCCGAGGAAAAAGTCTCTAAAAATTCCATCTGGCCGTTTATATATCTTTTGCCCCTTCTTCAAAGTGAAGTCTTTAAAATGGCTCACTTCCGGGACGCAAAATCAATGCAAACTAAATAAGTTAGGTCAGCAACACGTTATACACGGTTGAGTTACACTGTTCAAAATTGAAATCACTGCCTAATCAAATATAAAAATGTAATAAAAAATAAATTATAGAAAGAAAAACAGTGTCGTAACATGATCTTAAAATCTAGGAAAAAATTAATGTTACAATATATATATATATATATATATATATATATATATATATATATATATATATATATATATATATATATATACGTATATAACGACAGCTAATGTGCCTTTCAATCAAAAACTACACCGATATGCAGTACTGTGTGTGTACTATTTTTGTTTTGGTGACAGTTGCCAGACTCGGCGTTGATGACTTTTGACCCCGAGCATTTGACCTTTCGAGAAATGGTTGTATAGAGCTATGTTATATTTTGATTGAGTTGTGGCTCGGCTCTGTTTTATTTGTTACAAGACAATTAAACACCGGTATCTTTTGTATTGTAGTGTTGGTTAGAATTCTTATTGCTTTCCAGTGGATGGAAATATATGTATGATATAAGATTATAACTGTCAAGTGAATTTTTGTTTTTCACAAAGTCATACATTGTATTGTATATACACCAAATAAATATGCTTATTAGAACATTTTATATAATGGTAAACAATGATGACCTTCAGACAAGAAATATAATTTTTTAAATTTAACACATTTTTATCTATTTAGTTATAAATGATGAGCAATTTTTTGGTCTTATAACATACAGCCTCATAACTGACTTTGGCTTACTCAAAGTCAAATATTTCTTTATTATTCATAAATCAGTACAATAATATGATTACTTACAAACTTAGTGTATGACAAATACGATATACAATTACGTGCATATTCATTTACTTTTAGCCTTTCGGCAGGCTTGATGTACGGCCACTTTTGGTAAGTTTACCTAGTGTTTATTTGTCTAATTATTTCCGAACGATCTTCAATGAGTTTTATATATTTGTTTGTTTGAAAAAGAGTATATTAATTTTTTATTCGTTTTTTGATGATATTTTATTTATTTGTTTTTCCTGGGAAAAATCATACAAAAAACCAAGTTTGATTTTCTCAGGTACAAGGTCTAGTCAGTTGATTTGACTTTATTATTCGCTAATATTTATTATAATCTCTTTCATTCTATCGTTCGCATTCATTCATTTCTCTTTCACCCTCTCTCATTCCAACCAATCACTTAATTTGTTTACAATATTTACAATAGTATTTTATAATGCTTTAGATACTTTGTATTTATATTATTACTAATTTTATTTTATTATTTATTGATTATTATTACTTTATTTATTTTTTTATTATTCATGTTATTTTGGTTTACTATTTATTTACACTGTACACTGCACTTCACTATTTATTTAATTTAGAATATCTTTAACTCTTAACAATTTATTAACAATTTACAATAGATTATGTTTAAACTTAAACCTAATTTTATCTTGATGAATTGTTGAATTTATTGGATTGTTGCTGGTCACTTATTGGTCCTATTCAGACGTTTATATTTATATTTAAATGTATTGGAATTCCCCACGTCGTCTGTCTCGGGCCGTTGGCCACGACGTGCTTCCAGTACACAGGCAAGCTGTGACATTCCTGAACATATATAGATTTTTTTTTGAATTTGGTTAAATTTATTTGTGTTGCAGTTATAGACCCTCGAAATAAATTGGTAATCTGTGGTACAATGGTTTGTCTATTTGTCTTGTGTGTGTAATATTACGTGTTAGGGTGAATATTTGTGTTTTATATTTATAAAATTTGTTAGATATGTCTTCTATATGTTGTCTTATAGTTGGCATGTTAGATATTTGGTTTGCTTCTTATGTAACGTCCAATTGTTACGCACCTTAGTACTCTATGTTGTGTGTGTTGCAGTCATTTCGTTTGTGTGTCAGATATGCTGCACCATATAGGTGCGGCTTTCATTAGTACTGGTCTTATTATTTGTTTATAGATCATCAATTTATTTCTTGGGTCCATGTGTGAGTTCGGCGATATATATGCATATATATTTTACATTGGCACGAATGCTTTATTTGATATGTGGCTTATCTGTGAGTGAAATCTTAATCTTGTGTCAACAATGACTGTGAGATACTTCAGCTTATTTCTGAAGGGTATCTGAGTATCATTTATTATAATAGGAACATTTATCTTGGTATTTGTACACTTTCAGGTTAGCCTTCACATTTTGATTCGTTTAGATTGATTTTCCAAAGTTTCAGCAGTGGGAGTACTTAAGTTAAATAATTGCAGATGTGCACTCTAGCTACATTCGCATAATACGAATGTGAGTAAATGAGCGCATCATCAGTAAATAATCCTTTTTTCGTGAATCTGTATTTGGAAAGATCAGTTATCTATAAGTTAAAAAGTTTTGGTGACAGTACAGAGCCCTGCCTTAGTGCATATAGGTATTGATACTCTCGTCTAATTAAGTAGCTATGTAGAAATGTTACTATATATAATGGTAGATTGTATTGTGATTCATTTATATAACAAGCCGTTGATCCATACTTCGTCGAATGCTTTGTTGATGTCCAGGGCAAGCACAACGGTGTTCTGCTGATTATTTATTTTGTCTAGTATATCTTGCACTACTTTTGCAATCAGCAGGACAGTGCTGTACCTACCCCGGAATCCAAATTGTTCTGATTGGAATTTATTTTCGATTTTGTAAATACTGTTTAATTTATTTAGTATTATTTTCTCAGTAATTTTAGCCAGCACACTGAGGAGCGAAATCAGTCTGTAGGAGTCCACTCTTTCCGGGTTTTTGTCCGGTTTTAGAAGGAGATCACCACAGACTTTTTCCACTCCCCAGGAAAATGCTGGAGCTGTATGAATTTATTATGTAACTGTATTGGACAACAGTTTTTTTGGGAATGTTTTTTAAAAGTAAAGCGGAAATTCCATCAATACACGGCGGCGGCGCTTTGTTGTTTGGTAAGTTTTGAATTAATTTTTTGATTTCCACAGGACTCGTGCATAGTTTACTCCCTACTGTTGGAAGTATTGGATACGTTTTATGAACTGATCTTTCCACTATGTTTGATATGATATCCTATTCAGGAAGTACATTTAGTTCACCACCTAAAGTTTAGTATAAATATTCTGCTATTAAGTCTGCTTTTTATTGGTCCATTTGATCCCTATTTGTAAGTAGTATAGGTGTGTTATTAAATTTAGATTTTAGTCTTTTAGTCAAACGCCAGAGGGAATTGTCTTGTGTTGACAATCCCCTCAAAACGTCGTGCCGTTCCAAGTGTCATTTTTATATTTGTTGATTTTTGTCCATATTGTGTCTTGTAGCATCTGAATTCTGAATTTCCTATTTCATATTGTACTTTTTAGTTAAAAATAATTTGAACCCAATAACTCAGCATAGTAACACAAAGCTGCATGCTGGGCTTAAAACTGTAGCGTAGCATTCGTAATATATTCCATGTTTATATGTGGTTTTCTCAAAAACTTTCAAGAAAACTTATCAAATTCGGCTCATTTTATGGTTGGAGTATTGTCAGATTGACAATTTGGGTTTACCAGCGGTTTGTCTATTGAGCTGAAAAATCTAGACACATTTAACAAAAAGCATAAGGTTGCCTTATTTCTTGACTATGGAAAGAGTTCCACTTAATTGATTATGACCTGTTATTGTACAAGCTTTAAAAATATCGCAGATATTTAGATCAAACAAATTTACAAAGAATTAGTAGGTGTAAAATAAAGAGGACTAAGATGAAAATAAAATATTCATGACCAAATACCTGAAATTCGCAAATTTTGAAAAAATATAAATAAACTCTTAAGTGAAATTTTAATTATTAAACGACTTTTCCTTTCATTACTGAACCTCATTGATTTCCTCAAAAAGAAAAACAGGTATTCTCACAATTTTGCACGCTCCAGCTGATTTAAAAAAAAAAAAAACTGTATTTTCCCTGCTAATACTAAAATATATTATAACGTGTCAGAAACACTCGAAATATAGATCCTACAAGGCTAGCAGCTAGCAGCGAACCCAAAAATCTCTCTGACTATAAAAAGTTGCTATAAAAGTTACTCTGTTGCTCCGACTATGAAAATGAACAGATAAGATTCGTGAATGTTTTAGCATCTTCTTACACCACCTGGAGATTTTCAAAAAATCGAATTATTTTTTTTGGCTAGATAAATTGTTTATACTTTTAAAAATATTTTAAACGTTGAATAATTTCAAAACTCAAATTATTTCCGAAATTATAGCGCGGCAGAGAGTCGGCCCGAAACTCAGGTAGCGATTGGACCGGCACGAGCGGTCGAAGCCTTGCCAAAGGGTACTGCTCTTTTAGTCAATCCTTTATAACAATAATTCCTCTGGGGAATTTTGTAAGCTGAAAGTAACTCAGGTACACAAAGTTTGAATAAGTTTAAACTCGGTGAATATTCAACGTCACAGAATCAGTTTGCATTGTGACGCAGTAGTGTATATGTCGCCACGTGTATTACAAAAATTATATTTTTTTATTATTTTTTTAATAGAAAACTATTATTGAAATGTCGAAACAAATATATGTTGATAAAAAACGTAACCCAGAAGCAGTTGAATGTCCTTGTCGGAGCACGAAGAAACGACATTACCCGATAAATCGTTATTTAATGGAAAGACAGGACGCTAGCACCAGTACATCAGCTAAAAAATTAAAGAGCAGTGAAACCGTTGATTTTGATCTGGATGCATCTTTCGGGTACCGGTTAATTAATTTTGTATCTTTTTTTTCTGCTATAAGTGAAGTTGTAAAGTGTAAAGAGGGCGGCGGTGATATAAAATTTACCGAAACTTCTATTCGTGGTATTGGTTTTAAACTAAAAGTGAATTGTGCGGAACGTTAACTAGTTCTAATAAACCCATGCCCTCTTATCAGTGGTAGAGCGTATGATGTGAATAGACTATTAATTTTTGCTTTCAGGCTTCTTGGTATTGGTTTAGTAGGAATAGAGAAATTCTGTGGAAGCATGGACTTACCTAAACTAATTTTCCAATCGTTCTACGATAAGGTTGTGAATAGCATTAATACTCGTACTGCTACAAAAACTATTTGTGAATTGTCCATGAAAACTGCTGTTCAAGTGGCAAATGAATTGAATAACGCAGTAGAACTCACCGTTACAGGGGATGGAACTTGGATAAAACGTGGTTTCGCATCCCTTTTAGGCGTTTCTACTCTTATATCGTTTTACTCAGGAAAAGGTGGCAGAGGGAAGTTGACAGACAAGCTTATGGATGAGTCAACAGTTTACTATGGTCTTTTTTTTATGGGTCTATGGGTCTACCACACGTGCTACAGGGAAGTCCCTAAAGCGCTCCAGGAGCGGCATCTGTGCAACAAAAACCATTCATGTTGTTCTCGAATCGCTGTAATTTGTACTCGGTGGGAAACACAGCCCTGGGCAAATTATTCCAAAGGGATGATGTTCTCCATATAAAAAACTGCTTGAAAAGCATTGTACGCGGAGTAACAAGCTGAATTTCATACGGATGTGAAGTATTAGCGCGACGTGTATTTCTAACATGCACCGCTCTGGGAGGAATTAAGCGGGCTACATCCTTCGAACACCTTCCATGAAAATGCTTGTAGAACCGACTCAAGTCGCCAATCTTGCGGTCTTGCAATTAGAAGGAGTATAAATGCATTAGTTGAAACAATGAAAAATGCGATATGAGCAGCTTATTACCATAAAATATCCACTGATGAAAAGCTACAGCATGACAAGTGCCCGTCCGGCGAAGATACCTGGTGTTCGTATCAGAAAGCGAAGACCCCTGGAACTTTGGATTCTTATAAGCATAAAAATTCTATTTTTGTAGTTGTCGAAAAAGTAATTGAGCCGGTATACAATAGATTAACTGATACCAATTTGTTAGTTCGCTGTTTAGAAGGATACAATCAGAATAACGACGAAAGTCTAGAAGCTGTCATTTGGTCTGTGGCTCCAAAAATGCAATACAGTGACACAAAAATTGTCGAGATTGCATCTTATATTGCAGCTATTATATTTAATGATGGATATACTAGTGTATTATAAATGATGCAATTATTAAACCTTGTAATTGGCCAAGCGCGCTGCGATTTACTGAGAACTTGGATTCTCAACGAATATCCCAACCGGAGACTAAAGAGGCCAGGAAATTGAAAAGAGCTGCTCAAAAGGAGACGGAGGACATCGCGGCAACAATGGAAGACATCATGTATGGTCCAGGAATCGCAGATTGAAAGTAATCTAAAAAAATATTTGGTTTTAAGACGCTGACGCTGTACTGTTTTTTCTTGTGCGTTGTTTTCGAAACTACTTTTTTCAAACTGGTGTACAAGATATCTTACGATCTACTTAACCGATTTTGTTAAAATTTACAACACATATTCTTTATAATATTATCTAAGATTTCATTTGCCACGTTGATAAGTTATAAATTTTTTAAACTCAAAATTTCGTTAAAAATCAGTTTTTTTCTAAATAAGAAAAAAATTTTTTTTTATTTTTCAGACAATGCCTGACAGAGAAAATAAGTACACCATCAGCAAGGATTTTCAAAATAGGGGTCCTACTTGATGGGTCATATCTCCGTCATTTTTAAATTTTTTTATTCGTTTTTATTTCAAAGTATTCATAAAACTGCTATGTAGATGTGTAAAAGACAAATTATTTTATATATTTAATAGCTGCGTCAATTTTTTTTTTATTTTTATACCAATTTTTTTCCGAGCGCCAAGGTAATGTAACACCTTAAGGCATAATGATTACTGAATAAAAACCTTAAAAAATAGCTGAACATTTATTTAAATTTACTGAAATTTAAATGACAACATTTTTTGTTGTCTTTCTTGATATTTAATTTTATAAACCCAGTACAAACACAATTTTCAAAAATCTGATACATCATTAGTCTTACTTGATATTCATATTGTTTCATCACAACTGTTAGGAATCACTTGGTTTCTAATAAATATCAACCAAGAAAATACATGCGAGCGATAATATATCATCCACAGATGAGATAACACAACGTTCTAAGATTATGAACAAAGTGGACTGTTCTTGAGAACTACCTGCTACTTTAAAATAAACTTTGATAACTAGAAAGCATCTGTTAATATACTATACTATTTAAAAATATTTTTAAATGAATCCTACTAGACTATTCCGCAAAAATTATTTTTTATTAAAGGTTGTGGAGACAGAACAGCATTCGAACAACTGCAAGAAAAGCTCCTTACGCTTAATGAAGCTACAGCTGAGAGGGATATTCTGCAAAATAGAGTGGGACAGCTAGAAAGAGAACTACAAGCTTACCACGATCTGCCAGAAGAAATTGAGGTATTTAAACGAAGATCGCTTCTCTTGGATGACGTTCTGAAAGATCGTGATCGACTTGCTAAACGGGTGGAACAGATGAGAGGGATAGACGACGAAGTAGTATCATTAAGATTAAAGGCAGAAAGGGTATGTTGAGCACGCTAACCTAAAGTTTAAGACACTTCATCTCTCTAGATAACATTACCTGTGTTTTTCAAAGTTGACCGTGAGATCCCGATTTTGTTATATATTTAAAAAATACCCTATAGAGCTGAATAAACCAGTACGTCTAGCGGCTACTTTTGAAAAATACTCTAGGTTTCTTATCAGTTAGTCAATTTGAATCTGAATACATAATAAAAGACTGTTTTTAGTCAATTTCCAGTGGATTATTTATGATTTTGATGGCGCGTTTCGCTGTCGATGCAGCTTCGTCGGATCTATATTTAACACTATCTTTCTTTCTAGTTAGTTTATTTGAACATCACTGAGTATTTTTAGAGTTTACAATTTTATATTATTTACTAGCCGTGTCCGCGGCTCCACTCGCGCGGACTTGATTCACCTTTATCGTCACTGCTTATTCGTTATGTTTATATTATTATATAGCTCGAGGGGCCTTAGAGGCCCATGGCTTGGTTGCATACTTGTCTCCACTTCTTTTTGTCTCCTGTTAGCTTTTCCCAGTGCGGGATTCCTATTAATCTTGCTTTACTGCCTGAATCCATGTAGATCGAGGTCTACCCTTGCCTCTTCTTCCAACCACTTCTCTTATTAGGGCTTGCTTGGACTTTTTTCCTTCATCCTTGCCACGTGTCTCAACCATCTTAATCGCTGGCTTCTTATGATTTGATTTATAAGGGGTTTCGTATATACGCATTTTAATTCCAAGTTTGTTCTTCTTCTCCACAGTCCCTATTATTTCCTTCCTCCGTAGATTCTTCTCTAAGCTTTCCTTTTCCACACCTCCAACGTTTTCTTTTCTCTTGCATTCAGTTTCCAAGTTTCGCATCCATATGTCACCGTGGATCTGACCATACTGGATTCATTGCCCCAAAACATCTCTGTCCTTTCGCTATTCTTTCTTGTATCTCCGTCCTTTCTTGTCCACTCTCTGTTATTGTTACTCCCAGATAATTAAATTTATCTACTTTTTCAAACATATTTTTTTCCCTAAGTTGTTTATTATATCTAAACTTTTGTTGATATTTTATCCTTCTTTTTTGTAATTTCCATGTATTTTGTTTTTTCCTCATTTATCTTTAGTCCTGTCATCCTTCCCCTTTCTTCTATCCTACTTATGGCTTTTTTGAGGTTCTATTTTGCTCTTGCAATCACTGCTACATCATCCGCATAGGCCCAGTATTGGCAGGTTTGTTGGTATATCGTTCCATTTGTTCTTGTTTCTGACTCTCAGATTATCTTCTCTAGTACCAAATTAAATAGACATGTCGACACTAGATCCCCCTGTCTTAATCGTCTCTTCACCTTAAACTTGTCTGATCCTTTGGCCTCAACCATCACTCTATTTTCTGTGTCATTCAGGGTCATTCTCACCATGCGAATCAATTTAGTTGGAATTTTTAGTTCTTCCATTATCTTGTTGAGCCCTTCTCTATTTACAGAGGCATATGCTTCTCTGAAATCCACAAAGACCAAGTGTAGTGCCAAATTTTGTTCTAAGCTTTTATCTTAGATTTGCTTAATCGAAAATATCTGGTCTGTAACCGATCTATTTTTCCTAAATCCGCACTGGTACTCTCCCAGAATAGATTCGGCTTTCTTTTCTAGTCTGTTTTTGATAGTCACCACTACTATCTTGTACACGACATCCAATAAAGCTATATAATTAGCACATATAGTTTTTTCTCCTGTTTTATATATTGGACAAATGAGCGACTCTCTCCAGCTCACTGACATCTTTTCTGTTTTCCATATTTCTTGCACCAACCGGCATATTTCATTTTCCAGACCTATTCCCCCAGCTTTTGTCATTTCTGCTGTTATACAATTTCCACTCGGGGCCTTATTTTTTTGGGTTCTGAGTATTTCTCTTATTTCTTCTTTGCAGGGTTTGTTTATCCCCTCCTGCCCTTGAGTTAATTTTTCTTCCTATTTCTCATTCAACTCCTCATTTTGATCTTCATTTAATGTTTCTTTAAAGTATTCCGCCCATCTGTTCAGTCTTTTTTCCTGTATATTAGCATTTTGTCTCTGTTTATTCCTTTTGTATTTTATAAAAAAAAAACACGTAAATCGGATAAGTGGTTCTTGAGTGCTAAGCGCACTAACGGACAGACAGACAGACAGAGAGACGTTGTATTTTATATATATTACAGATATTTTTTGTTACATGATATTGTTCCATATTTAATGGTTTAGGTAGTGTATTGTAAGAGAACGTGCTAGCGGCAAACTTTTTTCCGACTTGATTCACTATTATCGTCACTGCTTATTCCTTATATTATCTAACGTAATAAAATATAGCCTATAACCTGGCCAGAGAACATATGTATATTTAAAAAAAAAAACACGTAAATTAGATAAGTGGTTCTCCAGTGATAAGCGCACTAACGGACAGACAGAGAGACAGTCAGAGAGACATTGCATTTTATATATATTATAGATTTATTATACTATTACACCTGTTTAAAATTATATTGACATATTTAAACAGGTGTAATACTATAATAAATAAATAATATAAAATTGTAAACTTTAAAAATACTCAATATTGCTCAAATAAACTAAACTTGAGAGTGTTAAATGTAGATCCGACAAAGATGCATCAACAGCGAAACGCGTCATCAAGATCATAAATAAACTAGTCTTTTATTATATATTTATAATAAATTTTCATCAAGTAGAAGCTACAACTATCCGAAATTTGAATCTGCTTCCTATTATAAATATTCCCTGAAAAGAAAACGGAATAGGAGCAAGAAATAACAAATGTTTTAACACAAACAAGGCACAGTTATATTAACAATCTCGTGCTTCACAGTACTTAATAATTGTCCTTTCCCATAAAAGAAGTAACCTTAGAGCGAAAACGAAGGGTAATGAAGGAAAAAGGTAAACTGTTCTCTTCATTAACCGTTTTTGAGATGCCTAATCATTTCCGTAAATCCACTGATGAATATTAAGAAAGATTCTGTATATGGAAAATATTTTTTTTTAATACTGTCATAGGTTGATGAGTTGGAAAGGCAACTAAGGTTAGCAATAAAAGATATTCAATCAGCAGAAGATGATCTGGACAGTATGAGAAATAAATGTACAATGGCAGAAATAGAACTGTTAAATCAAAAGACGGAAGCAGATACTTTAAGGTCTAAGATGGTATGTATGGAACACGAAGCAGAAAGTTTAAAATCCATGTGCAAGGAACAAGAGCTGTTGCAGATTGAAAAAGAAAGGTAAGTAGTCGGTTTTCAGTAAATCTACACATTTAAACTGGACAATGAGAATGAACTCAGCTAAAGTTACGGCTTATCCATCTCCTCGTCTTCGTAGCAGATTTATGATGTATCATCGTAAGTTTAAACTAACTTGAAGCAACAGAAATTAACCCAATCTAACCCAACATATAAAATTTGTTTCACTTCAATATAATTCCTTAGCTAGTAATTGCTTATTTAAATATAATATAGTTTGCAAGAGAATTAGTTGCTGTCAGTATTTAACGAAAATTATTTAAAAATGTGTATGTTTTATTATTATTCTCGCCTTGAAGCTATCCAGGACGGTATAATGTAACTCAAGGTCATGACAAGAGCAACAGCAATTTACTTAAGCATCTTACTTAAATAAATATGCGGTACCAAATAGAGCGATCTGTTGTAGTTCTTTAGGAGATGGCTTCCAGGAGTAACGTGGCAGTAGTTATTATGTTTATTGTTTCCAGTCCCAAGACTACGGAGAATACGACCATATATATTCCAAATACTTTTTTTTTATCGTTCGCCTCCCCACCTGAATAGGGATTTTACCCTAAGGATATCGGCGAGGAATCTGTAATACCCGTCAATGTTGTCCAAGTGCCGAAACATACATTTTTGTATTTCACTGCACCTTTTAAACAACGCGGTAGTGCTGCCTCGGACGTTATTGCATTTCTGCGAACAACTACTACCTATGTACCTGGCCAGGCCAAATATACTTAAATAAATTAGTAAATAAGTATACCGAGATACAGGGGATACAGGATTGAACTATCGACCTTCTGCACAGTAACCAGGTACTAGGTCACTGACCCACGAGCCGCCACAAATACTGCTAATTTCAATGCGAGGATCTTCATATTTATTATTTTTCTCACTTTCTTGACCATCAGGATGTTGCTATCTCGTACAGCTCTATAAATATCTATATATGACCCGACACTTATCGTGTATGATAATATCTGAGCTGTTCGCCTTCATTTTGCGACCAGTGATTACCAGAACGTTCAACATGACAACGTCTTTCCGATATTTGGATGTGTTCATCATACTCTGATGAGACCTGTCCTCTTAAGCATATTCTATTGTCTAGTACACATAGCTGGCTAAGTTCCCATATCTGTAAGTGTATTTAGAAGAAGCTAGTGTTTTTTTTATTTACTGTTTCGAAAAAGAAGTCTGACGTGCCAAATTCTATATCTCTCTATATATATATATATATATATATATATATATATATATATATATATATATATATATATATATATATATATATATATATGTATATATATATATATATATGTATATATATATATATATATATATATATATATATATATATATATATATATATATATATATATATATATATATATATATATAACATATATATATATATATATATATATATATATATATATATATATATATATATATATATATATATATATATATATATATATATATATATATATATATATATATATATATATATATATATATATATATATATAATATATATATATATATATATATATATATATATATATATATATATATATATATATATATATATATATATATATATATATATATATATATATATATATATATAAATACATATATATATATATATATATATATATATATATATATATATATATATATATAGTCGGACTTGCGCAGTTAGTATTACTGTGCTTTTAACATAAAATAAAATCCTTACCTAGGCTAAGTTAATGAGGTCTCTGATATCTTAAGATCCAATATGTATTTTCAGGTTTTTTCTTAGTCAATATTGTATAATAGTTATAGCATCTTAGCTATCTAATAGTAAATAAGTTAAACTAGTCCAATCCAGCATCTAGTAATAAAAAGTGTAAAACAAATATTTACTACCTAAATATATATATATATATATATATATATATATATATATATATATATATATATATATATATATATATATATATAACAAATAAAATTAAGTTATTTTATCTCCATACCTATCCTTTGTCACCAGTGTATTGTGTACGAGCTAAATTCTCAAACGTAATCCATTTGTGATAATTTTCGGTCAATCTACACTTCATGAAGAATATTCCAAAATTTTTTCAAAATTTTTTAATCAATACTTTTCGAAATAGGGGAGGGGGGCAGCGACTTTTGGCCATTTTTTAAAATAATACAAAAGAAAGTGTGCGCACGTATTACATCATATATATTTTTGAACTCGTGTTTTCACAAGCTTTCATTTGACATCCTACTCGATGACCCAGTAATTTTTTTTTTCACTTCCGATTTCACCCCCCAAAACTAACACCTTAAATCAAATTTCAACTTTCAAAGCTACACGGCTCTGATTGGGCCATCAATTCCAATATTTATGCCAAATTTCAACTTTCTATATCAAATAATTTCGGAGAAAATCAGATGTGGCAGACAAACAGACAGACAGAAGAACATCGAACTGATTCCATAAGCGTTCCGTACGGAATACTAAAAAGATAAAAATCCCTTAAGTGGCGGGAATGTGGACTAAAGGGATTGTTTCCCATATTTTGTGATTAATAATGTTCCACCATCAGGTATCATTAATGTATATTTTATTCTTTAAAACATCGAATAGGAATGCTTGGACTATTATTTGATGTGTAAACTCGAATTTAGTGGTTATTTTACAACATTAATTACGAAAAAAAATACTGAATAAGTAACTTGGGCAATCTTGAGAAATTAATATCATTTTGCTTTTGACAAACTACTCAAAAGTCTTAAATATTATAGCTAAAGATTCGAAGAAACGTCGACAATATGTAGTTCTGGGGCAACAAAACTTTTCGTATCTTTAATGCAATTAACTATAAAGTTGAATATTTGGGAGTTTTAATTATAACTTTAAAGAAATGCATTAAATGGTAATAGAGATTTTACATGTTTATTTTGGCCACTGTCTCTATCTTTATTTGAAGCATGTGCCCATCATTTGGAGCTTGCACAGTACTGAAACAAAATAATGGCCCCTACACACGATCAATTAAGTTGATCCAACTTGACGTGTCAAGCCAGTTGGTCAAGTAAGTTTAATGGTCAAGTAATTGGTGAGTTGGATGGTTTTGATAATGAGTTGGACGTTTTTCTGGATTTGTCAGAAACGTTGTTGGACGACTGATGGCATGACAAGTAATGATCGTGTAGGACGTTATCCAGCCTTTAAACCATCCAACTTGTATTTCTCGCTATGTCATGTTTTTTTTTTTTTGGCGAAACAAGTGAGAGCAATAGTAAGTATCTTCGTTCATCCTTATATAGTTATGCCAATTTTGTGGCTTCCATCTCAATTCATTCAATTAATGTGGCAATAATGTGCTCTTTTAAATAACCACTTTTTGCTCCACTTTGATCTGTTTGATTCTTCTCTTTCAGTAATAGTCCATACAAATATGATAAGTGGTTTATATCTATCATGGAAATGCAATAAAACAACAAATAATAATACAACAATAAATCACAATGTTCGACGTAGCCTACACTTCATTGGCAACCAGAGCACACTGATGAGAAGTTTGTTCGGCTATCTATTTTACTTGAACGTGTGGGCTCAACTGGTACCGTCAAACTTATTTAACCACCTTGCATGACAAACTGGTTGGACCAACTTACTTGATCGTATGTTTTAAAGAATAACGATTTCCTTTATTTAGGAACGTATAAGAGAGGTTATTTGAAGTTCGTTATTCTTTTCGCTATTATGGTAGGGCCTATTTTTTTCCTACTTGGATATACAAACCACCATTGAATTGAAATGATTATCTTTTATTGCAAATAATACTGACAGCACTTAATTAGTGTTCAAATTATGTTAAGATTATGCGGTCTTTGGCACAATGACATTACAGTGTATGTAGTGCTAATTTCAAAAGAAATTTTATTTATCGCATATTCGTATTTCCTTGGAAATATTGAAGAAAGTGATAGAAACATGCTAAACCCAACTTTAATTTAGAAACTTGTGTTGACTCATCAAATACTAATAACCTATGTGCTTAACCATGAAATGAATGAAAAAAATCCCCTAGGTTTATAGAAGATGAATACTAATCTAACCTTGCAATTCTCTCTCGTTAATACTGCGCATACTTGAAATAACGATAGGGATAAAGGCATGTGAAAAATAAGCGTTGCAAAATCTCTCTATTATAACAAAAAAAAGTTACTAGCTACATTAAGGACATTCTACTATAAAAACGAAGAGTGTATAAATCGGTACAAGGGGATTTTTTTAAACATGATGGCTGGGCGCCGCACCGTACTCCGTCAACAACGTGATGGGGGGTCTATAGTTGTAACTGTTTAACGAGTTACTGAACTCTTTAAAGTTTTGAAGAATACTGTCACCTAGAATTAGATTAATTAAATGATTAGTTGGTACAGGTATACCTACATACCATAAAACCTACAACGTTGTTGGCGATAGATAGCACCACGAGTTTTTATCATGAGCCGGTTATAGGTGTATAGGTGTACTGGTCGTTAGCTATCAGAAGCAGTACTTTGAAACGTTGCACACTGGTGATCGGTGTTCAAAATTGTCTTTATCTTTAAATCTTAGGAAATATTTCAGGGTAAGATTAAATCATCATCATCAGCTATGCAGTCCGTCGACGAACATAAGCCTCCCCTAAGTACGTCCATTTTCTTCGGTTTTAGGCCTTGTTTATCCAGTTGTATCCCACTAGTCCTTTCATGTCGTCAGACCATTCGGTTTGCGGGCGACTTCTACTTCTTTTCTCGTTTCAGGGCCTCCAGTACTTTATGGGTCCATCGAGTCGATTATCAAAGAGTCTTGTGATATGATCCGTCCATCTCCACTTCAACCTGCTTACCCTCTCAGCCACATCAGCCATCTTGGATCTTCCTCGAACTTCTTCATTAATCAGCCTATCTCTCAACGATATTCTTAACATCCTCCTTTCCATCGCTCGTTGAGCTAGTTGTAGGCGATTTATAATTTCTTGATTCAAAGCCCACGTTTCCGTTCCGTATGTCAATACTGGCAACACGCATGGATCAAATGTGTTCGCTTTTAGTGTATCTGGGACATTGGAAAGGAAGATGTTCGCCAATCTCTCAAATACCGACCAAGGCAATGATATTCTCCTTGATAAATCCGCTTTTAAGTTTTCTTTGGATATTACTATTTTTTGCCCAAAATATAAGTATGAATCCATTCTTGTGATTTTCGCGTTGTCAGTGTTGCTATATCATAGTCTTCATTTGTCATGAACGTGGTTTTGGCAATGTTTATCTTCAGACCAATCTCTCTGGACTTGTTGTTAAGTTCGTTCAACATTTCTTCCATTTCTTCTTTGCTGTTGCACAATATCATCCGCGAATCGCAAATGATTGAGTTGCTCTCCTCTTATATTTATACCCTTACTTGTCCATGAAATTTGTTTGAAAAGATGTTCTAGCGCCAACGTAAACAATTTCGGCAAGATGGTGTCCCATAGACGTACCTCTTTTTTCATTTCTATCTTATTGATGTTTTCTTTCAATATTATCTGAAATATTGCATTGTTATATATATTTTTTGAATAATCTGCGAGTATCTACTATCAATTTTACAGTTACATAGACTATTTAATGTTGCCCGGATTTTAAGGAAGTCACTTTCTCGTAATCCACAAAGGCCACCCAAATCTTAAAATTATCCTCGTTTGACTTTTCTATTAAGGTTCTTAATACTTGAAGATGGCCCAGTGTACTAAAGCCTTTTCTAAATCCAGCTTGTTGTCTGGGTTAGTAAGCGTCCAATTTCTTTGTGAGTCTCGCATTTATTATTTTCATAATAACTACTTGATAGTAGGCTGATTACTCTATAGTTGGTTAATTTAGACTTATCTCCTTTTTTGAAGAGCAAGACCACCACAGCATTATTCCAGCCTCGAGGTACATCGCACATATCGAAACACTTATTATACAGTATATCTAGCATTCGTAATATGGGCTCTCCGCCCTGTTCCAACATTTCGACAAGTATGCCGTCTTCACCTGCTGCTCTTCTTGTCACTTTATTTAAAAAATCTTGTATTTCGTATTTTGTTATGTTGAGAATATCTTTAGGTCCTTTATTCATTACTCGTATTCGAACTGACTCGCTTTTGTCTAGTGGTGGTTCTACTTTACTCTCATAAAGGTCCTTGTAGAATCTCTCTATATTCATTCTTAGTTCATTCGTTTGAGTTATTATTTGGTTGTTCTCATCTATCTCTCATTTATTATTTGTAGTTGTCCTTCATTTAATGATCTTTGTAAAAGTTTTATACCCTTTTTGATCTTCAGAATTTTTTCAATTTTCTCCTTGTTATAGTTTCTTACATCTCTTTTAATATATTTCCATATATCGTTATTCAAAGTTTTTAACTTATTTTTCCATGCCACCTTGTTTCATGGATTTTCGTTTGTGTATTAGTTTGACCGTTTCGTTGAAGGGCTTTTCCTGTTTGATATTTCTCGTGAGAGTAACTTCTTTCGCAGATTCTACGATGCGGTGAACGATTTTTCTATTAATTTCGTTAAGGGATAAAGTGTCTTCTTCTCATTTTTCTTGTATTTAGGTTGTGTTCTATCTATCATTTTCATCTTCTGATTTATCATTTTTCTTCGTTCCATCCTTGTGTTAAAATTTCTTTTTGCCTGAACGAATCGGTAATCACTTCCCATTTTGACCCTATTGATAACCTGTGTATTTGATATTATGTTCCTCTGGTTAGATATTATATAATCAATCTCGATAGCTATTATTCCGTGTGGGCTTTTCCATGGCCACCTTCTTCCTTCTTTTTTCTTAAAATATGTGTTCATAATATGGATGTTATTTTCATTAACGTAGTTTATTAGCAGTTGTCCTCTAGCGTTCCTCATTCCTGAGCCGCAAGAGCCTACGCCACGTTCATTTTCCTCCTGCTTTACGCCGACTTTGGCATTCAGGTTACCAATTATTAGTGTGTAATGTGCTGAACTGGATTTAAGGGCAGTATTTATTTTTTCATAAAATTCCTCAATTTCTTCCTCTTCGTGGTCGGTGGTTGGAGCATAGTATGTACGATTTTGCAACTATATCTTTTAGATATTGTCATTTTAATCATTATTACTCGTTCCGATATGGCGTTATATTATGTTATGTTGTTTGATATATTCTTATGAATGAGAAATTCCATTCCATGTACATATTTTATTTCCGTCATTTCCTTTATAGAAAAGAGTGTGATCACTTTTAAGTTTTACACAAGCTTCTCCACATGTTCTAACTTTCGATATCCCCACTATTGGCCATCTTTGAGTTCGTCTAATTCCAACAGTCTTTCCTCTGTTGATAGTGTTTTCACGTTGAATGTGGAGATATAGAGGGTTTTGTTTTTATATTTTCTAATTATGTGTCTTTGCGATGTTCCAGGTTTCTTTCTTGTAGATAGGATTAGCGAACTTTTACCTTCCTCAAAATCTTTAGGGCAGACCTCTATTGAGGTGTAGGACTTATTACCCACCTGGGGTATTATTCCGTGTGTTTTGAAATTCGCCATGTTCGGTTAAGATTAAATAGTATATTTCTATTCTTTTACTTTTTATCAACTTTCAAGTAAGCCTTAATAAGGGTTGGTGATGATAACATTTTCACAGCTGACTTATAGCATAACTAACTTTCTGTTTCTCAAAGCTACTTTTACCATGTGTAATGGTAGAATTCAGCCCAATTAGATTTAATTGCTGGTAAGCAGATAAGCTATTTTTGTTGTATCTATTTTAATGTAACTTCTTGCAGATTACAAGTTACTTTGGATGAGATGGTTCGAATGCAAGATGATTATGAACATATGTGCGTGCAAATGAAAGGTCTCGATGTCATTAAAGCAGAAAGAGACAGATATAAAAGGAAGTATGAAGATTTAATGGGTTTAGAAAAAGAATGTAATTTACTAAGAGAGCAGTTGGATAAAACGAAAATAATAGAAAGAGAAAAAGACGCATTGGAACGTCAAACGGAAGATTTAGAAAAATGTATTTGTGAACAAGAAGATGAAATACGCAGATTAGTTTGTCACATAGATTGCTTAGCACAAGGAAAAGAAGATCAAGAGAATAAAATGAAAGACGTAGTATCAAAGCTTCAAATTGAATTGGAAAAGAAAGAAAGTCTTTTGGTATTATCTGAGGACAAAATAACCACTATGAAAGATAAGATTGATAGTTCTTTTCACAATTTATCAGAAGAAACAACAAACCTGCGACAGAGCAACGACAAACTTGAAAACGATATTAAGGCTCTAAAATCAATTAACTCCGATTTACAACGAACACTCAATCAAAGTCAAGAGAAAATTCATACACTTGAAAAAGAACTGGATGATAAAAATCGTGCTCTAGAAACAATGCAAGAAGTTCTAAGGGACCGGGAGTCCTGTCGGACAGATTACCAAACAGATACATATAATGCACAAGAAATAACTAGACTACAAGACAAATTAGAAACAGCAAAACTGGACAATCAGAAATTACAGGAATTGGCTGCTATATCAGGAAATAACGATCAAGAAATTGATAACCAATTACGTGATATGCTAGATCAATCCAGAACGGCCATTGAACGAATTACTCTCGAATTAAAACAACAATATGCCGAATGGGATAACAAATCACGTTATAAATGTTGCCCGGGATGTAAATGTAAACAAAAGCGTAAGGAAGCTGAGCCTAAAGTAATTATAAGATGTTGTGCCGGTTGTACTTGCAAAAAGAAACGTGAAGACAAAAATATTGACGCAACAGAAGATCGATCTAGATGTCGCTGTAAGCGACAAACTAAAAGTGCAGACCCATCCCCAAGGCGTTGTTTATGCAAACATTCTTCATGTCCTTGCAAAAAAAGAAAAGAAACTGCAGCTGAGGCTGAAACCTGGCAATGTCATTGCAAGAAAAAAGAAACTGGGACCGATGCACATAAAATCTGCTTCTGTAAGTTGAAAAAGGAAATGGCTACCGAGCCTAAAACTTGGAATTGTAGGTGTACTGATACCGAGGACGAATTCGATGAGGGCCAAATATATACTGCAAGATCTGTGGAAGAAAATAAGGCAAAAATAGCAGAGCTAGAACGTGAGCTTTCCACAGCCCATGATATTATCTCCCAGTTAAAAAATAAGCTTGAAGCGAATGAGAGGTTAGCGGCAGAAAATGCTGCTTTAAGAAGGCATTCAACTGAGGCACAGGAGGTTGCGAAATATGAAATCGAAGAATTATTAGATCAACTTAATGAGGCACGGAATAAAATTGGCAAATTAGAAGCCACCAAATGTCAATTAAAATTCGATCTTTACAAATGTCAAGACTACCTTCGAAGATTGGATATTAAAGAAGAAATTGTAGGCTTGGAGGAAACCCCAGATGCAATTATCATTGCTAAAGCGGATTTAGAAGATTGTTTAAAAGAAAAAGAAAATCTTTTAGCACTAATAGGAAATCTCAAAAAGCAATTATCAGCTGGTCAAGAAGGCGAAAACTTACCAGATTTAGTATTAATTGCGCAGCTTAAAACAGATTTAGAAGAATGCCTAAAAGAAAGGGAAAAACTACTAGCAGAAATTAAAGATCTAAAGCAAAAGTTAGAAGTAACTCTCCCACCAGAACCAGAGTTACTTTCAAAACTTAAAGGTGACTTGGAGACCTGCCTGGATGAAAAAGAAGATATTTTAAAAATGTTAGATGCCCTTCAAAAGCAGCGTTCATCTGGTACAACGGAGGATCTACCTGATTTAAGTACATTTGTGAAACTTAAGGCTGACCTAGAACATTGTTTAAAAGAGAGAGAAAATTTACTCAAACAAATTAAGGATCTTAAAATACTTGCAACGACGAATCAGTCCGAAATGTCAAAACCACAAGTTGATCTAGAACAATGTTTAAAAGACAAGAAAGCTCTCTTAGAAATGATAGACAGCTTACAAAGTCAAATTTCGTCCGGTAGAACCGATGATCTACCCGATCTGGCTGCATTTGCAAAACTTAAAGCTGACTTAGAAAATTGTTTAAAAGAAAGAGAAAACTTCCTACGACAAATTGAAGATCTTAAACGGCAACCTGTCATAGGAGATCAATCTGAACTGGTAAACTTAAAAGCCGATCTAGAACAGTGTTTAAAAGAAAAGGAAGCTCTGGTAAAAATGACAAAGAGTTTACAAAAGACCGGTAGAAGCGAGGACCTTCCTGATATGGCTGCCTTTGCAAAACTTGCAGCTGATCTAGAAAGTTGTTTAAAAGAAAAAGAAAGCTTCCTACGAGAAATTGAGGATCTTAAAAAGCAACCTGCTCTAGAAGATCGATCTGAATTGTTAAAATTAAAATCTGATCTGGCACAATGCTTAAAAGAAAAGGAAGCTATGTTAAAAATGACAGAAAGTTTACAAAAACAACTTTCATCTGGTAGAACAGAGGACCTACCTGATTTGGCTGCATTTGCAAAACTTAAAGCTGACTTAGAAAATTGCCTAAAAGAAAGAGAAAGCTTCCTACGAGAAATTGAGGATCTTAAAAAGCAACCTGCTCTAGAAGATCGATCTGAATTGTTAAAATTAAAATCTGATCTGGCACAATGCTTAAAAGAAAAGGAAGCTATGTTAAAAATGACAGAAAGTTTACAAAAACAACTTTCATCTGGTAGAACAGAAGACCTACCTGATTTGGCTGCATTTGCAAAACTTAAAGCTGACTTAGAAAATTGCCTAAAAGAAAGAGAAAACTTCTTGCGACAAATTGAGGATCTGAAAAAACAACCTGCCATAGCAGATCAGTCTGAATTGTTAAAATTACAAACTGATCTAGAGCAGTGTTTAAAAGAAAAGGAAACTCAATTAAAAATGGTAGAAGGTTTACGAAAGCAACTTTCGTCAGGTAAAACCGAGGACCTGCCTGATTTGGCTGCATTTGCAAAACTTAAAGCTGACTTAGAAAATTGTTTAAAAGAAAAAGACAACCTCTTAAGTCAAATTGAGGAGTTTAAAAGGCAACCTGCATTAGCAGATCAATCTGAGCTGTTAAAATTAAGAGCCGATCTAGGACAGTGCTTACAAGAAAAGGAGGCTCTGATAAAAATGGTAGAAAATTTACAAAAGCAACCTTTATCCCGTAGAACCGAGGACCTACCTGATCTGGCTGCATTTACTAAACTTAAAGCTGACTTAGAAAATTGCTTGAAAGAAAAAGAAAACCTCCTACAACAAATTGAGGATATTAGAAAACAACATGCTGTAGCAGACCAGACTGAATTGTCAAAATTAAAAGCTGATCTAGAACAGTGTTTAAAAGAAAAGGAGGGTCTGCTAAAAATGATAGAAAGTTTACAGAAACCATTTTCGTCCGGTAGAACCGAAGACCTTCCTGATCTGGCTGCATTTGCAAAACTTAAATCTGACTTAGAAAATTGCTTAAGAGATAAGGAAAATTTGCTAAAACAAATTGAAAGCCTTAAAAAAGTATCTGCGACAGCTAATCGATCTGAAGTGGCACAACTCTCATCTGCAACAGTCCAAAATTTACCTGATTTAGCTGCATTTACAAAATTAAAGTATGATTTGGATAAATGTTTGGAAGAAAAAGAAGCTCTTCTGAAGATGGTAGACAATTTAAAACAGCAACTTTCTTCCAGCACAACTAAAGATCAACAAGATATGGATGAATTTACAAGACTTAGAATTCAATTAGAAGCTTGTCTAAAAGAAAAAGAAGATCTACTAAAACAAATTGATACCCTCAAAAAACAACTTGCAACAATAGATGATTTAAAGCAACAACTAGCCTCTAGTAAAAGTGAAGGTCCAGCAGATTTAGTCAAATTAAAAGCAGAACTGGAAGATTGTTTAAAAGAAAAACAAAAACTTTTAAATACCATCAATGAAATGAAACTCCTCGCTAGTAAAAATGGAGATTTGAGTGCTTTTACGAAACTTAAATCCGAATTAGAAAACTGTCTTAAAGAAAAAAATGCTCTACTTCAGAGAATTAATGAATTAGAAAATGACAATAATCAACTAAAAAAGGAAAAAAATGACTTGGATAAGATGCTAATGAGCAATGTTGTTACAACATCCAAGAGAAGTTCTAAACTCGAAAATGAAATTGATGTTCTTTCAAACCAAAATAAAAAAATGGCAACAGAAAATGATAAACTTAATCAAATAGGCAAAGATTTGCAACAAAAACTTGAAACCTTGCAGACAGAAAATGGAAAACTAAAACTGGAGTTAGACAAACTTAAAGAAAACCAAAAGAAATTAGTTGATCCATTAGTATTAGATTCTCTTAGGAAAGAAAATGAAACTCTAAAGAAACAGCTAGAGACTCAAAAGAAAGAAATGGATGAATTATTAGAAAAATTAAAACAACATATTACACCTACTGACAAATCACTATTAGATCAAGATCGAAAGGAGAAGGATGCAATGCAGTCAATTATTAATGATCTTGAAAACCAACTGAAGAATCTAATGAATAAGGGAAAGATTCAAGCTATAGAACCGTCAGATGATTTTAAGAGAAAAATAAATGAATTAACAAAACAATTGGAAGATGCGCAAAGACGAGCAGAAGATGCAGAAAATACATTACGAAAATTAAAAGCTAGCGACCCCACAGCAATGATGAACGCACAAATACAAAAATTAAAAGAGAGAATGGCACAACTTGAAAAAGAAAATATATCTCTTAATGATGCATTATCTCAGGCTAATAATGAGAGAGTTGGTCTCAAGAAAGACCTCGAGAACACACTTAATGACGCTAAAAAAATTAAACAACAAAATGATGCATTTCAAAAAGCTTTTGACGAATTGCAAAATGAAAGAGATAATTTAAATAAGGATTTACAGAAAATTAAAAAAGATGCTTCTGGTGATTCAGCATTAAAAGATGAGAACGAAAAGTCTAAAAAAAGAGTAACACAATTAGAAAATGATGTTGCAGACTTGAAGAAAGAATTAGATCACGCATCTACTGAAAATAAAAAATCATCTGACAAAATAAATCAACTTCTAAGTGAGAATGGAGATCTTCGTAAAAAAATTAGCTCAAGCAGAAGGAGAAAATTCGAAACTAAAAAAAGACATGGATATAGCATTAGCCGATGCCAAAAAGGCAGCTGATAAATTATTAGAATTGGAAAAAGACAACACAAAATGCAAAAAAACACTTAAAGAGTATGAAACTGAAATTGTCAAATTAAAAAGAGAGTTAGATAATATGCTTAATGATGCTAAGAAAAATACCAACATTATATCAGAATTACAAAAAGAAATAGCTGAACTGAAGCAAAGACTTGTTCAACTTGAATCAATAAATGCTAAGCTTGACGATGAAAATTCCAAAGTAAAAAAAGAGTTAACGCAAGCAAGAGGTGGTTCCCAAGCTACTGCAGTACTTCAAGATGAGAATAACAAGTTAAAGCAGCAAAATTCAACTTTACAAGCTGATATTGATAAGCTAAGAAAGGATTTAGAAAATGCATTGGCAGACGCTAAGACGAAAGTTTTAACAGCGACTAAACTTCAGGATGATATAAGTAGTCTACAAAAACGGCTCCAACAATTAGAAACGGAAAATAATGACCTAAAAAAGAAACTAGCTGCCATTTCAGGTGATAGTAAAAAAGCAGATCTTCAAGAGGTCTATGACAAATTAAGACAAGAAATGGCTGAAATGAAAAATGAAAACACTAAACTTAAAAAAGAGTTAGAAAAAGCATTAGATGACATAAAGAAAAAAAATTATGAATTAAATGATCTAAAAGAAAATGAGAGTAAATGTAGAGATAGAATTTCCCAGCTTGAAATAGATAATAGCAAATTAAAACAAAGTTTAAATTCTGCGTTAGATGATTTAAAGAAAATAGGAAAGGAAATGAGTGAATTACAAAACAATGATTTAAAATTAAAACAAGAAATGGGAATGCTTCAGACAGAGAACGCAAAACTTAAAAAAGGATTGGAAACAGCACTAGAAAATACTAGAAAAGCTATGGCTGAAGCATCTGAATTAAAAGATATAAATTCTAACCTGAAACAGAGAATTGCTCAGTTAGGATCCGAAAATGCAAAACTTAAAAATGATCTGGATTCAGCTGTTAATCAACTTAAAACAGCCAACGATCAGATTAAAGGACTTCAAGTTGAAAATAACAATGATAAACAAAAAACTGGTCTGCTTGAAGCTGAAATAGGTAAACTAAAGAAACAATTAGATTCAGCTTTAACAGATGCGAAGCTGATAGCTCCTCCTGATGACGGTTTAAAACAACGACTTGAAGAAGAATTAAGTAAACTAAAAAAAGAATTAGATGGAACTAAAAGTGAAGCCAGAAACAGTGGCAAAGAATTATCTCAATTAAAGGAGGATAACAATCGTTTAAAGCAAAAAATTGGCCAGTTAGAAGCAGAAAATGCAAAGCTTAAAAAGGATCTAGAAAATGCTCTAAATGCTGCAAAAACTACAGAAACAGAGCTGTCTCGCTCGAAAGACAATCAAGCCAAATTAAAAGATAAAATAGCCCAGCTAGAAAAACGAAATTAGTAAGCTTCAAAGGGAAAAATCTGCATTAAACGACGACCTTAAACAAGCCGGGTCAGATCTAAATAAACTATCGGACTTAAAAGATAACGAAAATAAGCTTAAACAGAGAATTGCACAACTTGAAACTGAAAATGTACAATTAAAAAAAGATTTAGATGCAGCTCTACGTAACATTAAACAAGTCACGGATGAACTATCGAACGTAAAAAGTGAAAAGGCGGCACTAAAGCAAGACCTTGTTAAAATGGAAGGGAATAATAAAAAACTTAAGAAAGATTTAGACAATACCGTTACTGATGCAAAAAAAAATGCAGGTGGTGTAGAAGATCTTAAACAAATAGATGAAAAATTAAAACAAAGATTAGCACAGTTAGAGGCGGAAAATGAAAAGCTAAAATCAGATTTAAATAGCGCTTTAGACAGTACTAAAAAAACTGCTAGTGATTTGTCAAAGCTTCAAAATGAGGAAAACAAACTGAAACAAAAACTGACACAACTGGATGGAGAAAATTCTAAAATAAAAAAAGATTTGCAAAAAGCTCTAAGTGATGCTGAATCATTTGCTCATAAAGTAACCGATTTGAGCAATGAAAATGATAAACTAAAGAAAAAAATTACCCAACTGGAGTCGGAACTTTCCGAACTAAAAAAGGAACTAGATGCAGCTTTTAACGATGCTAAAAATAAAACATCTGGAATGTCGAAACTACAAGATGAAATTAACAATTTGAAACAAAAGAACTCTCAGTTGGAAAAGGAAAATGAAAAATTAAAAAAAGATCTTGAATCAGCTTTAAAAAACCAAAAAGCCGAATTCGATAACGGAAAAAAATTTCGTGCTGAAAACAATAAACAAAAACAAAAAATTTCAGAACTTGAAGATGAACTTCTAAAGCTAAAAAAAGAGTTAGACTCTTCGAAAATGGAAAAAGTCTCCATTCCTATTCCCGATGGCGAGGATAACAGAAAAAAACTTGATCAACAAGAAAAGGAAAATGCAAAATTAAAAAAGGATCTTGAAAATGCTTCAAAGGAGAAACGAAATCTAGAGGGAGTGCAAAATGAAAATGCAAAATTAAAGGAACAAATTTTAAAATTACAAAATGACATAGAGAAATTAAGAAATGATTTAAATACTGCATCAAATGAAGCAAAGAAAAATGCTTCCGAATCAGCAAAATTAAAGGAAAATGAAAATAAGTTAAAGCAAAGAATAACAAAGTTAGAAACTGAAAATCTTAAACTTAAAAAGGATTTGGACGATGCAAAAACTGAAGTAACTGAGACAAATCTCCTAAAAAATGAAAACAAGAAACTAAAAGATCAAGTAAAACAGCTAAAAGACGAAATTAGTAGGTTAAAGGGGACCCCTCTAGCAACAGAACCGAAAGGACCAGTAGATGAAACTCAAGGTCTAAAAGATGAATTAGCAAGGTTAAAACAAAAAATTGTGAATCTTGAAGAGGAAAATACAAAACTAAAGCAGAAATATGATGAAGCTAAAATAGCACTTCAGTCTTCTACTTCCGGAACAAAAGAAGGTCAATTAGAAGATGATAATAAGAGACTTATTGCGGAGGTAAATAATTTAAAAAAGCAGCTTAAAAATGCAAAAACATTATCAGGCAAAGACGAAAAGCCAAAAGGGAAAATTGAGCAGTTAGAGGAAGAGCTCACAAAACTTAGAAAAGAATTAAGCGCTGCTAAGGAAGAATTATCGAAAACAATTGGCGATTTAAGCAAATTAAAAGACGAGAATACGAAATTGAAAAATGCAAATGGAAAACTGAAAGAAGATTTGTCAAAAGCAATGGGCGATATGGATAAACTAACTGCAGAAAATGGAAAACTAAAAAGTATCAATGGCAAGCTTCAAAACGACCTAAAATCCAACAAAGATAAGTTGAATAATGCATTGCAAAAGACGGAGACATTTGATGGTAAGCTACATTCAAAATTATGTCCAATATTTAAGGCATAAAAGAGCCACATTATAAGTAGTTCATTTCCTTAGTCTTTTAGGACAAGCTAGGCACTGTGGTATAAAAGCAAAAACAATGTGGGTCATAAAGGCCGAATGTAATTTTATAAGGTTTTCTTTAAAACTAAATGAAGAGAGAATTTCTCTAATTACTAGCATAAATTCTCGATATTTTTACTGCGATCATAGGTGGGTAAAACCAATTCTCCCTATGTTCAGGCAGCATCTCATTTATAGATAAATAGATAGATATTTAGGGTTTAGGGCGCGTCAACATCTTGGTTATTTAACGCCCCAATGTGCTAATTAGTTGTGTCTAATTTTGAAACTATACTATAAGATTGACTTCTCTCAAAAATGTCCTGATGTTATCTTTGTTGTTCTCGTAAGAGTTGATGACAATGACTAGATTGGTTTTGAAAATATGCTGCCTCGAAGATGTGTTTTACGGTGAAGGGGCTATGCAGTTGGGGCATGTTGTCTGATGTTCACCTTTTAACAAATAAGCGTGGGTGCCATAGGTATGTCCAATGGCTAATCTACATCTAGTAACGTTATCCCTTCTGTTCATGTTATAAGAGTGAAGGAGAGGGTAAATAATGGGTTTAATCGACCACAATTTATTGAGAGTGTCTTCGAGATCCCAATTCAATTGGAATGTATTATGCAAGATGGTTAGAAGATAATTTTTGAAATCATTTGGATGATTTTCTCCGATGTAGGAAGTACCTCTTGTAATTGCATTTTTTGCTAAAAGGTTAGCCCTGTCATTGCCGTGATTATTAATATGACTAGGTAGCTATAACAAACAGAATGTCTTGTGTCTCAGAGCTGCTATGTGGAGCAGATCATATATTTGTCGTATGTAATTGTAGTTCAGATTTTTTGACTGTATTGATCGGAGAGCACTATGCGAGCATCTCATTTAAACGATAAATTAAATTATGCTTTGTTTTATGTGGGCGAACTGCTACAATCGCTTACTAGTTAACCCGACGGATTTAAGAGAAAAAAAATTAGGTTATTATGAACCTTTACGATCTAGTAATATCTGTAAGCCGGTTTTCATCTCTTTATTTGTAATCTCATCGAATTATAAAGCCCACAGTTGCCAAATATATACGTAGATCTTTGAAAATAATACTCTTCCACACTCTTTTATTCTTGACTAATAAATAAGATACTGCCACTTTCATAATTACGATCTACTGGTTTCGTCACAAGAATTATTCGCAGCCTTTATGTCATGCAGAGACATTAAGCAAGAAGAATTATATTAAATATTGTCAATCAATGATGTGTCCTGTAACTTATATCATAAATTATCATCCAAAGAGTTTTCTTACGTACCTTAAAGGCGATAAAAAAAAACGTTTTCTCCCCAGATTTTCTTATCCTAAATCTTCAGAAAAATTGATACCTTTTAGAATGTACAGGGTGATCCAAATTGGACACTTTTAAAGGTAAATTCCTTTATCTAAAGGAGATAGACGAAAACTGATGTCGGTATCTGAGGCTCAATTCTTATGTTAAACCCCATGGTGAAAACCGCATATCGATATCTAGTACCGTTTCAGATATACAGGGTGTTTTTTAAAAATCTGCATTTTAGAAAAATGTTTGTAATTTTTCTAAATTTTTTCCTATTGAAAATTTTTGATTTCTGTAAAAACATTCTCAAAGCACTTTTCAAGTGGATTTCCAAGGTGTAAGTTACATTTTTTTACAACTAATATTTTAATAGTTATTAACCCAAAAATATATTTTTTAAATGGGATACCCTGTATATGTTTCCTTATTCGAATAGAGCTTTAAATTACTTCAAAATATAAAGGTTTTCAGTTTTTACGCGAGTTTTAAATGCACATTTTGTGAAGTAGGCTTTGGACGGAGCGGCAATATCAATTGTTTACCGATAACAGTCAAATCGTAAAAAAAATTCCCAGAAGTAACTACAATGAAATTAACTAAATGCTAAATGTACTTTAAACTATGTAGAAAATAAAACAAAACCATACTAAAACAATTTATTCCGAGTAGAGCAAACTAAAACAATACAATTTTCTATAAGAGATGTTCGAAATGACGACCAGTTTCATTTACATATAGGCGGCACCTTTTCTGGACACTTCTTACCGAGTTGATTAGTTCAAGAGGAGTGAGAGCTGCAAAACTTTGTATCACTGCGACTTCAAACTCTTGCCTGGTGTTTGTCGGCATTTTAAAAATTAGGTCTTTCAATCTTCCCCAGAGATAGAAGTCCATGAGTGTTAAATCCGGTGACCTTACAGGCTAACGGTTCGGACCTTGGTTGGCTATCCAGTTATTGTCGAAATTGGCCCTATAAAAAATTACTGATAACTGCAGCGTTATAAGGGAGTGTTGAAAAAATATATTTCTAAGGTCCATTAACGGCAGTTCATCAACAAGAGGTTCTATTTGCTACCTTAACATTTCTATATATCTCTGAGAGGTGAGTGTTCCTTCGTAAATAAATGGACCTATAACCCTGCCTCTAAAAAATACCTGCATTACGTACATAAGCTTCATCTGTCCAAATGCAATTTAATGAAAAATTCGGAACATGGTTACAATTCTCCAGAAACCATTGACGCCGTTGAAAATCTCCGTATCTAAGGAGATGAACTTTTCTTGTCTTATATAGCCTGAATTTATGCTTTTTCAAAGTACAACTTACGTTAGTTCCTGGTAGTCCAGTGGATTCTTTTAACTGTCGAGTTGAAATGTTGGGATTATTTCGGATAGTTCCTAAAACTACTATTTCTTCTAACTCCTTATCCCTGTTTGATGCATAATTTTTGGGTCGTTTCTTTTCAAACTGGCCACTATTAACTAGGTTATGTCGTAATCAGGCGAATATACCCTTGAAGGGTTGACGTCTCTCTGGATACCGTTCGTGGTACAAATTACTTGCTGCTTCCGAATTTTCTCCGATTTGTATGAAACACACTATCATATCCAATTTTTCGTAATTTTTAAACTTCACTATTAACTAGGTTATGTCGTAATTGGGCGAATATATCCTTGAAGGGTTGACGTCTCTCTGGATACGGATATGTTTGTATGAAACACACTATCATATACCATTTTTCGTAATTTTCAAACTTCATTGCGATTTATTTGACAGTTCAATAACTGATCCTGAATTAAAATTTGACAACTACGAGTAAACAATTGAATCAAACCATATGGCCTACAAAGCCTACTTCACAAAATATGCATTTAAAACTCACGTAAAAACTGAAAACCTTTATATTTCTATGTAGATTTAAGTAAAATATAAAGTATGCTATATTTTTAGAATAGTAATTTAAAGCTCTATTCGAGTAAGGAAAAATATACAGAGTATCCCATTTAAAAAATATATTTTTGCGTTAATAACTATTAAAATATTAGGTGTAGAAAAATGTAACTTACACTGTTGAAATCCACGTGAAAAAGTACTTTGAGAATGTTTTTACAGAAATAGGAATAGAATTACAAACATTTTTCCAAAATGCAGATTTTTGAAAAATCTGAAACGGTACTAGATATCGATATGTGATTTTCACCATTGAGTTTATCATAAAAATTGAGCCTCAGACACCGACATCAGTTTTCGTCTATCTCCTTTAGATAAAGGGGTTTACCTTTAAAAGTATCCAATTTGGACTACCCTGTACATACGTTTTTATTCTTTGAGCGAGGGCATTATTTTGTACACTACGCAAAGTTAAAATTTTAAGACTGTTAGTCTTTCTAAATTCCTTCTCACTGTAGAACAACTACTATAATTTAAATAAGTTATATATAAGTAATATTCTCAAATCGAACTTTTTGCGCTTCATCTATTTTTAGAAAAGAAATTGTGCTTAAACGCAATAAAATTGTTGTTCATAGGAATAGTCTGAAATCTTTCTTGTAAATCTCTATATTACAACTACTGCTACTATGTTAATACGACTACTAACACCATATCACTACCACTACTAACACCATTATTATACCACAACAGCTTGTACTATTACTATTATTATACTATTACTACTACATACGAGTAATATTTATACTAATTTTCTAATTATTATGTATTAAATCCTTATAGTAAATATTATTACAGCCACTGAGCAATAAGCAAAGTACTTTGTATTGTCTAGGAAAAGATTTTAATGAAGAAACAGAAGAATATGAGAAAAGGATTAAACAGTTAGAAGCAGAATTGGCCAAACAGAAGAAGGAATGTGAGGATACTATTAAATCATTAAAAGCTCAATTCGAGAGAGATATAAAGAATTTGTTTAAGAAAAATGAAGAAAACATTGACAAACTTCAGAAACCCCATGCGGACTATATTAAAGATCTGAACGAAAATCATGACAACGAAGTAAAGTCCCTAAGGGATATTATAAATCAGTCAAGAACAGAATTGGAAGATGCGCTTAAAGAAAGGAATAAACTTAGAAGCTTACTGGAAGATCAAAAAAACAGAAGTGTTGAAATTAAAGGAAAAGTTGAAGAGGTAGAAAAAGTCATAAATAAAGAACGTGAACGAAGCAAGGAGTTTGAAAAGAAAAATAGCGAATTACAATCCGAAGCATTGCTAATCGAAGCAAGAATGGCAAAAGAGAAAAGGAAGTCGATGGAACTACAAAAACAAAAAAACGTGATTTAACCGAAAAATTAGATCAGACTGAGAAGGAAAAAAGACAAACAGAGGAGGAAAAGGAGGCGTTTAAAACAGAAAGTGAAAAATTAAGGAAAGAGAGTCTAATATTATTGCGAGACTTAGAAAGAGAAAAGAGGAAAAGTAAAGATTTGGAACTCGATGTACAATTAATTAAAAGAAGTTTAAATACTGTAAAAGAGGTATGATATTTCTCACTTTTTTTACGAACAACATGTAAAACAACATAACTTTTTTTTTAATATAACTGTTTCTATTAGTAAAAATTCGACAGTAAATTCTACAGGGTGTTCAATGCAAAGATTAAAATTAGTCTAATTAGGGCAACTTGACCAAATTAACAATGCCCAGACAATGCTAGCATTGCATGTGATCTGTACTGATATGAAATCTGTATTTAGTATAAGAAATATAAGTGTTCTAAAATTAGTTCCTTGTTTAGTAATCTAATGTATACATTTTATTTTAGGAATGGGAAGGCAAACCAAAAGCGGTAAGTCTTTATTTATATATATAGTATATACAATAAGAAATATTCCGCTTTGAAGTTCAAATTACGTAGTTAGTAGTTAAGATTGTTTGTGTGCACAGTTACCCAAATTCTACTATACTATATACACGATCATTTATTCAAAAGTTTAAATATATAAGGGGACCTATAAAATAAGTTTAAATTATTTGACTTATTCCGCAAACGCAACAGGCTTTACGGGAAGAGTAGGGACATAAATCATAACTCCTGTACTTAGAAATTAGAAATTTAGTTTTACAAAAACCATAATTCTGCTACGGTTACACGACGAAAATCTCATTTTGAATATTATTATGTACAGTAAATCTAAAGTCATTGAGTCCAAGTGGCTGTTGTAGATGAAGCACCTCGTCTTACATACTGCAATAAAGAACATACAATTACCAGTAGAGAAATTCAAACGCAGTAAGACCTTCGTTGACTGCTAAATTCGCAAAACATGTTGTAAATGAAGGTACCAAAGCCGTCGCTAAAAATACACAAATCCCAAATAAATTATTTTTAGCACCTATTTAAGAAGAAAAAAAGGCTCTTTTCAGATTAAAATAACTTTATGAAATAGGTTATTTAAATCTTGGCGTATTTTATTTGATATTATATGTCTTCCCGTGTTAGAGAATTTTACAAAAATTTAAATAAATCCGGTCAAAAATAATTAAATAACCGGTCAAATTGAACTTGCGCAATTAGTGTTCCGTACGTTGATTGCTTTTAAAATAAAAAAAATTGTTACAGATGTATAAAATGATCAGTGACTTCACAAAACACACCTCAAATAATTTTTCAACAAATTGCAATCTTTACTGAAATGTGATGACCTTGAAATTTTTGTTTTTTTTTAAATACCAGAAAAATTATTAAAGGTAATGCACTCGTGATAATTTTCGTTCAATCTACACCCCGTGGAGAATATTCCGGAATTTTTTCAAAAATTTTTGATAAGTACTTTTCGACATAAGGCCCGGGATAGCGATTTTTCGTGATTTTTTAAAAATAATACAAAGAAAAGTGCGTGTTTACATTAATATACATTTTTTACTCGTGTTTTCACAAGCTTTCATTTGACACCACACTCGATGACCTAGTAAAAAAATTTTTTTTTTTCACTTCCGATTTCACCCCCCAAAACTAACCCTTTAAGTCAAAATTTAACTCTCAAAACTACATGGCCATCAATTCCTATATTATTACCAAATTTCAACTTTCTATGTCAAATAGTTTCGAGAAAATCGGGTGTGACAGACAGACAGACAGACACCGAAGTGATCTTATAAGTGTTCCGTACGGAACACTAAAAATGGGTTCATAATTTGCTCTTCACGTAGCCTTGATTTGAAACTGGTGATATGACAGTATCTCAAAGCTAACGTTCACAGGAACAATCCTCGTTCCCAAAAACAATTAAAAGAAAATATATGTCAAGAAATGACAGTGGCTCTGAGAAGGATGTTCCGGGCAGTGATTAATAATTTCAATTCTCGCGGAGAACATAACACATAGGCTGAAAAGTTTTTAGTCTAGCTAAAAACTTTTTTTTTTTTGCAAAATACGACTTTATTCATCAACGTAGTCTCCTTCAAGACCGATACAATCAGTCCAACGCTTTTCTAGCATTTTCATACATTTCTTGTAGAAGGAGTTGTCTTTGTCTTCAAAATAGGCCTCAGTTTCGGTGATAACTTCTTCACTGGAGCCAAATCTTTTTCCCGCGAGCATGTTTTTGAGGTCTGCGAATGGATAATAGTCGCTGGGGGCCGAATCTGGAGAATACGGTGGATGAGGAAGCAATTCGAACTTCAATTCATACAATTTTGTCATCGTAACCATTCTCTTGATGAAAAAGAACTTTTTTCTTGTCCATTTGAGGCCATTTCTTTGCAATCTCTGGCTTCAAATGCACCAATAGCTTTATATAATATTCGCTATTGATAGTTTTTTCCGTTCTCAACAAAGTCGATGAAAATTATTCCATGGGCATCCCAAAATACAGAGCCTTCCCAGCCGACTATTGTGTCTTTGATCGCTTCGGGCGGCTTTCACCGGCTGACTACCGATTTGATTCCGGTGTGTAGCGGTGGATCCATCTTTCATCCATTGTCACATATCGCGCGTAAAAATCATTTTTATTAAACAGGTCCAAACAGTGCTCAGAATCAGTTGTTGTTTTTAGTCCACTGTGATCAAACGCGGTACCCATTTCAAACAGAGCTTTCACATGCCCAAATGTTCATGCAAAATATGACCAACACGTTCTTTTGATATCTTTAGGGTGTCGGCTATCTCACGCAATTTCCCTTTACGGTCATCCAAAACAATTTTGTGGATTTTTTTATGTTTTCCGGTGTAACTACGTTCAGAGCGTTCAGCATCATTTGTATCTGTACGACCGCGTTTAAATTCAGCATACCAGTAAATGTTGAGGGATTTTTCAGGGGTAGAGTCCCCGTAACACTTATCAAGCCATTGCCTTGCTTGAACGGTATATTTTCCCATCAAAAAACAGTGTTTAATCAACACACGAAATTTGATTTTTTCCATTGTTTTGAAAATATGACAAGTAGCGTCACTAAAACCACATCGACATCTATGGGTCAGACCAAAAACTTTTCAGCCTACGTGTTAACAATTCACCTTCAAATAATATTATTTTCAAGAAATAATTCTTCAAGGACTGTAGTTTAATGTACAAAAAAAGACTTCTTGTCACTTATAAATTTCTATACCATAAATATTTTAAAATTCTGGGAAACCTTGTACTTATAAACTATAATATATACACTTCAAAGTTTATCTTTATCGAATATATCGAGGATATTTAAATAAAATCAAATGGCCTCATCCCAGACGTCTTTAAATTGTGACTTGTAGTAAGACTAAAAGTGACTAATATCACCTGTATGTGAAATAAGTTTTTTACGATGCCAAAGAAATTTACGTACAGTTAAATACAGGATGTCAACCTAACCTGAACTAAATCGAATCTCCCCCCTAAGGTGTGTGTTTCAAGGAATGTCAACTAAATTTTTATTGGTGTATTCACGACAGTTTATTAAAACTTTATACTTGTCAACTACCACAGTGTCGATTGGTTATTTTCACTATTCTTCTTTTTTTTTGAAAATGAACCCCTTGGTCGCCATACCCCAAAAGTCTTTTACAGTAGTTCGAAATACTGATTAGAAGCGAGTTTCCTATAACTTTTCGCAAGGTTTTAAGGTAATTAGTCAACACCTTTCGCTAACTGATAATTTTACTTCACCTATTTTTTACTACTACAATGATAGAGTCAATGATAGAGTAAAGTTCGTTATCTCATTTGTTTCGGAAATGACGAAAAAATGTTAAATACAATAGTTTTAGGGAATGTTAAGGTGCATAGTTTAAAATTATTTTTGAGTATACAGGGTACTTCAAAAAAGAGTGGCCGATACAACAAGTTTTTTTAAATGGAACATCTTATTTTCTAATTTATTTTTGAATTAAATTGAAATTTTATAACTTTTTTATTAATAATGTTATATACCTAAACCAAGTAGTTTTTCTAATATTTCAATTAAAAAAAAAAAAAAAAACTAGTTTTCAATTTGGCAAAAAATTGCCAGTAGCGCCATGTAAAGAAATTGTAAAATTGTTAAATGGCACACCCTGTATATTATTATTTTTTCTCATAGTTTGCGATTTATTTTAAATTGTTCAATTTTTACCCTTGTTTTTAATACACTTACCCTATAACAGCATAGTTGCCAAGACAAAACAAAAATGTAGACATTGTCAAATTTTGACATGTCTATTAAGCAAGTAAAAATAATTTAATTTGTTGTAGTAAGTGACGTATATAGGTAATAGTTATAGATTTTCCTAAAAATTAATTAATTGATATAGTTTATATACTGGGTGAGGCGGAAAAAAATTGTCTTTTGGCAGTAAGGCTTTACGGAGCGAAGTACCCTAATAGACCTATACCTTCTAGAAAATCTTTTCAATGCTTAATGGAACGGTTTAATGGTAGTGGTAACGTTGAGTATACGAAACGGAAAGTAGTAAACCAGAATGCTACCAATGGGGAAAAAGAAATGGAGATTTTACTTCATGTTGAAGATAATCCCCAGGTCAGCAGCCGTCGACTAGCTGACTTATCTGACACATCCCAATCTACGGCTAATCGCACCACGAGAAAATACAAGTATCATCTCTTTCATATGGAACTACACAAAGAACTTGAAGACCGTGATTTTGAACGACGAGTAAACTTTTGTACCACCATGAATGGAGCAATAGATGCCGATCCAAATTTTTTATCCAAAATAATTTTTCCGATGAAGCTACTTTTTGCAGTAATGGAGCAGTTAACAGCTATAACATGCATTATTATTCAACAGTTAATCCATTTTGGGTTCGGGAAGTTCAAAACCAAAACCATTGGCCGCTTGATGTATGGTGTGGAATATTAAATTTTCGAATTATTGGTCCATACTTTTTTCGCGAGCCGCTTAACGCAAAACAAATTACTCCAGTTTCTTGAAGAAGTTGATAACTTTGAAAGGGAACAAATGTGGATTCAGTAAGACGGAGTTCCTGCTCATTACCACCGAGAAGTTCGGCAGTTTTTAAACGATCGTCACCCACAAAAATGGATCGGTAGAGATGGATTCATTCAGTGGCCCCCTCGATCATGTGACTTAACACCTTTAGCCTCCTTTTTGTAGGGCTACATTAAAGATCGTGTTTATTTGAATCCCCCTACAATACCAGTAGATATGGAAAATAGGATACGGCATGCGTTCAGGACAATAACGCCCTTTATGCTAAGGAAAGTGTAGGAAAATATAGTAAAACGACTAAACATGTGTATTCAAGTAGACGGGCATATTTTTGAACATTTATTACGTCATAATAATTAATCATTAGATAAGTTAAACTATATTAAAATTATTATTAACAATTTGTTTATGTTTTACAATAGCGTAGTAATTCAAAAGAAATCGAAAACTATTAGAAATAGGTATAATAAAAGTTGGAGGGTTTTGTAAAGTCTATGAGAAAAAATAATAATATGCAGGGTGTGCGACTTAAAAAATTTGAGATTTTTCAATTTAAAATAGTCGAAATGCATAAATTTATTTTGAACATCCTGTAGCATCTAACTCAAATTTCTTTACATATACCTTTTTTTTCATCTCTATAGAACGCTCGTACCAATTATGAGTATTCCACCTTCAGAAACAATGGCGCTACTGGCAATTTTTTACAAAACTGATAACTAGTATATTTTTTTTAAATTGAAATATTAGAAAAACTACTAGGTTTAGGTATATAACATTATTAATAAAAAAGTTACAAAATTTCACGCAAAATTTAAAGATAAATTAGAAAATAGGATGTTCTGTTTAAAAAAACATGTTGTATCGGCCACACTTTTTTGAAGTACCCTGTATACTCAAAAATAATTTTAAACTGTGCACCTTAACATTCCTTAAATCTATTGTATTTAACATTTTTTTTTCGTCATTCCCGAAACAAATGAGATAATGAACTTTACTCTATCGTTGACTTACCGTTCGAACCTCCTGAACCGCAGCTGATCAGTATTGGTAACTGTCGTCATGAAGTGATATTTAAGCACAAGATTGATTGATTGATTGAGTTGTAATAATGCGCTCTGATTTACAATTATTATGCAGTAAGATGAGAAGAATTTCAACTCTAATTTTACAGACTTCTTCCCACCAAGTAACAGGTTTTGAAGTGTTCGTTATCAAAAGTAAATAACAAAATATTTTTTTTTCTGTTTCTGTCTACTCTCGAAACATAAATTATATATAAAGTTATGCTAAAACAATTTAACGGCCAAAATTGATACCAATTATTCTGTTGCAACTTTAGTTCGATACACGTCTAAGAATATTTATTTTTATTAATAAATACACATCTATTTGACACCCTTTTGGTCAGAAGGGTATATATACATAAGTGAAATACTCTGTAAATACCTAATATTTTAGGAGAGAAAACCTAAAAGTGATAAGTTGACTATGGCTACCTTCGAAACACTTTCTCTTGCACCTGATGTAATAACGATAACGGCACCTTTATCGGACAAAGAACTTAAGTTTTATGGGAAGAAACCATGCCCGTGTTCAACTAATGTTGACGAACTGTTGAAAAAAAAGCAGTCAAAAATGGTTTCCAGGTTTGTTTCGTTATTTTTATTAGTACTGTAAGTTTCCAAAGAAAAGGGTGGATAAACTCAATAATAACACCAAAATTAATTTATAAACAAACTCAATTTAAGTTATGATTTTAGAAATTCTTGCCTAGATTATAATATTTATGAAATGCATTTTCATTCTAAATGAACTACAAATCTTGTTTATTTCAAAAATTATTGCACAAAAAAATCGAAAATACTTATACAGCCAAGAGAACATTCTGCTTATTTAATAATTTTCAAGTTCAAGTATCTTCAATTTCTCAGAACAAATGAAAATTTTTGAGATAATAAAATTATAACATTAGACCCATTTACTAGTGATTTTGACTAAAGCTTGGCAAAAATATTATGGAAAAACTGAATTTATGAACACATCATCTTAGATGGAGTAGCGATTAATTTAAGACGTTAAGAGGTGTTCATTTGATCTATTCTTCCTGTTATAAACTGTTTGGAGCATATGACCGAGATTGTGTAGGACCGAGATTGCATAGGGCAGAAAGTCTCACATTACTATTTACTCGTTACGTGCTACAAAATATATGATGAATGCTTAATTTAAACGATGATCAGTCATCACTCTTAAATCCATCTCCCGAGTAAAACAAAACATGGATGTCATTTGTCAAATTTTAACATTTTACTCGCAAATAGCCGACCAAATTGGCGGAAAAATTTTTTGATGGTAGAATTTAAAATTGAACTAAACGTCTTCGACGTAACTGTAATTGATTGTACGAAATTCCCGATATAATAAAACTACTGTCTCTAATAATTTTATATCAGGAATTGACATTGTATTTAACACGATGGTAGGATACAACGAATTGTATAAAGTACGCATACCTATACTCCATCGAAAGCTGACACAGCAGCTTTCGAACCGACAGAGTGGTTGACACAGTCAACGCTTTAAAAGCAGGTAGCGCTTTTTCGAGGAATCCTTCCTCAAGTATATATAATTATTGTAAAGCAACTGAAAATAGACAGAAGTCCATATTCCAGCAGCTTACTAGCTGTTCTCTTGTCTGTCAAATCCATCCTGAGACGCGTTTCGCCGTATCACGGCTCGTCAGTCAGGCTAGGATTGACAAACAAGAGAACGGTATCAAGTGGTACTTATCCCAGAAGTTACGAAGCACGATGGTAGGATACAACGAATTCTATAAAGTACGCATACCTATACTCCATCGAAAGCTGACACAGCAGCTTTCGAACCGACAGAGTGGTTGACACAGTCAACGCTTTAAAAGCAGGTAGCGCTTTTTCGAGGAATCCTTCCTCAATACAATACAGTTCGTTGTATCCTACCATCGTGCTTCGTAACTTCTGGGATAAGTACCACTTGATACCGTTCTCTTGTTTGTCAATCCTAGCCTGACTGACGAGCCGTGATACGGCGAAACGCGTCTCAGGATGGATTTGACAGACAAGAGAACAGCTAGTAAGCTGCTGGAATATGGACTTCTGTCTATTTTCAGTTGCTTTACAATAATTATATATACTTGAGGAAGGATTCCTCGAAAAAGCGCTACCTGCTTTTAAAGCGTTGACTGTGTCAACCACTCTGTCGGTTCGAAAGCTGCTGTGTCAGCTTTCGATGGAGTATAGGTATGCGTACTTTATACAATTCGTTGTATCCTACCATCGTGCTTCGTAACTTCTGGGATAAGTACCACTTGATACCGTTCTCTTGTTTGTCAATCCTAGCCTGACTGACGAGCCGTGATACGGCGAAACGCGTCTCAGGATGAATTTGACAGACAAGAGAACAGCTAGTAAGCTGCTGGAATGTGGACTTCTGTCTATTTTCAGTTGCTTTACAATAATTGTATTTGACATTTCCTTATATATAAACCGTTCTTGATTATTTTAAAAGTGTCAAATCCCAACAGCTAAAGGTAGAGAACTGACGACGTTTAGAAGAGGTCTATGCCCAGCAGTGGACTTGATAGCAGGCTGTATGACGATTATGAGTCAAATCCCCTAAAAGTGACGTTTCTGCCCAAAAATGTCGGACCTGTAAATCTTTCAGCTAGCAAAAATGTGTTCAATCTCATTGTTTTTTACCATCATATAATACAGCTTTCAGTTAAATAACAACTGTGACGCAATTTCAGATGACTTAAAAAACATAATCTCGCCTATCGTATTCTCTAGACTCTCAATGGAATCGTTCCTCACTACACTTTTAGTTTGAAACTTATTTTCATCTCAGACTATACGCGTTCAGAAAAATGATGACCCAGTACGGCACCCGGGCCGTCCTTGCTCCTTCTTGATTACAGTTTGATTATTGTGATCAGCCGTGTAGGGCGATTATCTCGGAGAGAGAAGTAATGCGATTGCTGCGGTAGCGCCTATAGGCCTAAAATCTACGTTCCTGCATTATACTCAACTTTCAATTTTTTTTTAATGACAACTTTATTAAAATTGTTTTGGTGAAAAAAGTTAATAGATTAATGTTTAAGATATTAAACCGACTGAAACTGATAAGCAGGACAAAATACTATTTTCTCTTAATTCTAAAAAGTTAATACCTTACCTGCTTATAAAAGAAAACATAATTAGCTTAAGCAATATTCGCTGATGTTTCTCACTCTGAACAAAAAAGGCAAGAAATGTAATTCACATGTCTTATTACACAAAATACAACTGTACTGTCGCGATGCTGTACGCGCACCCTATACACCGCCAACTTCTACGACATGGAAAAATATACTTAATGATTTAATGAAAAAGGCATTATAGCCCAGTCGTCAGAGGCAAATTTTGACGAAAAGCTCTCATTATATGTTAACATTTTGGCATACGGGAGGTCTTTTGGACATAGAATACGATAAAAAAAAGTTTGCTGCTATAAAGTATACGCTAAGCCTACAAAATCGAAAATAAAATGAAAAATTCTGTTTTTCGCAAATATCTCGAAAAATAAAAAAGATATCGAAAAAATAATAGCATTACGTAAAAGAACGGACGATTTAAAAAAAAAAATAAAAATATTATCATTTTTTTTAGTTTTACCGTATTTAAAAAAAAATATTTAAAATAAAATGGTTTGTGTAGTGGGAATCATGCTTTCAACCACATTTATGATTAAATGAGCGTTTCTGTATACCGCTAGATATTTTGAAATTGGCTATTAAGGTGTTTCTAGGGGTGCTGATTAAGAGTCCAATGATAAATTTGAAAACTTCAAAATGGCGGATCCAATATGACGGCCAGAGATGTTTTGATGTTTACACGTAAGCACCATTTTCAATTATTGCTTTATTTAAAACACAGCCTTAATGAAGCTGTGTCTTACATAAATGATTTATTCTAGCGATGTGAGCGGTGCGTGCGATGGGAGAGTTGCGCCTTGAGAAGTCCAAAGCAGCAAGTCAGAAGAACTTTTGCTAACTGCAGGACATACCGGTTGGAACATTCTTGGCTACAAAATTTATTATTAAGGGGTTTATTTTTAAAATCATATTTAGGTTGTGAACGTTTATTGTGCTGGTGAAAATTCACATGGAGCAAAATTTTTTTAAATAACTGCCAATTCCTAATATTAAATTATTAATGCCAGCAGTTCTAATATACCAGGTGTATAAGTATGAAATGCGGATTTTTTTTCTAAAAAAACATGTTAAATTCGGAAGAATGATAAAAAGTGCTTTATTCAAAGTATGGTCCATCGCTTGTTATACATTTTTCCCATCTTTCGGGCAATGTGTGAATACCACGCCAGTAAAAATATTCCCCTTTTGCTGCGAACCATTCAACGAGCCATTTTTTCACATCTTCGTATGAACCAAAGCGCTGCTCAGCAAGTGCGTGACCCATCGATGCAAAGAAGTGGTAATTGGAAGGAGCCAAGTCTGGTGAATAAACCGCATGGGGTAGAACTTCCCAGCTGAGTACTTCCAACGTGTCGCGAACTGTGATTTTGCCGTATGTAATGGAGCATTGTCATGAAGAAAAATGACTTTGTGTTGCCTCTTTCGGTATTCTGGCCTTTTTTCAAGCAGCGGACGGTTCAAATCGGTCAATTGTTGTTGGTAACGTTTAGTATTAACCGTTTCCCCAGGTTTCAACAGCTGATAATAGGCCATGCCCCTCTGGTCCCACCAAACACAGAGCATCGCCTTTCTGCCAAAGCGATTCGGTCTTGCGGTCGATGTGGATGGTGCGCCTGGGTCTACCCATGATTCTCAAAATAAATCCACTTTAACTATACGATGCAAAAACGACTTCCTTTTGTACCAAGCGAGCAAAATGTCACACGTGTTTTTGTGCTTTTCCATTTGCCTGTCGTTCAACTCATATGGTACCCATCTACCGGTCTTCTGAATCTTTCCCATCTCTCGTAACCGATTGGAAACAGCTTGTGGACTAACGCCCAATTGCTCGACGAGTTGTTTTTTGTGTTTGCGAATCATCTTCGTCCAACAATGCTTGCAATTCCACATCTTCGTATTTTATTGGCGGTTTTCCACGTTCCTTGTCTGCAACATCGAAGTCACCACTTTTGAAATGCCGAAACCATCGTTCACACGTATCTTGCGATGGAGCATGTTCACCATAAGCTTCTCGAAGTAATCGGTATGATTCAACAGCATTTTTCTTCAAATGAAAACAAAAAATTAATGCTGTCCGCAAATGCTCTTTGTTCGGTATAAATTTCGACATATTGAACACAACACTATGCACACATTTTTCCAATTTATCACTCGTGCGCGTCTGACACTTGTTGATGACACAACAAAATGGCGCAGTGTCATATCTTTATAGCACAAACTGCATTGGTGTTGCCTGTTGTCTGAAATCCGCATTTCATTCTTGTACACCTGGTATACGATTTCTCAGTAAAAATAAGAAATTTTTCTTATACTTCCACTCTAACCAGAAGTTATAAAACATTGTCACTATTTTCATTAAAAAATATCCTCTCTATATTTTCAGGATTCAATCCATAGTCTAAATACTACTTAATACTTGCACAAGAAAAGATTAAAACGTCGTGAAAATTAAATACAAATCACCTTGACAGAAAACGTGTGATTTTTCGAATTTGAAAGCTTGATTTTGAAATAAGCCACAAAAATCAGTTTTTTTTACTGTTGTTGGCTATATTTTTAAAAGAAAATAACCATAAAAGAGATATAATTATAAATTATAAATGCAACTCTTGTATCTAGAATGAAACATTACTTGAGTTTTAATTGCATAAATAAAAATGTGTCGCCTTGCATCTCTCGCGGCACACCCACGCAGGACACAGCATTAAGTATTAATCGCATATCTTGCGAATGTACGTAGTGAATAGTTAAGCGTAAGACATGTGAATTTCGAACTGCTCCTGCTCTTTTTAAAGCAAATCAGAAACTTACTCGCCTCTCATATTACTTAAGCCTGTATTTATAGTTGATCGTTAAATCTTAAAAAACCACGCTTATGACTTTCTTAAGGTCTAAGTAAATCTTAAGGTTCTACTCAATATATGAGGCAAAATTTTATTACCTTAGGCACTTGCAATCGAAGAACTTCAGTCCATACACAAGCACTTAAGTGATGCAGCTGCAACTATTTTAGTGGAAATGGGTCAACAATCTGGTGTGTTGCAGCCAGCACAAGTGGGAGACAGATTATCCCTATTAAGGAAAATTGCCGAACTTGAAGGGGATTTGTTGAAAAAACAAAAACAAACGCAACAGAAAAGTAAGTACCTAATTACAAAGCCTGAACAAAAATTACCATAATAAACTTTGATAGCCTTGGGACTCTCGTCATCGTGCTGCACTCAACCTTGGAGCCGGCATCCATAACTACCCCTTCGAAAAATAAAGCTGTACTACCATGAAAATTGGTGTAATTCTTCGAAAAATACCTTACACCATGTAAATTTCAGCTTTACATGTCTCCTAAAAACAGAGATATGTATTTTCAGGTTCATCACTTTAGACTTTTGTGAATAATATGCAAGGAGTTGTAAAAAATTTGACATATACATTCCGAGGGTTATCACAAACTATTATAAAAGAATATTGCCGCTCCTACCGACTAATGTCCCTTTGTGAAATGGGAGTCTGACTTTCTATTCGTCTTAAGAAAAGAGTGAAAGGATTCATCATCATCATCGCTTATACTGTCCTGGAAAGAAGCCTCCCTCAAGTCTAGCCACCTTTTTCTGTTCTGGGCCACTCGTATCCAATTTCCAGCCCCTCTCTTCAAATCATCAATCCACCGACTTGGTGGTCTACCCTAGTCCGATAGGCTTCGGATCTTGGTCGCCACTCTATAATTCTCTTTGTCCATCGTCCATCCTTAAACCTAGCAACATGCCCAGCCCAGTTCCATTTCAGGTGTAGAATGAATTTGACTGCATCTTGTACCCCTGTTCTCTTCCTGATAATGTGATTTGGTATGTGATCTCTAAGAGTAACGCCTAACATTGACCTCTCCATTTTTTGTTGCATGACACATATTTTATTGATGTTTTTCTTCATCACTGTGAGAGTATCCGCTCCGTGCGTAAGAACGGGAAGTGTGCATCTGTCAAATACTTTTATTTTTAAACACATAGGAGCTAGATTTGAATACATAGACCAGTTTGCCATACGCAGCCCAGGAAAGACTTTTTCTCCGCTGAATTTCATGTATTTGGTTATCTCGTCCGATGCTAATTTCATGACCCAGGTGTTTATATTGGTGCACTTGCTCAATCTCTACGTCATTTAGTTTTATAGTGTCGCTTAAAACAAAGATTGTCATAAACTGGGTCCTGAAGCTTCCTCACCATAGTTTGTGCTTCTTGTATTTTGTCTGTTATTAAGATAATATCGTCGGCGAAACAGAGGTAATTTAACTTTTCACCGTCAATGTTAAATCCCATTCTTCCGTAATTGATTTTAGAGTACTTCTCTATTCGAAATTTGCGGGTGGATTGGTTAGTTTGTGTTTTAACATCAGCGGTGGCATTTTCATATATGTATTTAATTACATTAGAATATCAATGATTAATACGACACATCAAAAGCCTTTTCGAAGTCCACAGATATGAGCACCAGAGGCTTATTATGCCGTATGTATGGCTGTAAGTATATGGTCGTTTGTTGTGAAAAGACTGGGGGGTCATTAAATCTAAATCTAATACTTGAAGTATACATGACACCTATATTTAAACATTAATAACGTTTCAGAACAAGGGGGAAAAAGAGGTGGGAATTCCCTTACTCTTCATTTAAGTGCTTATTTTAGAACTACGTGTTTGCATGGAGAGTACTGGGCAAATAACTTTACCATTTTTTTAAAGTGATTTGTTATGAATCAGAATCATACCTAAGTGATAGCTTTATCTTATAAGCTTTACTTCAGAGTTTTCTCCACTTGCTTTTAATGTTTGTAGGGATTCTGAATTGAGGAATTATGAGGTTATTACTCCTGCGTTATAACTATGGCTAAGCAGCATATGTCGAAATGGACCATCTATGAGCAGTGTCATTGACATAAGTTATGACGCATAGACAAAAAAAAATTTTATTTAAATTTTAGTTGTGGAAATGCAAAATGCTGTTAGGCTTGAAAAAGACCGGCTAACTGAATTAAGAAGGAAATTAGAAATGGAAAGGAGACCTAGTAAAAGTACAATTCCAGAAGCTCCCAAAAGGCGAATAAGTAGGGACGTAGCAGCTTTAGAGGTAACACATCTCTCTAATGAACAACATTACAAATATATATATATATATATATATATATATATATATATATATATACATTACAAATATATATATATATATATATATATATATATATATATATATATATATATTATATATATAATGTATATTAAATCTATATTATATAATTTTGCGAACCAAGACACAAACGTTCTTGTCGTAGTAGGACCATCAATTTATATTTGAAGAATATACAACGGAAAATTAGTAACTCAACCGAGTTTGTTGAATCTAAATCTAGTCATTTTTTTACGAGCGTTTTCTTTGATTTGATACCATCAGTTAATATCAATCACCCTTAAGAAGGCACATCCTTGATTTTAACAAAATCATATAAAATATATCATATTCTTAAGTGACAACAGTCAGCATTGCAGAATTAATATATACAGTCAGCATTGCAGAATTAATATATAGTCGACGGCATTCTAATAAGTCGGGTCAGAAGTCATTTCATTTTCTGAAATAAATCGAAAAAAGCAGAGTTCTCCAAAATGTGTGCGAAGAAAATTTGGCATTTGTCGAATTTAGTTTACCAGTTGTCAAATTTGATATTGGTCTGTTCAAAATTTAAAGAATTGCCCATAAAGGGTTCCGTTCAGCATTCAATAAAATATAGTTAACAACAGGTTAAGTTTTAAAATTAGCAACACTTCACACCAAGTTGAAAAAACATCAAAACATGATAAATGAGTACAAAGCTTTTTTTAAATCAAAGTTAAGTAAGAATTGAAATTAGAATGAACTCTGTATTTTAAACAGAATGAAAGGGAACATACATAAATATAAAAAGCGATCATCTACCTACCGAGGAATATTATATACTCGATTATGTATGCTGAAAGAGAAAATTATGAAACACGTTTAGTTAATAGAAATCGGAAGTTTCTTCCTGTTTGTTCTTAATGACATGTTTCACAAAATATTTTGACAAAAATTTTTGAGGCGATTTTCTAAAAGGTTGCGGAAGGGACGCCTTGAATTCTATTTCCTACATATCGAATTATTTTATTATGTATAACATACATATAGGGTAGCCCACGCAAAATAAAAGATTACACTGTACACATACCTTATCTCGGAAAGTTTTAAATACATCATATCAACAGTTTATAGCAGATTAATAACATTTAGCATACTTATTTGGAGAAAGGGGGACACTTTTGATGATGTTTTTTTTTCGCGACACCCTCCCCCTTCTGAAGGGAAAGGGCCACCTTCGAAAATTTAAATGAAATGGGGTACTTCTTTTTTCCCAGAATCGATAATCGATTCTTTTAATCAAAAAGTGTATGCATGTCTTTTTTTAAATCGATTTAGTATATAGTTTTAATTTTAATTTGAACGAAAATTGTCAAAAGTTTATGTTTACTGCTTTCTTATTAAAACAACGGTTAAGCACATTTTTAAATCACTTTTACAGGCTCCTTAGAAACAATATTTTTTTCCTAAGAAAATCTTTATTGTGGTGTTTTATCCACGTCCCTTCTGGTAACTTACGGTTTTTTTTACGTCGAATTGGATTATTGCATATTTTTAGGACACTCTACATAAAAAATTAAATTGTTCTATTTTATTTTTATTTATTTAACAAGCAAAAAATTTTTATAAACGTCAACTTTTTTCGCAAAACTTAAAGGACAAAATTTTCCATTTGATGGCAAGAAAAATCACGCACACCCTGCGCGCTATGTGTACATGCTGCACACAACTTATGAATTTATTACATATAGGTATGTAGGTAACAACTTACTTCAAATATGGTACTTAATTTATTAAGCTACTCTAAAAAAGAGCAAATAATACCTGTAGAAGGCGGTAACTTAATAAATCCGAAGTCCACCCAGAAAGAATATATCAAGAGCATTAAATTTAAACAAAAAAAAACTGAACAAACGGTTGTTAAAAAAAAAAAAGCAACGATAATGTTACATTAAAAACAACAATAAAACTTAAAAATTAAAATTAAGAAAGTTCAAATTTGCTATCTGAATCATCAGAGGTATCGCTGTCATCTTTAGATACTACAGGGTTTACTTGGACATCCAAAACTTTTTCTCTATCCCACCATTCTAAAATTATTTTTTCTGTATGGTCTACTACTTTTTTCCAGTACTCTTCGGTGATATGGTCTAGAAAGTCTTGCCACACCATTTCAGGTTCATGAGATGTAGGTCCTTCAGTAATATGCTTCTCATATTAGGATTTTGCGCCTGCCCAAATTAATTCTATGGCATTAAATTGGCAATGGTAAGGTGGCAAACGCAAAAACCTCATGACCCTGTTCCCTTAAAATGTCATCAACCGCGTATTTTTACAAGTTTTCTATTAAAAGTAATTCTGTTTTTAATAAATTTAAAGAAGGTTGAAATAGGTATTTCATTTTTTTTTCTACGATGAATTTGGTTGTTTATTCAAAATTCTAGAATGATATGAAGCATTGTCCAAAACCATTAATGAGGGTTGATCTAAATTTGGAATAAACATTTCTTTTAGCCATTTTTCGAATGTTTCATTATTCATGCTGTCGTGGTAATCGGCGCTTTTCGATGTAGTTGAAAATATTAAACTGGCCTCAGGTACAAATCCGGTGTATGAACCAGCATGCAAAATAATAAACCTCTTTCCAGAACTGTACCCCTTCTTCCTTTTTACTGATTTAGCCGAATTATCTTGCTAGGATTTGGACCCACTTCCGTTTGAAAAAACCCATGTTTCATCCATACAACTTCCTTAAAAATGTTACTCGTTGACTGGCAAGATTGGGGAGTTCGCACAAATATCTTCGGTTGCAGTCTTTTTTGTATCGAAATCTCAAATGTTTCATTAATTTTGACAAAGACTTTAGTCTAATTTCTAAAATCTTTCTATCTCGTAAAGTATCTTTTAAAGTCGTAAGAGTTATGTTCATGTTAGATTTATACATGTCGTAAATCCAATTTCTCACATCCATTTTCACGAGTTCGCTTAAATCCTTAGTTTTTGGCCTTCCCTTTTTCCTTTTTCCATATTTTTTCGCGATTATACCGCTGCGATCTTCATCAACAATCCTTTTTATGGTTCTAATACTTAAATTTAAAGCTTCCGATACTTGTTTATGGATGGACTTCGGATTCACTAACTTACTGTCTTTTGTAGATTTTCTTTGCTCCTTTTCAAAGTAGCTTATTAAATTAAGCATCATTTTCTTCGTCTGAGGATTTAGAAAGCCCGCAAAACGCTTTTTGGCTTCCATTATATTATTATATGTATAATAAAATTTTGAAAATTATTGAAAATTAAAAAAAATTGGCATTGATATTGACATAATAATGCTGCATTCATTTTTAACATCCAAAAACATTTAGAGACAGAATATTTTACAAATATTAAATAAATTAGAAGTTTTCTGCCTCGGTTTTACTAAAGTATTCTGTATATTCCCATTCTTTAAGCTCTGAATGCTCTCAGATGAGAAAGCAAAAATAATACTACTACGAAGTTCAATAATATTTAAATATTATGTATATTATATCATAAAATAAAAGAATCCAATCATTGTTCCATGACATATGAAAAATACTATTTTTGCTTTTGTCAATGTGTTCTTTTAAACATTTTTTAAACAATTTTAAAAGTAATATTTGAAGTTTGAACGCACTAATATTTTTAATGTTTAACGATTCTCAACGAGTTTTTTTCTCAAAATATTTAGATGATTGCTTGCTACTGGAAATTATAGTTGACTCTCTGTCTGCGACATAAAAAGGTCTATTAGACTTTTTCAATTTTCCAACGTGGTATTAATTAAATTCATGCTGACAGTACTTTTAACAAGGACGACGCAGCTAAGACCATACACCCGACTTATTAGAATGCCGTCGACTATATTAGCAATAAACAGGCCCTTCTCTAGAAACTACGATAAATTATTTTAAAAAGAGACTACACAAAAAGGCTAGTTTTTTAAAGTTTATGTATTAAATAATTTCTCTATTATGGAACGAACGCTTTCACGGTTTGGTTAAATGAGATATGGTGGTTCTTGATATTAGACCACATCACACGATCATTGGTCTGTTATCAATTCACTAGTATTCAGAGCTTTATCAATATGTGATCAACATTTTATCTCATCCAAAACAGAGAAGTTGACCACTGCTTTAGAAAATAACGGATATTGCACAGATTATATTAAACACTAGCCGTGCCCGCGGCTCCGCTCGCCTGGACTTGATTCACTATTATCGTCACTGCTTAATTCCTTATGTTATTTAACGTAATAAAATATATCCTATAACCTGATCAGAGAACATATGTATTTTATAAAAAAAAAACACGTAAATCGGATAAGTGGTTCTTGAGTACTAAGCGCACTAACGGACAGACAGACAGAGAGACGTTGCATTTTATATATTATATTCTTTGTTACACATGATATTGTTCCATATTTAACGGTTCAGGCAGCGTATTGCAAGAGAGTACGCCAGCGGCAAATTTTTTTCCGACTTGATTTACTCTTATCGTCACTGCTTATTTCTTGTATTACGTAACGTAATAAAATGTATCCTATAACAGGTTATAGGACATAACATAACATATCATATAATTCATATAAACACGTAAATCGGATAAGTGGTTCTCGAGTGATAAGCACACTAACGAACAGACAGAGAGACGTTTCATTATATATATATATATATATATATATATATATATATATATATATATATATATATATATATATATATATATATTGCTACATGATATTCTTCCATATTTAATGTATTGCAGTGTATTGCAAGAGAACGCGCTAGCGGCAAACTTTTTTTCCGACTTGATTCATTATCAAGTATAATTCCTGCTTATTCCTTATGTTACCTGACGTAGCAAAATATATCTTATAACCTGGCCAGGAAACATATGTAGGTTTAAAAAAAATCTGATAAATTGGATAAGTGATTCTCGAGCGATAAGGGCACAAACAGACAGACAGACAGACTGAGAGACGTTGCATTTTATATATATTATAAAAGATTATAGGTAACCTGGCAAGTGAACAAATATAACGGACTAACGGACATACAGACAGACAGACAGAGAGACGTTGCGTTTTATATATATTATAGATTTTTTTTGATAAATATTAAGTTAAGAATTAAAAAAAAAACAACATAAATCGGATAAGTGGTTCTCGAATGATAAACACACTAACGGACAGAGACAGACAGAGAGACAGACAGAGAGACGTTGCATTTTATATATATTATGTAGATTATTATTATTATTATATAACCTGGCCAGAGAACATACGTATGAATTAAAAAAAAAAACACGTAAACCGGATAAGTGGTTCTCGAATGATAAGTACATTAACGGACAGACAGACAGAAAGACGTTGCATTTTATATATATTATATTCTTTTTACATAATATTGTTCCATATTCAAGTTCAGGCAGCGTATTGCAAGAAAGTGCGCCAGCGGCAAACTATTTTCCGACTTGATTCACTCTTATCGTCAGTGCTTATTTCTTGTATTACGTAACGTAATAAAATATATCCTATAACCTGGCCAGAAAACATATATTATAAATCTAAAAAAAAAAAAAAAACACCTAAATCGGATAAGTAGTTCTCGAGTGATAAACACATTAACGAACAGACAGACAGACAGAGACGTTGCATTTTTTATTGCATATATATATATATATATATATATATATATATATATATATATATATATATATATATATATATATATATATATATTATATTATATTCTTTGCTACATGAGATTATTCCATATTTAATGCATTGCAGTGTATTGCAAGAGAACGCGCTAGCGGCAAACTTTTGTCCGACTTAATTTACTTTAATTCGTCACAGCTTATTCCTTATGTTACCTAATGTAATAAAATATATACTATAACCTCGCCAGAGAACATTTGTATGCTTTAAAAAAAGCACGTAAATCGGATAAGTGGTTCTCCAGTGATAAGCGCACTAACGGACAGACTGACAGACAGAGAAACGTTGCATTTTATATATTATAGAAGATTATAGATAACCTGGACAGAGAACAAATGTATGAATTAAAAAAAATACGTAAATCGGATAAGTGGTTCTCGAGTGATAAGCGCACTAATGGACAGACAAACAGACAGAGAGACGTTGCACTTGTTATATATTATAGAAGATTACAGATAACCTGGCCAGAGAGTGGGCAGATTGGTAGAGGTAAAGACCAGTGTCACCATTAAGGTTGTTGAGATATTCGGATATTTCGATGGATTCCCGAATTTGCCTAGGATAGAAAGAAGAATTTGCTGCAAGGTCGAAGGGAGAAAAAATATAGGTCAGATGAAGAAGATAAAGATGTTTATTCAACCGGTTCATATTTTTGCAGGTGTTATGTATTCTTTCGCGGAGAAGAGCGAAGCTTGTGTTTGTAGATCATGTTGGGTGGTTGGACATTTCCAGAAAATTTGGAATGATTTTGTTTTCTCTACATTATGTGAAAAAATTGAATGCGCAAAACAGTTTTATTAATTTCAAGCGATTGTCTTCTAACTGTCTGCATTTTGATTTGATATCCTCTCTATAAAAGTCTACTAATTTTGATAGGAAACTTCCACAGGTTACAGAACTTATAGACATAATTCTACTGTTCACATTTCGCTGATCATTTTACCGGCTTCAGAGCTTGTTCCGAGTACTGACTTCTTCCCGCCCAAAAACATTCAGTCATCAGCTTCCTCATTCACAGAACTGCATTACTCTCTTAGCCACATTCAGAACTAAAGTAACTTAACAATAAAACTACTTAATTACTTTGTTAACTGTCACTAAATATATTTGTAAAGATTTTACAATTGCGTTATCGCGATTTCGTAGTACAACTACATTGTCAAGCGCTTAAATACAACTAAGTCACGCTTAACTAAGTTTAGTTAAGCGTTTGACAATGTAGTTGTACTACGAAATCGCGATAACGCAATTGTAAAATCTTTACAAATATATTTAGTGACAGTTAACAAAGTAATTAAGTAGTTTTATTGTTAAAATGTACTGTCACAAAGTAACGGACTAATCAATCAACTCTTTAAAGTAACTTAGTTCCGTTCTTCAACAAAACAATTTCCAGTGTCGAGATATACAACGCTCCATCCAAAAACATACATTTCCCAAGGTGTCTTTGAAAACTAGAAATCAAGCAGTCAGTCTCTTGGAATTGTAGTTCTTCCATAGATTAATTATGCCACAGATCGCATTTTGAAAATTCAACAGAACCATAAAATAATAACGCGTTTCTGAAGTGTTGGCAATCTGCTAAGTGCTCTATCAGCATGTATGGCTGCAACGAGTCAGCCTTCAATGGAGTGCCAAGTACGAGATATGCGTTATTATTGGCCGTAAGTACTAGAATAAGTACTAGAAAATTCTGTTCTCTTGTTTGTCGATCCTAGCCCGACCGATGAGCCGTGGTACGGCGAATCACGGAATGAACTTGACGAATAAGAGAACAATGAGTAGACTGCTGAAATATGTTCCTTCGTTCGTTTTCAGATGTTATATATATATATATATATATATATATATATATATATATATATATATATATATACATAACATAACCAAAACGGAGTTTAACTTAGGGATAGCCCCTAGAATTACAGAGTGAACAAACAGGTCTTAAAATGCTTAGTAACTGTAGTTTCATTCTATTAGCGAGCTTTCGATGCCGAATCGTAAATCTTCAGGACCTTAAAGTTACAGAAAAGAACTCTCATAAGTCAGAGTATCCTCTGGAAAACTATAATGTAATCTCAATAAGAAAGATATTAATAATCGCTGCCATATTTTTAGTTTTTAAAATCTAAATTGTTAGCTGAAAAGAGCATTTACTTACTGAATATTTACTGGTAGTTCTCTCTTAAATGAGAATCCAATCTATATCAATTGCAGGAAATGAGGTGAGTTTAAAACAATTATTAAAGCAGAACCTAACAAAAGTGTTTTTTTTTTTTTTAAAATTTTGTTAGATTTCAAAATGGGTGAAGCAACTTTTGTACACTAATTTTAATAACTTTAAGATTTTAATAATTGCTAATTATGATTCTCTTATATTCTAACCATTAAAGGGAATAAGGTTGGTGTGAATTTATATATATATATATATATATATATATATATATATTATATATATATATATATATATATATATATATATATATATATATAAATAGGTTCTACATTAATAACTTTTTTTTATGGGTCTAGCACACGTGCTGCAAGGAAGTCCCTAAAGCGCTACAGGAGCGACACGTGTGCGGAAAAAAAAAAGATTCACATTGTTCTTGAATCGCTGTAAATTGTACTCGGTGGGAAACACAGCCCTGGGCAAATTGGGATGATGTTCTCCATATAAAAGACTGCTTGAAAAGCGTTGTACGAGGAGTACAAGCTGAACCTCATACGGATGTGAAGTATTTGAGCGACGTGTATTGCTAACATGTACCGCGAAATTAAGCGTGTTACATCCTTCAAACACTTTCCATGAAAATACTTGTAGAAGAGGCTCAAGTCGCCAACCGTTCTTCGATGTTCCGGCGAATCAAGGCCGTCGGTCAGTTCCAGGTCTCCAATCAGACGAACAGCTCTTCTCTGAATAGAATCCAACAAATGCAATGTATGTTTGGGAGCGGAGCCCCAAAAATGGGAGCAGTATTCCATAGTTGGTCGAATTTGAGTTTTGTAAAGAATTAACAGTTGTGGAGTGTAAAGCTTTCTGGTTCGAAATAATATTCCCAACTTTTGAGAAGCTCTCCTTGTTATGCCTGCAACATGTTCATGCCAGGACATATTTGCTACCAAATTAACGCCCAACAAATTGAGTAACGACGTTAGAGGAACGGAGTGCCATAACTATGTCGGGTTCAGCAACGTTAACTTTTTTATTAAAAACTGCCACCTGGGTTTTTGTAGCGTTAAATTCCACTTGGTTACTGTCACCCCAAGATAGAATTTCTTCCAGGTCTTTGTTAAGTTGAACGACTTTCCGCTGTCTGCGGATATTCGTCTGAGTAGTCGATGTCCGAGCGTTCAAAGTGAATGAAGAGATAAGCGTACTGTCACCTGCAAAGCTGTAGATTGAATTTCCGGTCTTTTCCAGCAGATCGTTAATGTAAATGAGAAAGAAAGTAGGAGATAGTATGCCACTCGTAAAGAACGCTCTCTGAGGAAACATGAGAGCCCCAAACAGAACTTTTCAGACATACCACAAGAGCGTAGCTTAGCCAACAGTCCATCGTGCCAAACACGTTCGAATGCCTTGGATATGTCAAGAGCAACCGCACGAGATTCTCCAAAGTGTTCAATTGCGTTGTTCCAAACACGTGTTACATAAGTCAGATGATCTCCTGTCGATCTATGTTTACGAAAGCCATATTGGTGATCGCTAATAATGTTGAATCCTTGAAGATATTTTAGAAGATGCCTATTGATAGCCTTTTCCATGACTTTCGATATTATTGAAAGCAGTGCGACTGGTCGGTAGTTATTTGACAAGGTCTTCTTGCCTGTTTTAGGTATCGGCTGAACTATGGTGCATTTCCAGCAGGAAGGAAATATTCCCTTTCTGTAGGATAGGTTGAAAAGTTTACAGAAAACTGGTGTTAGTTCCCTCGCACAGTTTTTGAGTCCATCAGCGCCAATTGTTTAAACTCATGTGTAAACACTTCATTTCCTGCAAGTGATACAGATCGGATTCTCATTCAACAGAGAACTACCTATAAATATTCAGTAAATACTCTTTTAAGCTAACAATTCAGATTTTAAAAATTAAAATTATGGTAGCGATTCCGACTATCTTTCTTATTTTTCCAGAGGGTCCACTGACTTATGAGAGTTCTTTTCTGTATCTTCTAGGTCCTGAAGATGATGTACGACTCGGCATCGAAAGCTCGATATTAGAATAAAACTACAATTACTAAGAACTTTAAGACCTTTTTATTCACTCTGAAGGGCTATCCCTAAGTTAAACCTCGCTTTGGTTGTTACCAGTAAGCCCTATATATATATATATATATATATATATATATATATATATATATATATATATATATATATATATATATATATATATATATATATATATATATATATATATATATATATATATATATATATATATATATATATATATATATATATATATATATATATATATATATATATATATATATATACATATATACATATATATATATATATATATATATATATATATATATATATATATATATATATATATATATATATATATATATATATTATATATATATATATATATATATATATATACATATATATATATATATATATATATATATAATATATATAGAGTGACCGGATCTCATAGAGGGGAAAAAAAATGTCGGAATCTTGTTCGTCTGGACCCCACAAACTGATTCCCCTTTCCAGATATTGAGATAGCCGAAATTTGAGCTCGATTAAACGACGTTAACCCGTGCCGCTCGTCGCTCAAAGTTTGAAAAAGTCCAAATTTTTGGCCTAAAAGCTGACATATGGAGCCATAACTCCAGAACGGTAAATAATAGAAACACGCTTAATATCTCAAAAGAAAGCTAATGTTGTTCTTCAAAATTTATATTCTATGCATAATTGTTGTTATTTTAAGTCAAACCGAGTTACAACAGCCTTTAGCCCCAAAAACGTGACCTGGTACCACTAGGAGCATACTTCGTATATTTTGTTATTAAGTGATAAATTTTGCTTTTTTTGGTATATTTTTGAGTTTAAAGTAGAAATATAATAAAAAAAACAAGTAATACTGATAAGTCTAATGACATTTTTTATTTTAAAATATAAAAATTAGGTATATAATACATACAAAACAGATACAGACATATAATAAAGTTTTCGAGACTTTGTACTCAAGAGGGTCAAGGTTTAGTGCTTCTAGAGTAGCTATTAAAATTCTCGTGGCATTTCTGTCGGATACCTTACATCGATCTAATAAAATGGACAATTTCATGTTTAAAACCTCTTTAACGCTCCTTGCAAATGAAACTTTCATCCTCTTGCTCTCAGATGGTCCTGGATCTTCTGCAGCTTCTTCAGGGATGTCCATTTCCTCCAAGCTCTCAAGTTCCTGGTAGATGCTGTCCTCTTCAGTGTCTTAAAATATCTTCACTAGATAATTGTCCGATCTAACCAGCTCAAAGGCACTTTAGAAACTAAACTGAATAAATAAAAGGTCGGTTGTACGCTGAAGTAAAATCACCATCCCTAAAATAGAAATTAGATTCACCCTCCTTTTTACCTGTCAAACGGGTCTTTCTTTGGTAAACTAGTCAGGTAATCCCCATTAATAAAAGATTAAATTTGAACAAAAGGCTCTTTATGTTTGAAAATTGAGTTCCAAAATACTTTTTAACAAAAAAATGTTAATTCCGAGACACATTATGTAAAAACCCGTAAAATTCTTAGAATACTCCCAAACTGGCTCCTACTGGTACCAGGTCACGTTTTTGGGGCTAAAGGCTGTTTTAACTCGGTTTGACTTAAAATAACAATTATGTATAGAATATAAATTTTGAAGAACAACATTAGCTTTCTTTTGAGATATTAAGCGTGTTTCTATTATTTACCGTTCTGGAGTTATGGCTCCATATGTCAGTTTTTTGGCCAAAAATTTGGATTTTTTCAAACTTTGAGCGACGAGCGGCACGGGTTAACGTTGTTTAATCGAGCTCAAATTTCGGCTATCTCAATATCTGGAAAGGGGAATCGTTTTGTGGGGTCCAGACGAACAAAATTCCGATATCGATTTTTTGCGGTCACCCTAATATATATATATATATATATATATATATATATATATATATATATATATATATATATATATATATATATATATATATATATATATATATATATATATATATATATATATATATATATATTTATATATATATATATATATATATATATATATATATATATATATATATATATATATATATATATATATATATATATATATATATATATATATATATATATATATATATATATATATATATATATATATATATATATATATATTTCTTATACAGGCAATGAAAAATCAACTAGAAAGAAGATTGAGTTGTACGCCAAGAATCGGTGGAGAGTCGCCAGTTAGAGATAGTCCAAGTTGTTCATGTCCAAATCGATCGACCGGGAAACTATAACAGGAGGTAATGGCCCATTTGGGTATTACTTCCTGCCAACCACAATTTGTAAGTATTACAAGACCGTAATGAAAAACTACGCAAAGCACGTTGTTATTGATGAAGATAAGATGATATATTTCAGAACATAATCATTAGGGGCTGACGATATTGACTAGAGCTAGCGCCCCCTGCAAAACACAATAAATTTGATATCTTAGCAACGTTGAGCTCAATTCATGCTGCCTAATTATTGGATTCTCTTTTGCTTCGAAATACTTTAAAATTGTTAAAGATTATCATTTATCAAATGGTCAAGTAAATAATTAGTGTTCCGTACGGAACACTTATAAGATCACTTCGGTGTCCATTTGTCTGTCTGTCTGTCTGTCACACCCGATATTCTCCTAAACTATTTGACATAGAAAGTTGAAATTTGGCATTAATATAGAAATTGATGGTCTCATCAGAGCCATATAGTTTTAAAAGTTAAATTTTTACTTAAGGGGTTAGTTTTACGGGGTGAAATCGGATGTGAAAAAAATTTTTTTTATCAGGTGATCGAGTGGGTTGTCAAATGAAAGCTTGCAAAAAGACGAGTTCAAAAATATATATAATGTAATACTTGCGCACATTTCTGTTAGTATTATTTTTAAAAAGGTGCGCTTTTCCACCTTATCTCGAAAAGTACTAATCAAAAAATTTTGAAAAAATGCTGGAATATTCTCTACAGGGTGTAAATTGAACGAATATTATCACGATATTATCACCTTTAATAATTTATCTGGTATATAACAAAAAAAAAAAAGATTTCAAGGTCATCAGTTTTCGATAAAGATCGGAAAAAAACTTTGTTGAAAACTAATTTGGGATGTTTTGTGAAGTGACTGATCATTTTATACCTCCATAACAAATTTTTTATTTTTAAAAGCAACCAACGTACGGAACACTAATTGCGCAAGTCCAACTTGCACTTGGCCGGTTATTTTTATTAATATGATTTTTAAAAGTGAAATTCACTAGAAAATAATTTTACGACAGTGCCAGCATTTTATTCGACTTTATAAGAGTTTACTTGCTCACCAACTATAATAACCGAATTTAATTTTTTTTGTGTTTTTAGGTTCGCGAAATTCATATTTTGTGCAGAATTATGTTTTTATGGTCGAACCTTCAGACATCCATTATTAAGAAAACATTACCCTCTTATTTTTTTATACTATTGTATACGATATTGCAAAATAAAGACAACTAAGAGTTGAACTGTTGAGTATTTATTTAATATAGAATGTTAACAGTGATAGAGTTTATTAAATGCATTCCCTTAAATCTATAGATGTTCTTAGAGAGGCAAGAAAGGGACAACATATTTCAGTAAGATGTAAAGAATGTTGTATCACAAGCATGAGATGAATATTTACGAGGTGTGGCTAAAAAATAATCGGACCAATTTATAAAACTTTTTATTTTCGAACTTTGATATTAAAGCTCCATACGAATGTAAGGGTTTATTTAATTTATTTAGAGAAATATATTCTTAATAATTTGTCACTCTGTATAATATATAATATATAATAATTGGAGTCTATTTTTTGTTAGAAAATATAAGAGGGTAATAGGGTTTGAAAGATACAAAACGTAGCAAGGAATACCTTATTTCTCTTTGGTAATAATATTTTTAAACTCGGAAAAAATATACAGCCAAAAACGGTCGTTTGGCTGGAAAAAGCGAGTTCAGCTTCGTCCTCCGATATTGGCGGCGTCTGCTTTTTGCAGGTTTCCTTTTATTTTATCAAGAACAAACTAAATTTATTGATTTTATACGGTTAAATAAGGTTTTTTGGGCTCCAAAGCTGGGTCCGGTCTCGGCGGCGTCTGCTCGTTGGGGTACTCGACTTTTTTAGTGTCAACAAATGTTATAGAACTTGGTTCAAGAGTCTAAACGACAGTCCATTTTCGGATGTAGCATTTGCTAGCATCTGGACGTTCCAGGACGACGGCCGCAAAATTAACGTTAAAGGCTTTTATGCAACTCGCCCGATAGAATGAAGTACTAAACAGACAGTTAGTCGACAGGTCAAAATTACGGGTCGTCCTCTTGGTCTATATAGGTTTAGTCTGATAGATTGGTAATATGGATTATGTACATGTGTTGATTCTATTTAAAGTTTTTGTTTTTTATTTGCACTATTTACACAACACTGCACTACACCAATTTATTTACATATTTACATTTGACACACTTGTTTGTTCAAGGCTTATTATTGTTTTTATGTTAGCTGAAATGTTTGATCAAGTTATATTTCTTTTCTTAGGATCTTGATAGTCCAGTTATTTGGTATTTTTTTTATTTTTATATATTTTCTACAGGACATAGATACCAGGAAGATTTATATTTATATATATATATATATATATATATATATATATATATATATATATATATATATATATATATATATACATATTATCATTACCTTATCCATCCATAGTCGGATGTAAACCTCCCCAAGTTGTCTCCAATGAGCTTTGTTGTTTGCTTTTTGCATCCAATCGTGTCCTGCTAATCTTTTTATGTCATCCGTCCATCTCGCCTGTGGTCTACCTCTGCATCTTTTGTGTTCTCTAGGTCTCCATTCAACTATACGGCGTATCCATCTATTATCATATATGCCCCGCCCAATTCCACCCTCTTCTTCTTCTTCTTCTTCCTTCTTCATTGTAGGCACAGTTGCCTGTTCTGTCTTCGTAGCTTGCCTAATAGTAATTGATGGTAAGGTTATCGCTCCACCTTAATATACATATTCGTATCGCGATGTTAGGAATACGATCTTGGAGTCTAATATTTAGCATTCTTCTCTCCATTGCTCTCTGGGTTACCTGAAGTTTATTTATTATACTTTTATTTAAAGCCTACGTTGCAGTGCCATACCGGCAGTACATACTGATCGAATACTCTGGCTTTTATTGTATTTGGGACGTCCAATTTAAATGTAGAATGTAACCTTCCAAAAGCAGACCAAGCTAACGAGACTGTTCTATCCAAGTCAGCCTTTAAATTATTTTTTGTTAATCGATTTTTTATCCTAAATGTATGCATGTTTGTACCTTTTCTGTTCTTTCACCTTCTATTAATAGTCCTTGGCCGTTATCTTCACTTCCGTTGTTCAACTGTTTGGTTTTGGTGAAGTTTATTTTTAGACCTATTTCTCGGGACTTGTTATTTAATTCCTGTAATTCTTCTTTTATGTTGGCGATCAGTCTTATTATCTGCGAACCTTAAATGATTTAATCGTTCACCGTCTATCAGTATTCCTTTATTTTCCCACTTTAGCGATTTGAACATGTCTTCTAGCGTAAAAGCGAACAGCTTTGGGGATATCGAGTCGCCTTGTCTAATTCCTCTTTTAATTGTGATTTTATTTATTTTTTTCTTCAAGCATTGTTTGTGATGTTGTATTTTTATATATGTAATCAAGAAAAGTTGTGTACCTTTCATCTACTCTGCTGTTACTTAAGGCGTTGAGGATAATATATATATATATATATATATATATATATATATATATATATATATATATATATATATATATATATATATATATATATATACATATTTGCAATTTTTTGCTTTGCCTTCATGGAGCTTCGTAATAGATCCCTGATCGGTGGTATAGTGGTTTGTGTGTTACATTATCGTGTGATCTGTTTTGCGTCAAGTCCTGTGTTAGAGTTGAAGCCTAAATTTTATGTCTGTAGAATTTGTCAGCTATTTGGTCTAACAATTATCTTATGATTGGCATGTTAGTCATATGATGCAGGTCGTTATTCCGTATATATCTGTCAATTGATGTGACACGTCTAAGTATTTTACTTTGCATTCTTTGTAGTCTATATGTTTGTGTATCTGATATGCCCGATCATACTGGTGCTGCATACACCCAGATACGTCAGATTATTCCTGAATGGTATCTGGGTGTCATTTATTTTTATGGGTATGTTTATTTTGTTGTTAATAAATTTTTTAGTTAAGCATTATTCTTTATTTAATTTGATTTTTCAGTGTTCTAGCCATGGCTGAATACTGTTTAGATGATTGCATATGTGCGCTCTAACTGCGTTTCAAACACTTCGAATTCTCTTAGCATTAGGTTTTAACTTAGGCTTTTTATTAAATAGTATATAAATTTCGAACTAAGTTTAGAATAAATGGCCAATATTTCTAATTTAATACCTTTGACCCCGTTTTTAAAAACGGAGAAAACAGCCGAACAAGAGGGGCTGCTTTAAGAATGAAACTCTTGTCACCATTGGCTGAAGGGCAATTTTGTATCCGGTACAAAACTATATCCGATTAACCACTAAGCAAGGAGAAAAAATGAATACCAGAAAGAAGACTTTGGAAATTTGAAAATTTTCAGAATTGTCATCAGTTCAGTCTATTTTTGTTTAGTTGTCTTAAAGGTTTTTACTAATTTAAATATTTTTTTTCTATTTTTAATATTTTTGGACTTTTTGAGAATTTTACTTCAATTTCATTTGGGATCAGGGGATTATTCTATGCTAAAAAGTATTGACTATTAAAATTTAAAGGGAATTTCATTTTCCTTTTTTTGATTTTAAATTTCTTTACGATTTCTTTTTTGTAGTTACGATATATAATTTGACCATTAGTTTTATTTCTTAGAATTGTAAATATTAGGTCATTTATTTCATTTGTTCCTAATTTGTTAAACTTTCTATTCTCTGTCTCCTTTTTTATTAATTTTTGTAATACATAGTTTAAATGTTAAAAGTTTTGTATCCCGTTAACCACTAAGAAAGGGGAAAATGAGTACCAAAGAAGACTTTAGCAACTTGAAAATTTCAAGAATTGTCGTCAGTTCAATCTATTTTTGTTTAATCTTTTTAAAGGTTTTTACTAATTTAAATAATTTTCTTTCTATTTTTAATATTTTTGGACTTTTTGAGAATTTTACTTCAATTTCGTTTGAAATCAGTCAAAATAAATCCTATGCTAAAGAGTATTCACTTTTAAAATTTAAAGAGATTTTAATTTTCTTTCTTTTGATTTTAAATTTCTTTACGATTTCTTTTTTTTGCGGTTTCTTCCAAGTTACGGTATATAATTAGGCCATTAGTTTTATTTCTTAGAGTTGTAAATATTAAATCATTTACTTCATTTGTTCCTAGTCGTTAAACCTTCTATTCTCTGTCTGCTTCTCTGCCTCCTTTTTTATTAATTTTTGTAATACATAGTTTAAATGTTCTTGAAAAAAGTTAGTTGTATTATTTCTCTATCCAAAACATTGACAAGAACGCATTTAAGGGAGTTTATACCGCGTATACCAGTATTAGCCATATCCACAAAAGAGGTTACAGACAGCCAGATTTATTATTTTTTATTTATTTATCGTATGGCTACACATTAGGGTGAGAAGCCAAAATTTTTTTTTATTTTCTTTGGTCCTAGCCCCGCAAAATGTTCAGTCCTATGAAAAAATGAAGCCCCTAAATTTTTAGGAAAAAATTTTAATATTTAGAGGTCGGATCCATCGATTGTTAATAAATTTTTTTCTTCTCAATGGTTTTTTGCCCTTCAACCGTCCCCCGTTAGACTTCTAATTTGAATTTAAGGATTATAAAGGTGTTTTCTTGCACATTATTTGATGCTGAATCCGTTTCCGAGGGCCGTTTTCCCCTAAAATCATTCAATTTTCCGCAATGGTCGTGTTAAGTGTGCATTAAGGGTGAAAAAATGCGTTTTCTTTTCAAAAAAGTTTCGCAAAATTTACGGGAAGCATTGCAAAATCAAGTTTTATGATGAAAAATCATAGATATTACACAGTTCTTTGAGAAACTTTCATGGTGCATGTAATATTGAACAAAGACAGCGAGAACGAAGCGTTTTGTTGGAAAAAAGAGGGACACACCTATGTTAATAACTCGACAAGAAGGCAACTTCAGAAAAAAATGTTTCAGACAAAAGTTTTAGCATTTTTACCTAAGAATTGAGTGGGTCTATTAGAGTTTGAGCCCAACGCTCTGTTGGGACTCTATGACTCCCAAAATTGAAAATTTAAATGGAAACCCAATACCTTTAATACATCTTTGAATTTAACATTTAATTGTAATTGGGCCTGATTGGAGCTCATTGAAACTGCAATAAAATGCGGCACTTGAAAAGAATTATAACCATGTTAAAAGCTAATAACTAAGGTAAAAAATCGAGTGACAAACCAATATTTTTTTTTTGTCGAGCATGTATTTACAGGAGTCCTTGTCTCTCCCCCTCGTGCAGCGTAAACTTTCCTAATAACATGGTTCACTTGAAAACTTTACAGAGAATAGATTTCCACAAAACCATTGTTTTTTTTTATGGGTCTAGCACACGTGCTACAGGAGCGACACGTGTGCGAAAAAAGCGATTCCCGTTGTTCTTGAATCGCTGTAAATTGTACTCGTTGGGCAACACAATCCTGGGCAAATTATTCCAAAAGGATGATGTTCTCCATAGAAAAGACTGCTTGAAAAGCGTTGTACGAGGAGTAACAAGCTGAACCTCATACGGATGTGAAGTATCAGCGCGACGTGTATTTCTAACATGCACCGCTCTAAGAGGAAGTAAACGGGCCACATCCTCCGAACACTTTAAATGAAAATACTTGTAGAATAGGCTCAAGTTGCCAACCGTTCTTCGATGTTCCAGCGAATCAAGGCCGCCGGTCAGTTCCGGGTCTTCAATCAGACGAACAGCTTTTCTCTGAATACAATTCAACAAATTCAGTGTATGTTTGGGAGCGGAGCCCCAAACATGGGAGAAGTATTCCATAGTTGGTCGAATTTGAGCTTTGTAAAGAATTAACAGTTGTTGTGGAGTGTAAAGCTTAATAATATTTCCAACTTTTGAGAAGCTCTCCTTGCTATGCCTGCAACATGCTCATGCCAGGACATATTTGCTTCCAAATTAACGCCCAACAAATTGAGTGACGATGTTAGAGGAATGGAGTCCCCCGCCATAACTATGTCTGGTTCAGCAACGTTAACTTTTTTAGAGAAACTGCCGCCTGGGTTTTTGTAGCGTTAAATTCCATTTGGTTACTGTCACCACATGATAGAATTTCTTCCAGGTCTTTGTAAAGTTGAACAACTTCCCGCTGTCTGCGGACACTCGCCTGAGCAGCCGATGTCCGAGCGTTCAAAGTGAATGAAGAGATAAGCGTACTGTCATCTGCAAAGCTGTAGATTGGATTTTCCAGCAGATCGTTAATGTAAATGAGAAAGAGAGTAGGAGATAGTATGGAGCCTTTGGGCACACCAGCGTTGATAGTGAAGGTGTTAGAAAGAAATCCGTCGACAGCCACTCGCAAAGAACGCTCACTGAGGAAACATAAGAGCCACAAACAGAACCATACCATACATACCATAAGAGCGTAGCTTAGCCAACAGTCCATCGTGCCAAACACGGTCGAATGCCTTGAATATGTCAAGAGCAACCGCTCGAGATTCTCTCAAGTGTTCAATTGCGTTGTTCCAAACATGTGTTACATAAGTCAGAAGATCTCCTATTCAGCTATGTTTATGAAAGCCATATTGGTGATCGCTAATAATATTGTTATTTGTTTACAGATTCTTTGACATTTTTTTTAGGTGTGTCAATCTTTTTTCCAACAAAGTGCTTCGTTTTCGCTGTCTTTGTCCCATATTACTCGTGCGCCATGAAAATTTCTTAAAGATATGTATCATATCTATGATTTTGCATCATAAAACTTGATCAACAAGGCTTCCCGTGAATTTTCCGGAACTTTTTTGAAAGGAAAACGCATTTTTTCACGAGGAATGCGGAAAAATTGAAGAATTTTAGGGGGGAAAACGGTCCTCGAGAACGGATTCAGTATCAAAAAATGTACAAGGAAACACCTTCATAACCATTAAATTCAAATCAGATATCTAACGGAGGGCTGTTGAAGGAGAAAAAAAACGATTGAGAAGAGAAAATATATTTTCAATCGATGGATGCGACCTCTAAATATTAATATTTTTTTCTAAAAATTTAGGGGCTTTATTTTCTCATAGCATTGAAAATTTTGCGGAGATAGGACCAAAGAAAATAAAAAAAAAATTAGCTTGTCACCCTACTATACATCCATGTATACAGTTATATATACAATATTACACTTTAAAAAACAATAGAGTTTAAAAAAAATGTACAAAACATGCAGTGATCACAACCGCAAATCTAAATTATTAGCATTGTCTATTGCACTTTCCGTCGCAGTCAGGAAATCGTTCAGGTCCTCAGTATAGGATCTTACCCCACACTCTTCTATTATATGCCTCATGGTTTGTCTGTAGGCTCAGCAGTCACACTGTGGGGTTAAGGTTTTCCCCCATTTACAAATGGAGTCTCGGCAAGGCCATGATTTGTCCGAGTTCTGTTTATCGCAGACCAGCCAGAGAAGATCCAACATTCTGAATAAAATCTGGGTGTGTTAAAAAAAAGCTGTCGAATAAGATTTACTAACACATGTCAGATTCAACAGTGATTCTCAACGTAGAGTGTCTGTAATAACGAGTAATTTAGTGCCTATAGAAAAGCTAAATATACAAATATAGCAATACTTCTACACTTTACTAATATCAAAGATTAGGATTTTTAGAAACACCACTTTGGACTCTAGATTTATTTTGTCACATGAATTCTCCATTGTTTGAAGCAGTTGTGCAGGTCTTCTGACAGATTCATCATGACCTCCGTCGCTTTTTTCTTCATTGCGTCAACGGGCTCAAAACGGGTTCCTCTCAATGCACTCTTCACTTTGAGAAACAAAAAACATGGAGCAAGATCAGGTGAGTAGTCCTTGACTGAAAAAGTATTGTGCTTTGGTGCTATGTCTTGGTGGAGGATTCAAGGCCAATTCATTTCAAATCTTTTCCATATCATGCGTTCACGAAAGGTGGTCAAAACTTGTTTAGAGTAAACTTGATTTACAATCGAGAGTCAAAAAGATCATTATTGCTTTGAATTTTGATTTCCTCAGCCGCGCTTTCTCGGTGAGTTTAAGTTTTTCTGGTGCATGGATTGGCGCTTGATTTCCGGATCATTCGTTAAAAATCATGATTCATCACATGTTATTCCCCTTCCAAAAAGTAAAGTGCAGATTCAATGTTTTTGAGGGTGTCGGAGCCATTCGAGCTAGCTTTTGATAGCTAGAAAGGATTTTTGGTATCAACGTTGAACACACTTTGCTTATGTCAAAACTGTCATATAAAAATTTCCGAGTACTTTCTTTGTCAATATTTGGTAACTCACTAATATACTCAGAGATCGATTTTCTCTAATGATCTTACCAACTTTTTCAATGTTGCTTTTGCCGTTTATGAATGCCTAACGCGAGGCTCGTCTGTGACGTCTTGCAGCACATTCACGATCCTATTTAAACTAGTGCTGTAGCCAAACTGGAAACTGTACAGTTATCAAAATGGCAGAGAAGGTGGAGGGGGGATTCAAGCTCAACTTCCGACCATTGCCAACCGCCCGGCACCAATATTATCGCAGCATATGTTTTTATTAGAGATACTATAGATGTTTTGGCTGCTCCAATTTTTGACCTTTCAATATCTAGCCAAAGATATCCTGTGAGGTGGAAAACGGCTAAAATATGTCGAGTTTATAAGAGTGGCAATAGAGCAGAAGTGGAAAACTACAGGCCCGTCTCACTTATTTGTGGTTTTTCGAAGATTTTTCAAATGCTTTTGCATTGTGGCCAGAGTGCGTCAGCTCGGTTTTATGGGGGGTCGGTCGATGGCCACCAACTTGTCCTCCTTTACACATTTTACTTCTAGGGTACTTGATTTGAGAGGTCAAGTTGATGTGGTGTGTTTACTGACTACTCGAAGGCGTTTGACAGGATAGATCATGGTGTGCTTCTGGGAAAGATGGTTGATTTTGGCTTAACGACAAATTTTGTTAGTTTCTTCAGGACATACCGATTCCAGTATGTTCAGTATAATGGTTTTAGGTCGCATTCGTTTCGTGCAGAGGCCGGTGTTCCACAGGGGTTAAACTTGGGACCGCTATTGTTCCTTATGTTCATGATGATGACATTCAGGAGGTCATTGATGTGGAATACCAAATGTTTGCAGATGACCTAAAATTGTATGTGTCAGTTGAGTCTAGTGGCGACTGTGAACAACTGCAGGGTAGTGTTGAGGCAGTGCGGGCGTGGTATGACAACAATGGGATATTGCTAAATGCAAACAAATGTTCTGTAGTGACAGTATAGGTAATATAGAGTTGGGCATTGTTCTGGTCTCTACCTTCAATTAGCACATTGGCAAGGTGGTTTCAGAAGCGATGAAAATGATGGGGTTCATAATTAGAAATGGTGGGTCTTTTCAAAATATTGAAATCTTTTCAACATTATACAATACATTGGTCAGAAATAGGCTTGAGTATGGGTCTATTATCTGGGCACCATTATATAATAGGTGGATTGTGGCTTTGGAAAGGGTTCAGAGGAGTTTTTAAAGTTTTTGGCTAGGAAAGTTGATGGGGTGTATCCACCGGTAGGTATAGAGAATGATATTTCGTTAGAGAGGTTTACTTATATAACCTTAGAGAAACGTAGAAATATGGGTATGGTGATGTTTCTGTATAAACTTGTAATTGGTGTGATTCAATGTCCACTGTTGCTGGAGGAACTGAATTTTGTTGTGCCCAGACTAGCTCATCGGACTTTAAACTTCTATCTTCCTACTGCTTACACAAATATATTGTATACTTCACCCATCTATAAGATATGCGCTGCTTATAACAAGGTATCTAAAACATGTGATCTGTCCATGTCTCAGAGGGAATTCTTCTGTATCTGTCTAAACTTATTTTAATAGCTGTAAGCATATGTGAAATTGTAGTTTGTTTATTGTTTGTATAATTAAGCATTTTGTGATATGTATTAGTATTGTTTATTGTATGATCGGCCCTATTAATTAATTATTTTGTTGGGCTTGTAACAATAAATAAATAAATAAATAAACACATCGCTTTAATTTTACTCAAAACAACTCGGCCATATTGTAAAATATTTTACCAGTCAAAGAACCCAGGAGAAATAGTCACGATGAGGTTAGCACCAAATCTACAAGCATCCCGTGCAGTAGGTTCAGCGACTTACAAATTAGAAAAATCAACTTGTAAAACTCCTTAACCATTTGAAGGACTAATTCTTCCGTATTTCCTAACATTTCGTTTTTTTAGTGTCCGGTACGGAACACTTATAAGAGCACTTCGGTGTCTGTCTGTCCGTCTGTCACACCCGATTTTCTCCGAAAGTATTTGATATAGAAAGTTAAAATTTGGCACTAATATAGGAATTGAGAACCTCTTCAGAGTTAAGGGGGTTAGTTTTGGGGGGAAATCGGAAATGAAAAAAAAAATTCTTTACCAGGTCATCAAGAGGGGTATCAAATGAAAGTTCGTGATAACGCGAATTCAAAAATATATATAATGTAATACTTGCGCACACTTTTCTTTGTATTATTTTTAAAAAATTGCAAAAAATCGCTGTCCCCCCTTTATCTCGAAAAGTACTAATCAAATAATTTTGAAAAAATTCTGGAATATTCTCCACAGAGTGTAGTTTGAACGAAAATTATCATGAGTGCATTACCTTTAATAATTTATCTGATATATAAAAAAAAAAATTCATGGTCATCAGTTTTCAGGAAAAATCAAAAAAAACTTTGTTGAAAACTCATTTAGGGATTTGTTTTGTGAAGTCATGATCATTTTATACCTCCGTAACAGAAAATTTTATTGTAAAAGCAATCAACGTACGGAACACTAATTGCGCAAGTCCGACTTGCACTTGGCTGTTTTTTTTTAAATTATATATGGGAAATATTTGCTTCATATTGACTTGGTATCGTGTGCATCAATATTCCAACTATAGCGATAGACAACCAGCAGATTTCTACCATCCAATTTAGTGGCAAATATTTCCATGGTAAGTTAATACATAAATAAAATAAATAGGACGTTATTTTATATTACACAAATACAGAAAAAATAGATATTAAAAAGATGGCCAGGTCAAGCATGGCTATTCTATCTAACCACCCTTATAAAACAAATTTACACAAAGAATAAAATTAACGATAGGAAAAAAATAAGATATAGAGAAATACATTAATAAAAGCAAAAATTCAACACAACTGTAATTAGATGAGGAATTACTAATAACACAGGCCGACGGTGAAAAAACTTTTTAATAATGTTACCTGATTCCTATGTTTTTTGGTGTGCTGAGTCCGAAAATAATAATAAAAAAGTCGTATCACCCACCAATTTTTCACATTTTAATATATATAAGTTTATTTTTTATCATTTGAATGTTATTAGGTTGGCAATAAAATCAGAATTTTATAAGGTTGGCAGTAAAACTCAAATGTTATTAGGTTGGCAGTTCCGATAAATGTCACAGCTGTTTGTTTTCTTCCAGTTAATATAACCTCGCATTGCAGTGTTTAACCCATGTGCTTTAATTCACACTCAAAGTATGGCTAATAGTGGTTGTAAAAACTCTCCCAACATTTTTTTTATATATGTGGTGAGTTTGTAGTTAAAAAACATCAAAGAAACATTACTGACTTTGTAAAAAAAGTATACTTTGCATATTTTGGTGTAGAAATCGGTAATCAAGAAAAATGTTGGGCTCCTCACAAAGTGTGTTATGTTTGTGTCAAGGATCTTAGGAAATGATATAAGAAAGAAAAGAAAGCTTTTAGATTTGCAGTACCCATGGTATGGAGAGAGCAAGAAAATCATTCAAATGATTGTTATTTCTGCAGCGTTGATGTTTCTGGATATAACTCCAAAAATAAGAAAGTAATTGTCTATCCTAACTTTACTTCAGCTAATCGGCCAGTAGAACATGGACCGGGACTTCCTGTCCCTGAGCCACCTCAGTCTATTGATGACATTTTACAGTCCAGTCCCGAATTTAATGAAAGTCGACCGGATAATGATGAGTTTTCAATGTTCTCTAGAAAATTTAAAACCACAGTTGTTTACACAAGCTGAGTTAAGTGATTTAGTGAGAGATTTGGGTTTGACTAAGGAAAAAGCAGAATTGCTTGTTCCTAGGCTGAAAGAAAAACATTTATTGGAATCTGGAACATCTATTTGCCCTTAGAGAACAAGAGATCAACAGTTTGCTCAGTTTTTCAAGCAGGAAAAGTATTTGGTTTACTGCCTTGATCCCTATTTTGAAATTTAATCGATGTCTATAAAGATAACAGCTTAAAAAAATTAATTGTGTGAGAAAATTTCGTCTGTGTGTTTAACTATTTTTCGAATGGAGATGTTGTGTTTGTCTTATTATCATGTCTAGTTTATACCTCGCTTAAAATATGGCTCTAGAAAATTCCGGTAATTGAGATTTTTATAAAATTATGTAATGAATGTTGCTTTCATTGATACCGTAACATTGTCATCTAATTCCCTGTTGACAAGTAAATATATATATATATATATATATATATATATATATATATATATATATATATATATAGTTTGTAAAATCTTGTGTCTGCCTCGGTAATTGCTCTGAAACCCTTTTTATATCTTCAGCTTCGCGTGTTGGGGTCTACGTCTACTTTTCTTATCGGTGGGTGGTCTTCAGTCAATAACTCTTTTTAGCCATCTATTATCCTTGGTTCGAGCAACATGCCCGGCATACTGCCACTTCAAGCGTGCAATCTTTACAATAATGTCATCCACTTGCGTTCTTCGACAAATCTTTAAATTTCATATATAGATAATTTAATTTCCAACATTAATCTCTCCATTTTTCGCTGCACCACTCATAATTTTTTTCCATTTGTTTTCGTGAGCATCAGTGTTTCCGCCCCATACGTGAAAACGCTGAATACACACTGATTAAATACCTTTCCCTTAAGGCTAATAGAAATATCATTTTTGAAAACATTTCGTAATGTGTCGTAAGCGGCCCTGTCCAGACCAATCCTTCGCTTTAATTTCTTGGTTTGATTATCTCTACTGATGGAAATGTCATGCCCCAGATATCTGTACTCCCTAACTTCTTCTATGTAATCATTGTTCACCATAATCTGTGGGTGATACAAAAAAACTGATACCAGATACGATTTCAGCACCCAAAAATACATAACATTTAGATGTATTGATTTAAAAAGTTTTTACAAATATTTTTTTTGTTAGCCTATGTAATTAATATAATAATAACTGAAAAGAAGTTTAAACAGTTTATTTATTAACCTCTCCTAGTCTTAACATGTTTTCGTACCTTTTTTAAATTAATGACTGAATTCAAGGTTTAATGTCACCTGGCACATCATTAAAAAAATTATACCGCATTGCATGTAAAAGAACATCTTATGCCTTAGAATCGACAATAGAAGTCTGGCAAATATCATGACCCTTAATCAATTTATCGTATGATGATTTAAGTTGTTTTGATATAAATATTTTAAAAATGAATGCTGCTAGATGCACAGTAAATTTATCTTTAGCGTACAAATAAGGGAAGTTTAGACAAGCTACAGTTACGTAATTGAATTTACCGATTGCTGATATAGATTAATTTGCTTTCTTAAAATTACATTCTTAAATCAATAATTTTTTAGAGTTGCCAAAACCGATTGTACGAGGCTGGTTTGAAAAGTCCGTGCAAAAATAAAAACTAGTTATGTGTTTGGGGTAAACCTTTTTTATTTTTCGACATAGTCTCCTTTTAGGCTTATACATTTCGTCCAACGATGTTCTAGTTTGTGGATCCCTTTCGAATAATAGGATTTGTCCAAGTCTGCAAAATATCCATTAGTGTCTGCAATCACCTCCTCGTTTGAATAAAATCTTTGTCCCACCAGCCATTTCTTCAAATTGGGGAACAAATAGTAGTCCGAGGGAGCCAAGTCTGGAGAATAGGGGGGATGTGAAACGAGTTGGAATCCTATTTCCATTAATTTTGCGACCACAACTGCTGAGGTGTGTGCTGGTGCGTTGTCGTGATGGAAAAGGACTTTCTTGTGGGCCAATCGCGGGCGTTTTTCTTGCAGCTCGGTTTTCAAACGGTCCAATAACGATGAATAATATTCACCTGTAATAGTTTTACCCTTTTCCAGATAGTCGATGAGGATTATCCCTTGCGAATCCCAAAAGACAGTCGCCATAACCTTTCCGGCCGAAGGAACGGTCTTCGCCTTTTTTGGTGCAGATTCCCCCTTGGTAACCCATTGTTTAGATTGTTGTTTGGTCTCAGGAGTATAGTAATGTATCCATGTTTCATCCACAGTGACGAAACGACGCTTAAAGTCCTCCGGATTCTTCTGGAACAGCTGCAAACCATCCTTGCAACACTTCACACGATTCCGTTTTCGTCAAGCGTGAGCAATCATGGCACCCATCTTGCGGATAGCTTTCTCATGTCCAAATGTTTATGCAAAATATTATGTACCCCTTCAGTCGAGATGCCCACAGCACTAGCAATCTCACGCACCTTAACTCTTCTGTCATCCATCACCATATCATTGATTTGATCAATGATTTTTGGAGTCGTAACCTCCACAGGCCGTCCAGAACGTTCAGCGTCACTTGTGCCCATATGGCCAGTCCGAAAATTTGAAACCACTTATAAACTGTTCTAATCGAAGGTGCAGAGTCACCATAATGTTTATCAAGCTTCTCTTTAGTCTCCTGAGGCGTTTTGACTTTCATAAAGTAATGTTTAATCACCACACGAAATTCTTTTTCGTCCATTTCTTGAAAATCACTCGACTTCCTTGATTCACACGAATGCCAAACACAAAGAAATAGACCAATATGGCTGAAACTTGGTGCGCGTTCATTCAAGAGATGCTACTAACTAAACATGACCTCGATACGCGTCGGTGGTGCCATCTCTCGGACTTTGCACGGACTTTTCAAACCAGCCTCGTACTATATTGTTAACAATATCTCCATGAGAAAAATAAGATTTAAAAAATATTATACATTATAATGGTTATCAGACATTAATGTAACTCAACTGAACACGAGCAACTTTCTAGGAGTAAGTTTTTACCTACGCAAACACATCAAATACCACGTTTAGTTGTATTATTAAATTCGTTTATTCAGTAAGAAATTGTCTTGGGTGCTAATGTAGAGTCCCCATGAACTTCTTTCAGTTCAGTTTCTATCTGGGCCGCAGTCCAATTTTTTAAATAAACAATTTTGTTTATAACTGCGCGATACTCGACTTTATCCATTTCTACGAAATGTCTAACATCGGTCACTTATGATAGCTACCAACAAACGACTGCGCGTTGCATCTGTTTGAAACTTTGTACACAACCGTTACAAGAATCACGGTTACCAACAGCCATGCAGCTTAACAAAATTTCCCGCCATTTCGTAGAGACTTATCAATCCACCCTCGTAGCATCATACGATAAATAAATAATCCTATTCTTTAGTTTAGCATAAACTATGGACTGCAAACCTTTGACATCATTGTTTGATACCCTAACTAAAGTTGAACGTGGAGTGCCCTTAATATTATATGACATCACTCAAATCAATTACTATTTATTGTCACTTTTTGAAATTTGGTTAAGATGTCAACAATTTATAGCAACAGTTTTGTAAGTTTACAGATTTTGTGATTTATTAATTATAAACACCTCTACAATTTTTAGGCCAAAGAAGCATACTGCGCTGAACATCGAAAAATTGCTGCAGCTGCGTTAAAACAATTAGAAAACGTTAAAAACATTGTTGAAGAACGAGACGATCTGCGTAAAAAGCTTCAAAATTCGCAGCATGAACTGGCAAACCTTAAGGTATATATTATTGTAAAAAAGTGAAACTAAAAAACTGTAAGGTGACTGTAGTTATCCAACAACCATCATTTAAGCTATGCAATCCATTGTCGGACGTAACTCTGTGATGAATACGTCTTTATTGTCAGTTGTGAGCAATAGCAGCACATCTTGCGGAAAGCTTTCTCATATACAAATGAGTTGTTATAATGTTCTGCACCCGTTCAGTTGAGATGCGCACAGTCTCAGCAATCTAACGCAACGATCATTTATTACTATATCGTGGATTTCTTCAATCATTTCTGATGTGGTGACCTCATTTGGACAACCTGGACGTTCTTTATCACAAATGCTTGTACGGCTGCGTTTGAATTTAGATATCCAAAATTTTAGCGTCAATAACGAAGGTGCAGAGACCCCATAAACTTCGCTTCCGCTTTTATGTCATCATTCATTTTCTTTTTCAAAAACAAATATTTTTCACTTTCTGTTTTTTCCATTGTTGTAAGATCACAAAAGTTGTTCTATTTAAATGGCTGCCACTTACAAACTGAATCACGCAGTGACTTGAAAATTTGACAGGATTCTTGTGAAAGGTTATGTTTACAAAAAATATAAGCGCCATCTCTGGCCAAGGCCAGGTACTTATCATACAGCCCTCATACCAAAAATTCCACAATCTGAACGCAGTATTTAAATTTTTAGAAAAACCTTGAATCATTAGGTTTTGGTGATGCAGAAAATGTTGATAAGAAAAAATCCAATGTATATGATCTCTTTAAAAACAGCGATTTATCGGTAACAAATTATTGTGATGAAGATAATAAACGACTCGATGTGGAAGTTAACAAAATAAAGACACCATTTATGACTCCTGATCGAGACACAGGGATGATTAAAAAGAAAGCTAAGGTGTTGAACAAATATAACGACAAGTTATCCTCTGTAGAAGCTACGTTACAACAACAGTACGCCGAACCTCCGCAGCGATGCGAAAAATCGGAAGAAAAATTACAAATACTTGGTTGGTAAAAAAATTTTATTATTAGATGTCAGGGAATTCGTTTTGTTCTTTTTACATTTCGGTCATTTATTTCTCAGGTAAAAAGGTCAATTAACAATAACATCAAAACGTTGGTTTTAGCAAAAAGTTCTTCGTATTGACAAATATCTTGCCCTTGGGCATTATTCTAGCAACATTATTATCATTCGGATTGCAACAAAATTAGTGGTTATCTTGTCGACGTTATGAAAACGCCGGTACTTTCGACACTGAACTAATCAAATTCGCATTAGAGCAATCCTGTCGGGAATATGGCAATACTACCGGAAATATAATATTACCCTAAGATAGTACTCAGAGATGCTGTTTCCAATTTCTAATCGATTATTTATTAGTGTTCCGTACGGAACACTGATAAGATCATTTTGGTGTCTGTCACACCCGATTTTCCTCAAAACTATTTGACATAGAAAGTTGAAATTTAACACTAATATAGAAATTGATGGCCTCATCAGAGCCGTGTAGTTTTGAAAGTTAATTTTTGACTTAGGGGGTTAGTTTTGGGGAGTAAAATCGGAAGTGAAAAAAAAATTTAGTAGATTATCGAGTGGGATATCAAATGAAAGCTTGTAAACACACAAGCAAAAATATGTATAATGTAAAATTTTGGAAAAATTCTGAAATATTCTCCACAGGGTATAGATTGAACGAAAATTATCAGGAGTGCATTAGCTTTAATAATTTATCTGGTATATAAAAAGAAAACTTCAGGGTCAGTCATTGATCATTTTATATCTCCGTAACAAAATTTTTTTATTTTAAAATGAAAGCAACGGAACACTAATTACGCAATCCCAACTTACACTTGACTGGTTATTTTTTTTATTTTGTATAACGAACATGTTATGAAAAAAAAATCTTCTTATTCTAGATACCTAATTTGTTCAGTTGTATCGTTCACAGTTTTATTGTCCTAACTTATAGGAACCTTGTAACTACGACGGAGAAGGGTGTATATGCCTTCCTCCACTTTTAAGAACGGAGAAATTAAGGCCCTCTTAGAAATAGGCCTTTTTTTTATCTTGAAGCATTCCTTTTTGTGAAAAATTTCCACCCCTGGTCATCAATTTTCAAACTGGATTTAAGCGTTAATGTTCTACTGGAGGAAAGAACTTTTTTATGAATAATTCTCTACCCTTAACCGCTCCTTAATTTTTAAAAGTGTCGTAAAATATATTGTATTTTTGTATGAAATTTCTCCCCCTTGATCTTCGATTTGGAGTTTAGTGTTTTGAGAAGTATCCAAAGTTTTAGGGCTCTAATGCAACAGAGGTTTTTTTTCTTCAAGAGGTTTCACACAGTGATGGTCAACTGGCACGCCTCTCTACAAGTAGCTTCGCCTTTAATATTCTCTTTTTTTCCTTAAAAAACGCCTTTATTATCCAAATTTTATCGTTTTGGAGACATCCCTGCGATATCTTAGAAAAAAATTTCTTTTTAAGGTTATGGCGACAGAACAATTGTCGAGAACCGACAAGAGAAATGTCTTACCCTTAATGAAACTCCAGCTGAGAAGGATTTTTCTCAAAACAGAGTAGAACTAAAAAAAAAACTAAACTCTTACCGTGAACTACCAGGAGAGAACGAAGTATTTAAACGAAGTACGCTTCCTTTGGGTAATATTTTAAAGGATCGTTATGAAGTTAATACACAGGTAAAACAGTTGAAGGGAATCTATCCTTCTGACAAATTAGTGTTATTAAGACTAATAGAAAAGAGAGTATATAAAGCAAAACAAATGAAAGTTTGAAACACGCAATTGCGTTCAAAATCATTTATTAACATACATGTAATAGGGAAAATATAGCTATATTCTCTGTGCATTTAAAATTTGAAGTATTTTACGAATTAGACATTTTTTATTTTGAATATTTTGACAGATTTGTTGTTGTGTTAGCTAAATATGGATTGAAAAAGTCTGGCCAACCTTCTTTATTTTGTCACAAAATAATACGTTTCAACCCTCTAAAGGATCATACTCAAGGTCTGGAAGTAAAATAGAGGTTATACGTTAAACAATCTGGTAATTGTGATTAAAATAGTAACTTTACCTAAATTTAAAAACCTAAAAATACCTATAAGATTGTAAATATAGTGGTTAACATTCTGAGGTGATTGGGATGACGAGGGGGCAATCTTATAATTTTCCAAAATGTCCAAACATTTACTTTATTTTGAGGATGATAACATTTAAAAATTTTGTTGCTTTGCTTTTAAATAGGTTTCGAAAATGGACCCATTATCATATCCAATCTTCGGCGCGATCCTTAAATGCGCAATCTTAAATGTCCTTTGATTCTAAAAAAATCTGCCGGTTGTCCTGCGTAGGACATTGAATCCCATAACAAATGAACTCTTGTTTAATCTGAATTATTTATTCTTCAGGCAAGAAAAGAGCTAGAATATTGTAACGACCGATTTATAACAAATTTTATTGTTGTTATTTAATTTCTCAAAAATAATACTCATGAAATGGGTTTCGTACTAATGCAGCTTTTTGTTCAGAGAACTCCGGGAAATAACGTTGTATTTCAGATTCAAGGGCTTGAAGGTGGTTATTAATGTCCTCTCTTAGATGATCTACAATTCCCATCTCCGATTCTTCAGTCTTGGTGCAAAGGTATTCAAACATGGTAAGGTTTCCAAGATTTACTTTACGGCGTCAGTTTTGCAGCTTTAATATGAACGCCTAGATATTATCTCTGAAGTGAATAATGTGCGTTACTTAACCTGCAGTTTCAAATTTGGCCTATTCAGCCGATCTAAGATATTAGATAAATAAGCTACTCTTTGGATCCAGGTCTCATCATTAAAGTGTGTCATAAACTCATGTTTTCCTTTCATTTCTAATAACTGTTTTAGTTCGTTTTTCAATTCAAAGACTCGGCTAACAACATTTCCTTTTGATAACCAACAAATAGCAGTGTAGAAAAGAAGATCTTCGTGATCAGAGTTCATGTTTTTGCATAGTCTCAATAGCAAGGGCAAATCGGTGAATCATTCAATGCAGTCCCTTTGCTTGAGGTCCAAACTCTTTAACTTTTGACTGAAAGTCCGACCTCGATCCAAGCATGGCTGGTGCTCCATCGGTACATACTTCACACAAATTTTTCATTATCACATCATTACTTCCAAAGAATGAACTTATTATCTTCATGATGTCTTCACCTTTCGTAGTAGTTGTTAGTGCTTTACAAAACAGAAAAGAGGCCTTGATGTCCTCCAAGTGAACATATTTCACACAAACGACTAACTGGGAACGTGAACTAACATTGGTAGATTCGTCAAGTTGAAAGAAAAAAAACAGGAGATGACTTTATTTCAGATAAAATTTGTTCCATCACGTCTATGGACACGTCTGAAATGCGTCTATGAATTGTGTTGTCGGACAAGGATATATTATGCATTTTAATCTCACTCGCTTCTCCAAGAATTAACTTAACCGACTTTAATAAACAGGGTTTGAGGAAGGTTTCTGCAATTGTATGGCATTTTTTATTTTTTGCAATTTCCAGAACAATTTCATATGATTCCTGAACGACAACTTGGCTTTGTTGTTGAAATGTCCCAGTAAAATCCAACTTTTGTCTTTTCAAGGCAGCGCCTCATGTTGTTTAAAAAAGTCCAAGCCTTTTGTAATATGTTCGGAATGCTTTGTTTCTAAGTAACGTTTGAGTTTTAAGAGTTTCATAGATTCAGCACTAAGAACAGCATTGCATAAAACACACTGTGCTTTCTCTATGCCGTTATTAATAACTGTTGATAATCCAAATTTTAAATAGTTGTCCAAATATTTTCTTTTTTTCTCCATGACGTTAATATCTGGAAAATAAAATACTTCAAAATAATTTTAAAAAATTTTTAAAAATTGTGAATTAACATTATTTAATGTTTTTTGCTTAACAAAATGGTAAATAATAGAAGAGTCTGTTTCTAGGCGTGCCTATCGAAGACGGATTGTGACTGGCTATCCTAGTATTGTAACGTTTTTCGGATGAAACAACACACTAACTGACAACGAACTATTCATATACAAACGACGAAAATAACACTGTAACGATTTAACACTAGGTAACAATTTTTCTGACCGCGACAATTTATCAATACAATTATATTTATATTGGAAAGTTTAAACTCGAGGCTGAATTACTGAAGATTGTCCCCTACGGCTCTGCTCGTTCCTTATATATCAATTGGGAGTACTTTCCCGATTATTCTCAGCTCGGCGAAACGTCAAACTGTCCGTCTCGAAACTTCTCACTCTTACATGTTTCTTCGAGAGGCAATGGACTACCCGGCTAGCTTGCCTCAGTCGGATTTCGCCAGGCATAAGAAGAGGTGCGTGCGCCAATCGTCCATTGATTACGTCGCATATCTCGTGTGTTGCCGAACATAAATAAATTATTAACAGTTTTAACACAGTAAACACACTATACAGTAGCGAAACTCAAGGATAACCGCATAGGAAAAATCGGGTTCGTTTTCAGAAGGTCACGTGGCAATCCGTCATGTTAAAAATGGACCAGCGCGAGATTTGAAATACAAATAAAGTTGTGAAAAGTTTTATCATTCAAAATCATAGATATAGAAATGTTTGAAAATTTTTGATTTGTTATTTAATACAGCATGAATAATATAAAAGTTAATGCAGCATGAGTAATAAAAAAAAACAAAAAGAAAGGAGCACTTTGTTAGAAAAGAAATGAATACAGGGGAAAAACTTCATAGGAAGGTATTTGATGGAATTCTTCATATTCAACTTCAGTTTTTAATAACCTTATCCAAAAATTCAAAAGTCTATCAAAGTTAAACGTCACTGTTTGAGGTTAAAGTTTTATTTACATCATTTTTCAAGTAAATTTGTGATTAAAGATGTTTTTTAAGGACTAAATTAATTTAATTTTAACATACGTAATACTTAATGCTATTTTTCTTGTACCCTGAAATAAAAACATATTGTCAACATCTAAAATAAGAGCATTTTTTTCTAAGCAGTTTTGTGTTGTTTGGTGTGATAGATCTCTTGTTAATTAAAAAACACTGTATCTAGTTTTTTGGTACTTATTTTTTCTTAAACTACAAAACTATATTGTGTAACTTCGAGAAAGTTTAGTTTACACAAAAAAAAATCTTTCTAAAAACCAGAATTTGGAGGATTATTTATTAATCATAAAAAAATTACACAGGCACACAAAAAAAGTTTTTCACTACCGAACAGATCGCTATACCTATATGTATTTTTGGACGCTGAAACCGAATCTGAGGTTAGAATTGAGCAATCACGTCAGGATTTTTAAATAACCAGCCGAACTAAGTTTAGAAATAAATTTCAAGCTTTAATGACCAAACCGCTCTACCAATACGAACGTTTTATTAAATCAATCAAGGTTCCCTGGAAGGCTGTCTCTTGAGCAAATACGTCTAAACAAAACATACATTAGTAATGATAATATTGTTTTATGCATATGTATTTTTTCAAAAATGCATTTAAGATAGTGAAAAGTTGTCTTGTGAAAGCAAGCAATAGAGGTTTATTAAAATAATCAACAACTCCAATAACTTTAATCGCATACCATGATTTCTATGAAATCATTGTTTCAACTAAAAACAGAGGAACTGCAAAAAAAATCATTAATGCAGCAACTTAAACTTTGACGGATAATACTATTGATGATTACATGTGATGCAAATAAAGCATAATTAAATTTAGTTGTGATTTAGAATAATAGTCTTAGCGCGCCCTGATTGAGTTAGAAATTTCTTATTTGCAAATTTTAGAGCATAAAAAAGTGTGACTCGAGCAAATAATTTGCGAAAATAATTATATGGAATATTGCAATTCTCAACGGCACAACAATAACCTCCTTTCCTCATGATTATATAAATTGTTTCTCAACCTTTTCGATTCTCTTCAGTTACAAACGTTTTTAATTCTCTTTTTCTACAAATTCTCTCTTCCTTCTGTCTTTATATTCATATAAACTGCAATCACATCAAGAAACGATGGACAATACATTTCCAAAGACACATACCGAGATCGGATGTAAACACTGAGCGGCCATTTTGAAAAAGGACCCGTAGACACATGCGCCGTCAAAATTTTGTCACCAAATTGGAGCTCAGTTTCGCTACTGTAGTATGTTTACTGTGGTTTTAACACCTACCTTTAAATTTTAAAATTTAATTTTGATTTTTAAAATTGATAACCGGCAATCCCCCAAAAAAGCCAAGTCGACCCCCCTTGTGGGTCACAACGTGGATCATTCACTGTTAACACGTAGAAAAAGTGCGTTTCGTTATTGTATGCTGGTTGTACAATTTGCGATTAGGATACAAATAAACGTAGAATATGTGAGATTGGCAAAAAATATTTATCTGCCCTCGGCATTTTAGTTACGTAATTTAAGACATTATCAGTTTTAAAAACCAAAGAATCTTGATATTAAATACATGTATATATATATATATATATATATATATATATATATATATACATACATATATATATATATATATATATATATATATATATATATATATATATATTGTTTTAAATTTATATTTATAATTTTAATTAATAAAAGAGATTTAAGAATTACTTATGTTGACTTATATACCAAGAATTTGGTAAATATATTTTGTTGCCTGTTAAAGTTTATTAGCATTGTTCTATTTTCTGTTATGTATTTAAGTTTATCTGCTTGAACTATTTTCAAAAAATAAAAGAAATTTGTTAGTCATTGGGAATTATTCGGTATTATTCGCTGGCCAATCGATAATATGGTATCAGAAAAATGAATATACAGAAGTAGCGTGTGCGAACGATTTTTCACATGATTTATAATTAAAGTATTTGATCCAATAACTCAGTGATAATGGTTATTTCAGAGTTCTTGAAAGATTTTTCATTTGAATGATCGCAACACTAACTTTTTTGTGTAACGTCTTTACTTACAGATTCTGCAGATGATCCTTTAAAGACTTGAAATACGCAGACGTTTTCCAATTTGTTCTTTTCGTCACTGTAATGTACCCTTCTAGAGAGCAGCTACGACTTAAATATCAGTCCTGTAATCTTGAATTATTTTTCTATTTCTGACCGTTTTTGAATTCCGAATAATGAATATTGGATTCGAAACATTCTGTATCGACAAGAGGGGCTATTTTTAATATTTTTTTAGGTAGATATGTTAGAAAAACAATTAGGATCAGCAGCCAAAGATACTCAAGCGGATACATTAAAGTCTGACGTAGTTTGTATGGCAAATATAACGGGAGGCTTAAAATGCAAGAAACAACATATACAAATTGAAACAGAAAGGTATGTTTAATAGCCGAAGTTAATAATAGTCACTCTAACCAGGTATTTTATAAAATTAGTAATAAACACTGATATATTGTCCGATGTTTCCATCTTTTTTTAACACCCTTAATGACTGGCGATATCAGTCAAATAATATATAAGCATGAAATGAAGTTAAGAGGTAAGGCCACTCCAGGAAAGCTAATTTTGGAAATTTTCTTCAAGAGTATAATAAAAGCAGTCGAAAATTTATTTGGAATTGTATTAAATAAATACTTAAAAGTACAAAGTTATTTTTTTTATATTTTTAATTAAAAATGGCTGCTGCTTAAGAATTCAAGAGGACAAGGCATCTTTTATGCGTTCCCTGAAACGGGCGAAACGATTGATCTTGTAGATTTTAAGCTAGAATAAACATCTAAAAAATTGTCATTAATATATAGTATGTTAAAAACTAGTGAATAACGATAAGTTATAAGCTTCCTTTTTTATAAACAGTTTTGCGTTAGATTTTTGGGTGAAAAATTAACATTTTTTTCAAATATGCACCATTTTTCAAAAAAAAAAACGATATTTTCAAATTTTCATACGTTATCTACTAGTTTTTGAAATACATTAACGACATTTTTTTGTTTTTTTTTTTTGTCTAGATTGAAATCTATAGGAGTAATCATTTCGGCCGTTTCAGGACTCGCGTAAAAGGTGCCTTGTCGTCTTGGATTTTTCATTAGAAAGATAAAAAAAATATTTTTGTTCATTTAAATATTTGTTTAATAAAGAACTTCAAATAGATTTTTGACTGCTTTTATTATACTCTTGAAAAAATTTCCTGGGACCTGGAGTGGCTTTACCTCTTACGGGAGACATCTAGATGGGAAGAGTTCTGATGCGGAAAGACAAAAACATAGTAAAATCAGAGTTTATGTGTATATGACTTTTCTTTTGAATTTTCGACAACATAGTAGGTATTTCAGTTACCGACCTTTTATTTCTTTCACTAAAATTTGAAGTAAGGGAAATCTTGATCGGTGGCGATCACAATTATACATAATTCTTAATGCTTACTTTAAACATAACCAATAAATTTCCGCTTCCAGCTATTATGTGTAACGCGAAAAAACGGTATAATTAGCGAAATATGTGTCCGTAAAAAATATGCAGAAAAATATGAAAGGACCCATTAGACAAGAATTGTCTAAGTATGTGTCCTACGCGTGGCGCGGGCGGTGTGGGCGACGCTGGAGACACGAGCGACGCGTCTGCTCCTATGTAAGTATCCTGCATAGTTGCAAATCTTACAAAATTAAACATCCTTGGCCAAAAATGAATGTTTCTAAAATCATCAAGAACAGCTTTGTTGATGTGTATAGTCTGTTTTTGCATCAACCAAAATGCCAATATCTGATGTAGTTCTAATACGCAGGGATTGAAATATTTTTTAATGTAGTATAAAGTAACGACAAAAGTTATGTTATACCTATAAATTCTAATACATTAAAGTGTCTTTGGTCCAAAATTTACAAAAAAAAACATTTTATGAAAAACGCTGCTTTGAAGAAAAGAGAACTGATAACTTTTTCTCGATAATAGATGCAGCAACTTATGATACAATTGATCAATTTAATTCTGTGGAATGAAATTTGCCAGTCTCTATTAAAGTGTATTTATCTAAACGAAAAGATATTCCCTTTTGTAAAGGCTGTCGCAAATTTCCTTTAAAAAAATGCTCCAAAACGCACCATTTAGATATTATAGATAATGTAAGAGTAAACATTTTAGTTCTGAGATATCAACATCTCGAAAACTTTTTTTTTCTTTCCAAATATGATATACCATAAATTTTAGAATTAAAAATTTATATAAGTTCCAAAAATGTAATAACTTGTATATAGTGCTCTTTAGTAAAGATAAGATATTTTGGCTAAACCAGTGACAAATAATGCTTGACGACCAACCTTCGCGACCAGTCGTACATATAAAGGGAAAAATCAACAACTAACTGAAGACAAAAATAAATAAAATGCCCTTGATTTTTCGAGTCTTGGACCACATGTTTTTTAAACAAGCCTTAAAAAGTTTTTCTTTTTGTTGAATCTATTCTCAAAAAATCACACTATATCACTATAAGTCCAGTTCTATCCAATGCTGGATGTAGGCGTTCTCCCTGAATTTCCATCTCAATCTATTTGCAGTTGTCGTCATCCATAATAAAGAAATATTATAGTAATAAATTATCAATGCTACCCTTATATCTGAATGAGACATTGGTTTGAATGTGTATAAACGAAAAGAAATATATTTAAGAAATTGTTGATCAAGATTAAGATAGTGTGGAAGTGTATTACGATGAGAGATCTCTATGTGCCAACTGTAGCTCTATAATGTAAGTGAGTGAAGTTACAATTACGGATTTTGAAATATTCATACAGGTAATATTGACTTGGAAAAATCGGAAATCCTTCTTGTTTCTCCGGAATTCGTCGTAAGAGGGCTTCATCAACTAGTAAGCGATTAATATACTTGTTTTGATAATGTTGCTCGCGCCGCACAGTGGGGAGAAAAAAAACAGTTCAAAAATCCTTACAGACCACAAATTTCATCGGATCACCATATTTTTTTTTAACACAAATAAAACACTATTGCTTTTTGATTTCCACTATATTATTATTTTTCGTGACAATTCAAATAATATAGTGGAAATTAAAAAACATTATTAGTGTATTATTTGTGTTAAGTTGCAATGAATTTTCATCAAGTAACGGCTAACTCAGTAAATATATATATATATATATATATATATATATATATATATATATATATATATATATATATATATATATATATATATATATAAATTTTGACTCTACATCATACCACGCGAGCTACATCTTGCGCTTGTCCTAACTCAAGATCACCTTGGATTGCCTCTAATCAAAATTTCGCTTCCAAGTGTCAAGAACTGGATATTATTTGGGGTCATAAGCAAATCAAATCCCGTGACCACCGACATACCAGTCTTATGCTATATCTTGAGTGTGACTCCTTCGCAAGCTCGCAACAGCTGAGTCGATGCTAAACATCAACTACAATCAACCTAAGTTTGGATATGATCAGTACCCAAAACCTTAGCAAAAAAACTATAAAAGTAAGCTATACTCTGCTCAACTTTTATAACAGTCAAAGAAACGAGGTCGTCACCTCTACAGAGCAACATCAAAAAATTATAACGCAAAGCAATTAAGATAATGTAAATATAAATTATTCTTCTTCTGACAAACTTTCATTAGGGTTAGGTCCGTTGAATGGTTTTAAGTCTTTAATATGCCATTGGCTTATTTTAGTCCCATCTAAATTAACTAAACCATAAACTAAATCTGAAATCTTTTCTCTAATCACGCAATGCACATACTTAGGTACCAACTTAGATGTGAATTTATCTGCTGCACTGGAAAGAATTTTATTTTTTCGCCAAACGTGATCACCTATATTAAAAGCAAAATCCCTTTTTCTAAGGTTGTAAGACTTACTGTTCCGTTCATAAGCCTTATGTATCCTACTACGCACGTCGGTGAAAATATCTTTTAAACCCTTTAAATTTTCGGCGTACGCACCCCTGTTACCCGGAATTATTTCGCTGTCAACATTGACATCCAAATCTAAGTTTTTATAGTACGATCCAGATAGAGGTATTTGTCTGCCGTAAACTAAGAAAGACGGCGTGAACCCTGTTACTTCGTGTCTTGCGGTATTTATTGCTTGTTGAATTTTGGAAATATTGCCATCCCAAGTGTCATGTGAATCAACGTAACTTCTTAAAGCGGTCCCGATTGTTCGGTTATTACGTTCGACAAAATTACATTGTGGAGAGTACACGGGATTAAAACGGATATTAAAACTATAAGTTTCACTTAGGCTCTTAAAACTCTTAGAGGTAAACTGAGTACCGTTATCGCATATTAAGAGCGATGGAACACCGTGGATTAGAAAGACATTATTTTCCAAAATTCTCTCTATATGTCCAGCTTTAGAGCTTTTCAAAGGAAATAGCATGGTATACTTTGTAAACCAGCAAGAAACCACGAGAAGCCATTTATTTCCCTTTGTTGAACGTGGGAATGGGCCTACTAGATCAGCTGCTATGACTTGAAAAGGGTAATTAACCGTTTTCTCTTTTGCCATCAGTCCCATAGGTAGTGCATTTGGAGATTTCTGCGCTCCACATACTTCACAAGCCCTCACAAACTTTAAGATATCAAAACGCATTTTTGGCCAATAATACTGTTCCTGAACCCTGTGAAGAGTTTTATAAAAACCAAAATGACCAGAAGTAGGAGGAGTGTGACACATGTCTATAACTTCCTCTCTCTGTGGTTTAGGAACTAGTATTTTCCACTCGGGTACATTAACTTTTAAAGGCAACTGGTTTGGGATAAACTTGTACACGAAATCATTTTCCACCTTCCACTGCGGAAAATTTTGAGGAAATTCTTTAATTTGCTGCCGTAAATTATCGTACCATGGATCTATACGATCTATGTCTACTGTATCAATTCTTACGCCAATCTCTGCATTAAAACTGTTTTCGTCCGCTGTATGATCTGGGATTCTTGACAAAGCGTCAGGAATAACATTGTGGACTCCTTTTCTATGAATTAAATTAAATGTATGTTGTCTCAGCCTAATCGCCCAACGCGCTAGTTTGCCACTAGGGTTTTTAATAGAATTAAGCCACAATAAACTATAATGATCTGTTATGACCGTGAAAGGAACACCTTCTATGTAAGGTCGAAACTTTTCGATGTTAAAGAGTACTGCTAAACATTCTTTTTCAACAACCGAATAGTTACGTTCAGCCTTTGATAAAGTTCTACTGGCATACGCTATCACTTTTTCCTCACCATTGATTTTCTGTGTTAGGACGCCCCCTAAACCGGTATTAGAAGCATCACTAGAAATATAAAACTGTTGGGAAAAGTCTGGTTGGGATAAAATGGGAGCTGAAACCAACAGCTCTTTAATCTTTATAAAAGATTCTTCGGCTGCCTTTGTCCAATCTATCGATTGTCCTTTTTTTCGTCCTTTCAAAAGATCATTAATAGGCGACAACAGGGTAGAAAAATTCTCGATAAAACGTCTGTACCATGAACACATTCCTACGAAGCGCTTAACTTCCGTAGTATTAGTAGGTCTCGCATAATTAACCATGCTTGCTACTTTATCCGGATCGGTACGCAAGGAGTTTGAGCCTACAATATAGCCTAAAAACTTTAGAGAAGTTTTGAAAAAATCACATTTGCTCAAATTGATCGTCAGTCCGGCCTCTTTCAATTTATCTTTTACTTCTTTAAGTAAGCGAATATGCGATTCGAAGTCTTCCGATGTTACTAAAATATCATCGAGATAGGTAAAAATATGTGGCTCATATTTCGGACCAAATATAGCGTCCACTAAACGTTGCTGAGTTTGAGCAGCGTTCTTTAGACCAAACGGCATAGTGACGAACTGAAATAGACCTCGGCCTACTACTGCAAAAGCGGTCTTTTCCTTAGAGGATTTGTCCAAAGGAATTTGCCAGAATGCCTTTCTAAGATCTATCGAGGATACATACTTAGCATTCCTGAGTGATGTCAAAATTCTATCGATGTTCGGTAATGGATAGTTATCAAATTTGCTGACCTCGCTGAGCTTTCTTCCGTCAAAGCATAGACGATATCACTCCGAGTTTCAACATTTCGTCTAACTCCTTATTTAATACTTTTGACATGTACGGAGACATGGCGAAGGGCCTTGTCTTTACAGGACTGACATCAGCCGTATCTATAGACATGGTGATTTTATTCGTTCGGCCTAACCTATCTTTACTACTTATTTCATTGAAAGAGCTTATTACTTTTTCTGCTTTTAAGCGTTCCGTCCGCGAGAGATCATCTAGGGTACATAGACGCGAGAAAAGGTTTTCTATAGAACTTTCTGAATAACAATCTTTAAAACTTGTATGAGAATTGACTTCTAGGGACTGTGGATACCACGAATTATTTTTAAAATTTACTAAAATTCCGAATTTTTGTGCAAAATCACATCCTAAAACCAAAGTATGTGATAGAGAAGGTACTACTAGAGCAGAGATTACTAAACAATGACCATTGCAGACTAGCGGCAACTCAACCGTACCTAAAACTTTTAGACGGCTGCCATCTGCAGTGGTAACACTTCTATTTTTGACGTGGCATATTTTTATACTTAAACGACTTAAAATTTTAATACCATTCTGACCTACAACGGAGGTATTTGCACGAGAGTCAAATAAAGCCGAGAAATGGACACCAAATAGATTTATCTTGATATGCGGTCTGTTATCTAAATATTTATGCACGAATAAAGGAGACATGTGACCATTTGGAGAAGCAGGAGTTTTAATTTGAGAAGGAGAATTTTTATTAGACTAAAAAAATCAGAAGAACTTTTTGTAACCATTTAGTCCAATCTGATCTATTGGAATATTTCTTTACTTGAGATCCTCGTTAGAATCTTTCTTTTATCCGCGACCGGACGTTCTGAGAAAGTACGACGGATTTTCAGTTCATAGTCTAATTCATTTTCCAGTAGATGATTGACTTTAAAATTTAAGGCTTCCATGATAAATGTATAAAATTTAAAAGAATTGTTTAAAAAGTCGTAAAAATATTTTTCCTGTGCTCCCAATAGTCAAAATAAAATCATGTAAAGGCAACTAAAATATGTAAACTTCTTTACCAAACATTTAAAAAATCTTCCACAATTTCAAAAAAAATTTTCTAAGTATCGCCTTGTATTAACATTCCTTCACTAAATATCTTAAGAATTTCCTATAAAAAACTCTCAAAATACCGTTTCGTATAAACAAAGTATTTTTAATATTCATCATGCAAAATATAGGTGAGAAAAAACGTACAGTTTTTTCTTCGGTTAACCGCAAAATAAATCTAACAATGCAAAATTAAAGTCTACCAACACATCCGCTAATCTGAACTATAAAAGTAGCTTTTAAGAAAAAAGTAGGAATCTCTTATCTTTGAGTCGATTAACAAAATTCAAATATCTAAACCACCATCAGATAAATTGAAATAAACAATTCTACAAATTTCCTGCTTTTGTCTTACTGCTTTAATGTAGTTTCGTTTAATAAATATTATGAAATAAAAATATCTGCAAAGTTAGAGCTTTTACTTTGTTCGAAAGCTAGTACACTGAACCCTTTAAAAAATAAAATTCCAAAAGCCCCGCGTTGTCAGCGCTATTTTTGTAACCTTCTAAAGTGTCCTCTGTTTGAGGCATCTTTTCTTTTCTTTTTTTTTTTTGTACCCTGTGAGAAGTTGTTTGTCCCACGCTTAAGCGCAATTTTGTACCGTTTGAATATTGGATGCCCCAAGCTTGAGCACAATTTTCTTGCAGCCCCGCTTTAATTTCTGATAATGAATCGAGTGAATCCTGATTTTAAAAGAACTAAAGAAATTAAACACACACTAGCTCAGTTTTCTTTGGTAGAGAGATATGGGTAAGAGATAATTTTTGTACGTCTTTTTTGGAATTATATTCTATTTTTAAGGAAACCTCAGCTGTACGACTTTTTGGGCACCATTCATTTTAAAATAGAAAGGATCTAACTTCAGCTAAAAAAATGAAAAAATACTGAAAGGGTGTATTGTTGGTAAATAAAAAATCAGTTTGGTACAGCCGTTCTTATCCTGAAAAGTAAGATAGGTATTCAGTGAGACACTAGCTTTAATCAACAAAAAGAAAATTTATTCAAGTTTTTAAAGATAAAAAGTTCTAACCTTTGCAGTTTTACAGGATTAAAAAAAATTTTAGCCTAACTGGTAGTTATGACATTTAAATTCTAAACTCTGACTACTCACGAAGACGAAAAATAGTGCTTTTCACTTCACTTTTTAGTCAGTTCATATTGCTGTCAAGGCACCACTCAGGGATAAATCTATGGGAGGATGTTTTGGTCACTTACTGTTTTTATTTTCGGCCTCGATGGAACACGACCGATTTCACACTTTTCTCGTAAACACTTCGAGAGCCCACTACGGCTTTTCGTTATAAGACTTGTGCATTATTTAGCTCTCATGATTGTTGTAATGAGCCTTTACTGCAGCTCACTCGAAGGAAGCTCTTTGGCGGCTTCGATGAAAATTCGCCTGTCTGCGGCTTGATGGTACTCAGCCTCCACAGTAGTTCCTCGGATCCTTAAATAAGTCCTCGCCTTCTCTCGGTCATCTCGCGACGCCGGAACCAAAAATCCGGATACACATTTTCAACCAATCGGCGTGCCGATAGATTTGGTCAGAAACCCGCACAGCACACTAATACACCGAACGGCTTGGAATCCCTTATTAATATACCGTTCGATACAAAAATGAAAATAAGTACAATTTGAAGTGAAAAATCATAACATTACATGGTCTTAAAATCTAGGAAAAAATGAATGTTACAATATATATATATATATATATATATATATATATATATATATATATATATATATATATATATATATATATATATATATATATATATATATACTAAGTTATGAAACTAGTTGGGGAACTCGGCAAAAGGGGCATCAACAGATGTTCATACTATATTCATTTAGCCAATATTTCGGTCCTAGGTTGGGACCTTCATCAGGGCACAAACTGAAAAAGAGATAACGAAGCAACCAATAAAGAAAATTAGGCATGAAGAATTGGTGTTGTTAAGTCAAGTTTTTAATTATTAATTTTTATTATTAATCTTTAATTTGCAATGTTTAATTTTAATCTTACAATCATTAATATGGAGCTATTATAATTTAAAAGTATTATTATTCTAAACAATCATAAATCATTATTATTATTATGAAGAAATGTCAAAAACAAAATGGGAGTGACTCACATGTAGCATGCAATTTAATCTAACAAGAATGACCATCAATAACAATCGCCATAGTAAAAACCAACACTGAAATAAAACAACCACTATTTACTAACATATTAATATTAAAAAATATAAAAACATGGCATTTACAGCAGGGATGCCATTGATAACATTGGATGCTGAAATTCAAAACTAATTAACCACCTGCCATCTCAAAGAAAAGTGACAATTTGGACAGGGCGCTGACAAAGGACGACCACCTGACAGATGTAAGGGATCACTCAAAATGAATAAAAGGAAAGGTTGAACAACCAGGAAAGGACCAGTTTAGTACGAATTAGGTACTACGTCATATAGTAAAATTTTTGGTATGAAGGGAAAAGGTATCCAATGGGAACGCAAATTTTCGCTGTTATGATAATTAAGTGACATATAGAGGAAACGATTTTACTTAATCTGGGGGGAATAGAACAAGGGAAAAAGGAGGCGGCAAGTGGAAAGGGTTTTTTATTAATTGGGAACATGCTAATCAATTTATTATTATAATTATTATTATTATTAATGTTATTACAAATGGGAGTTTAATTATAAAGAATTTCAGGGGAAACCAAGAAAAACATGTACTTAAACAAGATGGTACCAAAAGGGGAACATGCAGAAGGACAGAGCTGTAAGCTACCAACAACGAAAAATTATTATGAGGAGTATGACGACCCATAGATATTTTGAGACGGATGAAGATCACAAGAGAGAAGAAAACTGTATATGCTGCTCAAGCCGTCAAGATCAGTTCTTTTATTGATATTTTGGGGATTCTCGTTGATATAGCACATCTCAAGAAATTCTCTTTTAAGAAGGTTTTTTTGGATATAAAGGATTTTCGGTTCTCTGAAGTTGAAGGAATGTCCATTATCAACAAAGTGAATAGCCAGTGCACATCTTTGTGGATGACATCTGGTGTCGCTTTTATGTAATGCGATGCGACGGTTGAGACATTGTGATGTCTGGCCAATATATACAGCAGGACAATTAAGACAGGAAATGGAATAGACAATATCTGACATAGAAAGAATGGGTAGAGAAGATTTCAATTTGCTAAAAATACGCTTGTTTTTATAGAAGTAATACTTGGCAATCTTAACATTGGGAATGACGCGCAAAATATGAACCAATTTAGAGGTGAGACCAGGTATAAATGGCAAAAAAAAGCAACGAAGGACTTATTTCCGTATGGCTAGCAGGGGGTAGATGGGGTGGAAGGAAAGGAGGGGATAAGCGTACAGGAGGAGGCTCTGGTGCGATGTCATTAGAGAGGAAGAGCTTATCGACTTCGTCCTTGGTCTTGAGCAGGAACTTCTTATTGTACCCATTTTCCATAAAGAGATTGGTGAGCAGTGTTTGTGCTTGAGATAGATATCTGGGTGAGCTATATTTCTGATTCTTCGATATAGGCCCTTTATGACATTTATTTTAACTTTTCAATCATGGCCAGAATTGGCATGTATATATCTGCCTGATGAAGTTGGTTTTCTATACCAGTCTAGTCTGATAACACCATCAGGACCTCTGACTCTTGTGTCCAGGAAGGGGACAGCATTGTTTGACTCTTCTTCCATGGTAAACTGTAGGTGTTGATCAAAAGAATTGAAGACATGAAGGATTTCTTCTTTACCATTTTCTGGCACAGACAGAATAAGATCATCAACATATTGAAAGAGAAAAGGGGGTCTGAAAGATAGCTTTTCGATGCAATTTTTCAAAAGATAGGACATGACTATTGCTGCGAGAATAGGGCTCAAATTGCTACCCATAGGGCAACCAAAGGTTTGTCGGTAGAAACTTTCTTTATACTTGAAAAAGGTAGATTGAAAGAAAAACTCAATAACAGAAAGGAAGAAGGAACTTCATAGGTATGTCAACATTGGTTTACTAATCTCACTCAGGTTAACTTTCCCTCTGAAGTTCACACAGTTCTCTCCTTGGGTCCCAAATTTGTTTTTGATTCTTTTCCAGGTAAAGATATACCTGTCAAGACGGTTCTAGCAGATTTGAATCTTTCATTAAACTTTTACCTTCTCCTAACCAAGATATCCTTAGAGCTAAGTGCACCAATGCTGTCACAAATGCTGTACTCCAGAGTCATAACACCGCTACATCCTTTGAGAAGACTTTATTCAAGAAAGCAGTAACCTTCCTTAAACAACACAAAGACATCTTGATCATTCCTTCAGACAAAGGCTCAGTTACTGTGGCGCTGGAAAAGCAACATTACGAAACAAAAATGTCTGAATCAATAGATGATGAACAAGTCTATGAAAAGCTTTCGCGTGACCCTACAAATCAATATCAAAATAAAAGCAATTCCTTTGTTAAGCAAATGAAGAATAAAAAATGGATCGATGACAGAACAGCAAGACAACTTTGTACCTACAAAGCCATTCCACCAAGAATCTACGGCCTGCCAAAGATACACAAAGAAGGTGTACCACTAAGACCTATTGTCTCCACAATTAACTCTCCTACATCAAGCTTAAGCAAATTCTGTGCAGATATATTAGAAAAATCCTTCCAAAATTACCATCTATATGCAGTTAAGGACTCCTTTGCCTTCAGTGCAGAAATTAATAATTTCTTATTACCTGAGAATCATGTCATCATTTCTCTGGATGTAGTCAGTCTCTCTCAGATTCTGAATGGGCACTTATCTCGCCCAACACAAAATTAGACAAATCCTTCTTCCTTTCTGTTATTGAGTTTTTCTTTCAATCTACCTTTTTCAAGTATAAAGAAAGTTTCTACCGACAAACCTTTGGTTGCCCTATGGGTAGCAATTTGAGCCCTATTCTCGCAGCAATAGTCATGTCCTATCTTTTGAAAAATTGCATCGAAAAGCTATCTTTCAGACCCCCTTTTCTCTTTCAATATGTTGATGATCTTATTCTGTCTGTGCCAGAAAATGGTAAAGAAGAAATCCTTCATGTCTTCAATTCTTTTGATCAACACCTACAGTTTACCATGGAAGAAGAGTCAAACAATGCTGTCCCCTTCCTGGACACAAGAGTCATCAGAGGTCCTGATGGTGTTATCAGACTAGACTGGTATAGAAAACCAACTTCATCAGGCAGATATATACATGCCAATTCTGGCCATGATTGAAAAGTTAAAATAAATGTCATAAAGGGCCTATATCGAAGAATCAGAAATATAGCTCACCCAGATATCTATCTCAAGCACAAACACTGCTCACCAATCTCTTTATGGAAAATGGGTACAATAAGAAGTTCCTGCTCAAGACCAAGGACGAAGTCGATAAGCTCTTCCTCTCTAATGACATCGCACCAGAGCCTCCTCCTGTACGCTTATCCCCTCCTTTCCTTCCACCCCATCTACCCCCTGCTAGCCATACGGAAATAAGTCCTTCGTTGCTTTTTTTGCCATTTATACCTGGTCTCACCTCTAAATTGGTTCATATTTTGCGCGTCATTCCCAATGTTAAGATTGCCAAGTATTACTTCTATAAAAACAAGCGTATTTTTAGCAAATTGAAATCTTCTCTACCCATTCTTTCTATGTCAGATATTGTCTATTCCATTTCCTGTCTTAATTGTCCTGCTGTATATATTGGCCAGACATCACAATGTCTCAACCGTCGCATCGCATTACATAAAAGCGACACCAGATGTCATCCACAAAGATGTGCACTGGCTATTCACTCTGTTGATAATGGACATTCCTTCAACTTCAGAGAACCGAAAATCCTTCATATCCAAAAAAAACCTTCTTAAAAGAGAATTTCTTGAGATGTGCTATATCAACGAGAATCCCCAAAATATCAATAAAAGAACTGATCTTGACGGCTTGAGCAGCATATACAGTTTTCTTCTCTCTTGTGATCTTCATCCCTCGCATAATATCTCTGGGTCGTCATACTCCTCATAATAATTTTTGGTTGTTGGTAGCTTACAGCTCTGTCCTTCTGCATGTTCCCCTTTTGGTACCATCTTGTTTAAGTACATGTTTTTCTTGGTTTCCCCTGAAATTCTTTATAATTACACTCCCATTTGTAATAACATTAATAATAATAATAATTATAATAATAAATTGATTAGCATGTTTCCAATTAATAAAAAACCCTTTCCACTTGCCGCCTCCTTTTTCCCTTGTTCTATTCCCCCCAGATTAAGTAAAATCGTTTCCTCTATATGTCACTTAATTATCATAACAGCGAAAATTTGCGTTCCCATTGGATACCTTTTCCCTTCATACCAAAAATTTTACTATATGACGTAGTACTTAATTCGTACTAAACCGGTCCTTTCCTGGTTGTTCAACCTTTCCTTTTATTCATTTTGAGTGATCCCTTACATCTGTCAGGTGGTCGTCCTTTGTCAGCGCCCTGTCAAAATTGTCACTTTTCTTTGAGATGGCAGGTGGTTAATTAGTTTTGAATTTCAGCATCCAATGTTATCAATGGCATCCCTGCTGTAAATGCCATGTTTTTATATTTTTTAATATTAATATGTTAGTAAATAGTGGTTGTTTTATTTCAGTGTTGGTTTTTACTATGGCGATTGTTATTGATGGTCATTCTTGTTATATTAAATTGCATGCTACATGTGAGTCACTCCCATTTTGTTTTTGACATTTCTTCATAATAATAATAATAATGATTTATGATTGTTTAGAATAATAATACTTTTAAATTATAATAGCTCCATATTAATGATTGTAAGATTAAAATTAAAAATTGCAAATTAAAGATTAATAATTAAAATTAATAATTAAAAACTTGACTTAACAATTCTTCATGCCTAATTTTCTTTATTGGTTGCTTCGTTATCTCTTTTTCAGTCTGTGCCCTGATGAAGGTCCCAACCTAGGACCGAAATATTGGCTAAATGAATATAGTATGAACATCTGTTGATGCCCCTTTTGCCGAGTTCCCCAACTAGTTTCATAACTTAGGATTTTGTTAGATACGGCAACTTTTGCTTTCTCTCTCTTTATTTGTTATACATATATATATATATATATATATATATATATATATATATATATATATATATATATATATATATATATATATATATATATATATATATATATATATATATATATGCATATATATATATATATATATATATATATATATATATATATATATATATATATATACATATATATATATGCATATATATATATATATATATATATATATATATATATATATATATATATATATATATATATTATATAAAATCATCGTAAGAAAATTTAGACAAGAACTGTCTAGCCATATTTTAAAAATATATATACTTTAAATGGTCATTTTACAGAAATACTATGATAAAAAATTGATTAATCCGAAAAAAAAAAGTACTATTGACTTTACTATTGATTTATTATTGACAAGACATATGTATTCCTACGTATTTTTAGTCACTGAATCCAAATATGATATCCGATTTGCTAATAAACCTATTGAATTAGAGTAATAGTCCAAAAACGGCCTCAAAGTGAACAGTTTCCAATGTATTTTTAGTCACTAAATCCAAATATTATAGCTGAGTTGCTCGTACACCTACTGATTTCGAATTAAGGTCCAAAAATGACCTCACAATGGTCAAAAGTGGTTAAGTTAGGAAACATATTTCGATGTATTTTCAGTTCCTGAATCCAAATGTTATAAAAATGGCCAGATATGTTATATCTACGTAACTACACTAAATTCAAATCTAACGTCTGATTTGCTCATGTATCTATACGATTTCAAGATCATAAAGAAGCAGAATCAAATATGTAACGAGTCTTAAACCTAACATTATTTAACGGATTAAATCGTAAAAAAGGAAAAAAGTGAGAGACTTTTATATCTAGTTGTCATATAAAGGAATCGAGTTTCGGATCGCGATGTGTGTACACGTGAATCGAATGCCCAGCAATAGTCAACTCGTTCAACGAGCATTATTACGGTAGTGTTTCGATCTATTTAATTATTTTGTCGATTGCAAACGAGAGGGACTAGAAATTAAGCAGAGTATAGTGTTAGACTAAGACAATAAGTAAAAAATTTAGAGATTTATGAAAATAATTTTGTGAAATTGTATGGAGCTAACGAAACGATAAACGACGACCTTGATCATTTTTTCTATTTACGGTGACAAGAAATATAAACAACAATATTTTTCTTTTTTTCCCGTGTTTGAAAATGGAATATACGAGGAACACACGTAAAGTTTTTATAACAGAAAGAACAAAGGATAGCAATGATTATACCTCAGGAGACTCGAAAAGAGGAAGAGTCGAATAAAAAGAAGAGCCAATGGGATTATTCAAGAAGAGTAAAAAGCTGATAAGAACACCACAGAAAGAGAAAATCGAAAGAGTAGATAAGATAGACAATTTAATAGAAATTATCAGAGAGCTAATGTCAGATATAAAGAATATAAAACAAGATCAGGAGAGGTACCAACAAGAGTTGAAGGAACTAAGAAAGGAGAATGAAGTATTGAAAAAGCGAAATAAGATAATTAGAGAAAACATGAAAAGTATGGATTTGAAGACGAGTAGACTGGAAAAGGACAACGTAAGGAATAATATTGTAATATCGGGAATGAGTTTTGAAGCGAATAGCCAACCAGATCTGAAAATGGGTGTAGAACATTTTATGGAGAGGAGTATGGACACAAAAGTACAGATTAAGGATGTAATAAAAATAAGAGCGACTATGTACAAGATAGAACTTGGAAACAAGGGAGATAAGGAAGCTGTAATAAAAAATAAAAACAAACTGAGAGACCTAAGAGAGAGAGTTTATATAAACAATGATTTAACAAAAGATGAACACGAAATTCAAAAGAAATTGAAGCATATAGCAGAGAACGAGAGAAAGAATGGGAAAAGGGTGAAAATAGGGTATCAAAAAATCGTAATCGAAGGAACAGAATATAAATGGGACATTGAGGAAGAAAAACTTAAAGAACAACCAAAGAATACTACGACCTTCAAGTCAAAAAACTGAGAAAAAGAAGAGAGATAGGTAGATTGACGACGACCCTGGCAAAGATAAAGGATACGGAAGTAAAATGAATACAAATAAGAAGATTATCAAAGAAATAGATAGGAAGAAAGAAATGGGAAATAATTATCGAGTTTTTTAGATTGAGAACACGGAATAATAGGGGTATAAACGGAAAAGAGGATGAACTGACAGAAGAACCAACAAATGCACTATGTAGGAATCACTGAAATGGCTGCAAAAAATTAGAAGGCAAAGCATACAAAAATCAACATAGAGACATAATACCGGAACAAGATACAGAACTCATACAAACAGAAGAAAACTAATACAGAAGCAACAAGAGAGGCAATCGGCAATTTAAACAGGATGGAAGGACAAAAAAGGAAATATGGAAAATACATATATAGAATAACTCAACTCCACGGGCCTTACACTCGTAACAAGGGGTGGAAAGGCATAAGGATTAAGTAAGTAAGTAACTTGCATAAGAATGAATAATTTGCATAATAGTTTTCTCTGGCAGTCAAGATGCCCATGAAAATATATAAGCAATATACAAGTGATAACGCGAAATGATATTTTAAATTTTTTAAGTCATCTTACCTTCGGAAATTTTTATTAGTGTATATTTACGAGGATTTTAATCTGTCAGTCCATATATGCTAAGTGAGTTGTTTACGGACTTTCAAAGTTTTATTCAAATTTACTATTGTTTTTGGAAAATTTCAATAGAAAAAGTGAAAAATTGAAAATAAAAATATAACTTGCATAGGAATGAGTAATTTGCATAATAGTTTTCTCTCGCAATCAAGATGCTCATGAAAATACATAAGCAATATACAAGTGATAACGCAAAATGATATTTTAAATTTTTTAAGTCATCTTTCCTTCAGAAATTTTTATTAGTGTACATTTACGGGGATTTTAATTTGTCAACCCATATATGCTAAGTGAGTTGTTTACTGACTTTCAAAGTTTTATTTTAATAACTAAAAAATTTACTTATGCCTGTTTTTTAGTCGTTAAAATTTTCAATCTTATAAAAATATTCTTCATCATTTTTATACTCCAAGCTGTGAAAGCCAAGGGGACTCACGTTAATCAAGCACCCCAAGCCGTGAGAGGCAAGGGGACTCTACGTTAATCTAGCACCCCAAGCCGTGAGTGGCAAGGGGATTCACGTTAATCAAGCACCCCGAGTCGTGAGAGACAAGGGGACTCACATTAATCAAGCACCCCAAGCCGTGAGTGGTAAGAAAACTCATGTTAATCAAGCACGCGAAGCCGTGAGAGGCAAGGGAACTCACGTTAATCAAGCATCCTGAGTCGTAAGAGGCAAGGGGACTCACGGTTACCAAGCACCCAGAGTCATTAAAGGTAAGGGGGGCTCACGTTAACTAAGTACCCCAAGTTGAAAACAGCAATGTTCCATAAATCGAATGCATGATTGCAAGATAGATAAAATGCACTTTTGACCATTTTGAGCCCATTTTTGGACGCTAACTGAATTCAATAGATGTATGAGAAAATCAGATATCATATTTGAACTCAGTCACTAAAAATACATTGGAATATGTATGTCTCGTTACTATTGCTAACTTCACCAATTTTGACCATTTTGATGCGATTTTCGGACCTTAATTCGAAATCAATTGGTATACGAGCAAATCAGATATCATATTTGGATTCAGCGACTAAAAATACATTTCTCGTTATTATTGTTAACTTGACGACTTTTGACCACTTTGAGGCCGTTTTGCCCCATTACTCGAATTCAATATGTTTATTAGCAAATCGGATAACATATTTGGAGTCAGTGACCAAGAATATGTACGAATACGGTCTGGTTAATAGTAAATCAATAGTAAAGTGAACAGTATTTTTTTTCTCGAGTTGATAAATTTTTTGTCATAGTATTTGCGTAAAATGGCCATTTAAAATCTATATTTCCAAAATTTTCATACGATGATTTAATAAAGAGAATACGGTGATCCGATGAAATTTGAGGTCTATAGGGATTTCTAAAACGGTGATTTTTTTTTCTACACACTGTGCTCCGAGCCGCTTCACCTGTAATGCTCGGGTAAAAAGGTTCACGAAAGACACGTAAGTTTTTCCTTCTATTAAAAGTATGAATAATAGACAACACAGGCGAGCGGTTTATCAATCTGCAGCCTAGGACATGCCGTGTTTTACTCCATTTCAGAACTGGTCAACTAGCCTCGTCAACAACACATTATGACAACAACAAGGATTTGAAGACCATATCTGAAAATATATTAGTTGCCAACAGCCGTCATCCAAGACCAAACCCCACGGTCGTGAACATATAAATTCGTTCTGCTCTCGCAATAAGCAAACAGGATACTAATACGCCGATAAATATTTCGCTGTAACTCTAAAAATTACAATATATATATATATATATATATATATATATATATATATATATATATATATATATATATATATATATATATACAATTTAAACAGAAATACTGCTGACTCCGATTTTACTAATAGAACTTTACCCATCATTTTCGCAAATTCAAAAAGTTACAATTATCACTGACTACCGATAAGCACATAAACTGCTTTCATGGTGCCTTTATTTAGCTTAATATATATTTTTTTGTAGATTACAAGTTAATTTAGATGAGTTCGTCAGCATGCAAAACGATTATGAAAATATGTGTTGTAATATCGTTAAAACAGAAAGAGATAGATATAAGGACAAGTATGAAGACTTGATCGGCATGAGAAATAAATGTAATTTATTAAGAAATCAGTCAGATAACGGAAAAAAAATGATGTGCAGAGAAAAGGACGCACTGGAATGCCAAATAGAAGGTTTAAAAAAAACGCAATAGTCAAGATCAAATACATGGATCTGTGTGTCACATACATTGCTTAACACAAGAGAAAGCCAATCAAAAGAATAAAATGGGGAAAATATACGAACTGGAAAAGAAAGAAAGTTTTCGAGTATTGAGCGAGGACACAAAAAAAATACAAGA
>CM032447.1:84016759-84075062 GCA_019049505.1 Pachyrhynchus sulphureomaculatus | reverse complement strand
ACCGACGCACAAACAAGTGACTCATCTTGGATTTTACGTGATTTCGACGGAAATTTTGAATCGACTGATACTTTTACCTATACCAATTTTTTGTTGAATCGTTAGAATCGCATCTACTAAAAATGAATTATCACGAACACGTTCTTACTTGACAGACTGTATATGTACTGATTACTGTGTAAAATGAATTTATGGATATAATCTCTCTCATGATCCACCACGACCACAGGTTGGGTAACGTTCAACTTTCTAGAGTTTTTTGAATATCAGAGTTTCCACGTTTTTAGTAACGATCTCCAATATAGCCCTTACAAGAAGGTTCAGGAACTACTTTGAATTTAAGAGCCAGTTTAATTCTTTGTTGAGTAAAAAGGTTTTCTCATGGTACTTTCATTACTAGAAGCCACTTACACCATATTAGAATTTACGAACACCAGCCGTTCTCCCAAAAAGGTTTTTTTTGAAAAATATTTTTAATTAATAAGGGAGCGTAGTTATTTTTCAGTAGATAATAGGATTTAGTTCATAGTATTCTGGACGAGATGTATTTAAAGCTCTGTATTCTAGACATTTATATAACGTTTGACAAAGATTGCGATGCTTTAATACCTTTCACAGAGATCTGACCTACCTTATATCCCAAATGCAATAAAGTTTTCTTTATCAACTCGAGCTATAAATTTAAGCCTTCGGTGGGAAGCATTGAATGTTTTAAAAAGTCTTCAATTCTTGAAGAAGACTTTTTTACAGACTCACATAGTGTATCTCAAATTAAACAGCACTTTTTCAAGATGAAAACAAAAACTTTTTTGGCAAAATTAATTTATTATGTTCAAAATAGTCCCTCTGGATTCGATATAGCGTTTTTTACAGTCAATGAGCCTGTTAAATGAGTTTCTAGCTCATATTTTGAGATATCCTCTATTATGCTGGTCGATACCTTTTGGATGTCTCAGTGTCCGCATAGCGCTTTCCTTTCATTGATAAATGTAATTTTGGGAACAGATAGCCGTCGCACGGAGTGAAATCAGGCGAATATGGTGAATGGTTGACCTTAAAAATGGCCTTTTTTGGTAAAAAATCAGTAATAAGCGTCCAACGATGAGATGATGCATTATTGTGTAACATTCGCCAACTTCCACTTTCAAGATATAGTGGCCGCACACGACGAATACGGGATAATAAACACTTCATAGTACCTAGATCATAACACATGGGCTGAAAAGTCCCGGGCCTAACACATAGATGGCGCTAGTTTTATTGCAGTCACCTTTTTTCAGTTAATACTAACCTTCAAAAGACAGCTGTTAAAATTTCATGATATTCTATTCATTAGTTTGTGAGTTATTGTGCTAAGAGTGACGCTACTTTTGTTATTTTCAAAACAATGGATCAAAAACAATTTCGTGTTTTAATTTTACACTGCTTCTTGATGGGAAAAAATACCGTTCAAGCGAAGCAATGGCTTGAAAAGTGTTATGGGGACTCCGCTCCATCAGAAACAACAATAAAACATGTTGGCTTTATATTGCATGAGCATTTGACTATGAGAAAGCTCTGTTCAAAGTGGGTGCCGCGTTTGCTCACTGTTTATCAAAAACAAGAACGTGTTGATGATTCTGAGCAGTGTTTGGCCATTGTTAGAGCGGCGCTGGAATGATTGCGTTGCTCTTGATGGAGATTACGTTGATGAATAAAGCTAATTTTAAACCAAAAAAAACGTGTTTTCTTTGTTAGGCCCGGGACTTTTCAGCCCATGTGTTACACAGCAAGTGGAACGAATAGACTCCACCTTCCAAATCGTAGAAAGAAAACAACATTTTTAACTTCTATAAACGGCTTTTTTTTCGGATTTTTTCGTTTCGGTGCTTCCATTTAGGTGCTTGGTTTCAGGATCACATTGAAAAACATCACGTCTCATCGCCAGTTACACTGGAATACTTAAAGTTTTTTTCGTTTTTTTGATCCTTTAATCGAGCCTTACAATTTTTGGTCATCAGTCAATTTGTGTGGTTCAAACCTTTCAAAACTCCAAATGCTTAGTCAAAATACGATGGAATGAAGCTCTGGACATATTTATTTCCATTTCCATGTATCGCAACGAAGATTTCGGCGCTTTTTTGGTGAGTTCACGGACAATTTAGCTGTTTTCTTCGGTTATGATGAATTTTGGTTGACCAACATGTTCATCGTTATTTAAGTTCTCACGACCTTCTTTAAAACTCTTTGTTCGCTGTTCATTTTTCGCCCCACAGCTTAAACACACTTTAGGCGCAATATCTAAGTTTTTATTCATCCGATTGTCATTTAAATTAGACATATATATATATATATATATATATATATATATATATATATATATATATATATATATATATATATATATATTATATATATATATATATATATATATATATATATATATATATATATATATCAATCGGTTTTATAACGTCTTCCGTCTTCCCATGCCTAATTTCCACTCCTCCCGGTTTCTCCATCCCTCCTCCTCCAGATCTCTCTCTAGTACTTCCTTGTTGATTCCTGCTCTCCAGCTTTAGCGTGGTCTTCCTCGCTTTCTTTTGCCATGAGGGTTCCAATTTAAAATCTTTTTAGGTAGTCTGTCTTGTGACATTCTCTGTACATGTCCGTACCATACCAACTGTTGTGTTCTGATTTCGTCCACTATATCGTGCTTTATTTCTAAAGCTCGTCTTATCGTGTCATTTGGTATGCGGTCTTTTCTGGATTTTCCGGCTGCTCCAGAAATCCATTTCTGTAGCTTTTAGTATTTTTTCTGTTCTTTCCTTCAATGGCCACACCTGAGAGCTGTAAGTTATTATACTTTTCACTATTGAGTTGTAAATTCTCTTCTTATTTTCAGTGGTTATGTTTTTGTCCCATAGTAAATTAGACATAACCTCAGTGAAAAATGTACCTTTCCAACGCATATTGTATCCAATAGGTGGCTATTTTGAAAAAGTCTGGTTTACTTTGAAACACACTGTGCATGTAATTTTGCGTCAATATCGGCAAAATTGAAAACATACCAGTTTTATTTCTTAAATATAAGTATAAGCTGAAGAATTATATTATATTGTGTTATGGGCATTTGTAATTAAGAGAAAACGCCAACACTGTAAACAAAAAAACACCGGTCAAGTGCAAGTTGAACTTTCACAATTAGTGTTCCGAACGTTGATTGCTTTTAAAATAAAAAATTTTGTTACGGTGGTATAAAATGATCGGTGACTTCACAAAACACACCCCAAATGAGTTTTCAACTAAGTTTGTTTCCAATCTTTACTGAAAACTGATGACCTTGAAATTTTTGTTTTTTTATATACCAGATAAATTATTAAAGGTAATGCACTCGTGATAATTTTCGTTCAATCTACACCCCGTGGAGAATATTCCAGAATTTTTTCAAAATTTTTTGATCAGTACTTTTGGAGATAATGTGGGGGGACAGCGATTTTTCGCGATTTTTTAAAAATAATACAAAGAAAAGTGCGCGCAAGTATTACATTATATATATATATATATATATATATATATATATATATATATATATATATATATATTTTACTCGTGTTTTCACAAGCTTTCATTTGACATCACACTTGATGACCCAGTAAAAAAATTTTTTTTTCACTTCCGATTTCACCCTCCAAAACTAACCCTTAAGTCAAAATTTAACTTCCAAAACTACATGGCTCTAATGAGGCCATCAATTCCTATATTACTACCAAATTTCAACTTTCTATGTCAAATAATTTCGGAGAAAATCGGATGTGACAGACAGACAGACAGACAGACAGACGGACGGACAGACAGACAGACAGACAAACAGACACCGAAGTGATCTTCTAAGTGTTCCGTACGGAACACTAAAAAAGCGCGGGGAAGATACTTGTCGCAATAAGAATTTGGCGGAGTTAATAATCCCGGCAATTATCAACTCACTCTTTTGTTTACGATGTTGTAAAATGGTATGTTTCCTTAATTACAAAGCCTATAGACTATTGATTTAAATGGCAGCTACTCAAAAGGAAACAAAAATCCATAGAAGACGTAAGAACTTCAAAATTTTATTAAGACATCTTCTGACAAATTTTTCATACTATAAATTATATCGTGTCCTCGCTGCCTCTGTTGTTGCTATTCCTTTACATTCATTCAGGTGCCCACTATTTTGGTAATCAAAAATTTACGTTAAGTTAAATAGTCTAATAGGAAATAATAACATAATTCTCGAGTCTACTACAATACAGGAAGTGTTGGATTAAAATGTCAACATTTTGATTTATTTATTTTTGCTTATACATTAGCCACGAATTTCTTATTGTTGCTATAAATTGAAGGCATACACACAATATATATATATATATATATATATATATATATATATATATATATATATATATATATATACATATATATATATATATATATATATATATATATATATATATATATATATATATATATATATATATATATATATATATATATATATATATACATATATATATATATATATATATATATATATATATACATATATATATATATATATATATATATATATATACATATATATATATATATATATATATATATATATATATATATATATATATTTATAATATATGGTGACAGGTAGAAAATGTGTTGCATATTGGATTTTTCTTTATTACTAAATTTAGAGAAAAAGTAAATTTATAGCTAAATTATGAATCACTTGAAACCCAAAAAATGATTTTACATTGCCGATTGTCATTTGTCGTCTGGCGGAAATTTTTAGTGTCGATGCTTTTTATTAAAGTCCAAAAACCACTCTGTTAAAATATCGCAAATATTTATTAGAAAAAGTGTTTAGAATTTCATTTTTTGGTAGTACAAAATTTTAGATCGATTGGACAACAGACGTATTTTGTCAGTTTTTGACAAAAAAAAATGATGAAACGGAGATTTTTATTTCTTGAATTTGAAATACAAATTTTATTTGTCGATTTCGCGACATGTTTTACTTCTTTTACGGGCAATAATTAAAAAATGATCATTTTCGTAAAACCGAAACTGTCATGGTCATGGTCATGTCAATTATCGAATATGCAAGTAATAGGGTAAAAATATTCGATAATTATCCGTGCGACAGTTGCTCAAAAAATAAAAATTTCGTTGTAATCATATTTTTATTGCTTAAAAACTAACAAAATACGATTTTTGTCCAATCTATCTCCAATTTTGCATACTACCATAAAAATTTCAAACACTTTTTCCTAATAAATGTTTTCGATATTTTAACAGGCTGACTTATGGACTTTAAACTTTCCCGCCAAACCACAAATGTGGTTTCAAGTGATGCAAATCCACCTATAAACACTTTTTTCCTCTAAATTGAATATTCTTCTTGAAGTGTCAGATCCGATACGGACGTAGGCGACCCTCTCGCCTAGTTAGTTTCTTGTTAAGTGTGTCACAAAGGAGACCTACAGTTTAATGCCGGTTTCGAGGGGCCAAAGTGAGAGGGCTTGATACAACGAATGGTTTGCCACTGCCTTCCCAAGGGAGGCGACCGTCACGTTGTAAAGGCTTTTTTTTACCTTACCCACTACGCTATAGCCGACTCTCTAAATCGAATAATAAAGAAAAATTCAATATGCCGCACACTTTTAGCTTAACACTGTATATATAAAGAATACTGAAACTAAAGATACTAAATTAAAATCATGAAGCACCTTTAGAGTTCTAAATATTTTGAAAAATCAAGAGTTATGGGCAAATAAATGAAATTTTGTGTGAATCGAAACGTTGGCAACAAGTTTTTCTTTAACCTTGCGGCCATACTTCACTAATTTTACTTGTATATTACTAACTGCCCTCTCTCTGAGTTCAAGAATTTTTTACTTTATTTGTTAATTGTTCTACGGTTAAGAAAGCAGACACCATAAAAAAATAAGATGTTGAAAACTACGAATAAGTTAATGAATACTATATGTTCTTTTTTTGAAAAAAAGAGCCATAAAGGAGACTGTTTTGTAGGTAGACAAATCCAACAATTAGAAGCAGAAAATAATGACCTAAAAAAGAAATTAGCTGCCACTTTAGATGACAATAAGAAGGTCCTGGAAACTGCTCAAATGGCAGAAAACAAATTTAAAACAGATTTAGAAAATGCCTTAAATGCTACAAAAACCGCAACAGCTGAACTAAATAACTTAAAACAAAATGAAACAAAATTATATGATAAAATAGCCCAGCAAGATAACAATATCAATAAGCTCCAAAAGGAAAAATTTGCGTTAACTGATGATCTTAAGAAACCAAAACAGAATTAGAAACACTAACAGAATTAAAAGATAATGAAAATAAGCTTAAACAAAGACTTGCACTACTTGAAGTTGAAAATTCAGAAATAAAAAAAGAATCAGATGCTGTTTTAAACGATAATAAAAAACTTACATATGTCTCTAGTACAGAGTCCGAAAACATGAATATAAAGCAGGAACTGGCAAAAATGGATGGTGAAAATAGGAAGCTTAAAAAAGATTTAGGCAATGCTATTATAGACGCTAAAAGAAGTGCAGCTAGTTTAGATAATCTTAAACGAATAGACGAAAAATCGAAACAAAGAATAGCCCAACTAGAAGCAGAAAATACTAAACTTAAATCAGACTTAAATAATGCTTTAGATTATGCTAAAGAAACCGTTAATGATTTATCTAAACTTCATGATGAAGACAATACCTTGAAAAATGAAGACAAAAAGCTAAAAGACCAAGTAAAGCAGTTGAACAATGAAATTAATAGACTAAGAGATTCTCTTGTAACAGCAAAACTTCAATCTTCCAGTCGCGCAGATGATAAATTAAAAGAAGCTAACAACATTCTTAATGGTATAATAAATAATCTGAAAAATCAACTTGAACAAGCTAAAACACTGTCAGGCGAAAATGAAAATCTAAGAAAAAAAAGTTGGAGAATTAGAACAAGAGTCAATAAGCCTAGCACAAAATCGGGTATTTTTTCCCATTCTTGTTTTAATGCGATCCAAAGTTAGTCCCGGTTTTTTATATGTCTTTTCCTAATTTATTTATCCAGATAGTGCCGGTTCAAATCAGGTGAATGTGAAGGCCAGCGCATTACCCGATTCCTTTGTTCAGAAAACCAATGAATATGAAAGCCGATATAGCATCAGGCCAAGCGAGATGTGTGTTTGGGTGACTTCTAATGGGCAGAAGATGGGTTTGGCAAGATGCACAAGCATATTTCTAATAAATAATAACTGTTTTAGTCTTCAAAATGTTTATTAGCATGTACACGATTAATAAATAAATATTGTAATTGTAAACCGTTTAAATGTTAAGACTAAAGATGGGAATTTAAATGTTTCCATACTTTTGTTCGCCACTGTAGAGATAGCCCTTAGGACTACAGAGTGAACAAAAAGGTCTTAAAGTTCTTAGTAACTATAGTTTTATTCTAATATCGACCTTTCAATGCCAAATCGTACATCATCTTCAGGAGTTGGCAGATACAGAAAGAGACTCTCATCAGTCGGAGCGCCTCCTGTACGAATATGTCGTAGTTCAAACAAGAAGAAAAGTAGGAGACCCTAACATATTTATTTTTTTTTTTAAACAAACTAACATAATTGAAGTACTTTCATTAATTCTTTAGAAAGATAATTTTAATTATCTTCCAATTATTATCAAAAAAACGGCAAATATAGCTTGAAATTAAGTGTTATATTTTGAACGAACGGGAGGTTGAAGAAAAAAAATGCACTAATATAATTCCTCTCAAGAATTTACTTCTATTTGTATTTCATTGTGGTGATTTATTTTTGTAATTCTCTTGCATCAGCCGAGTGACATCTGATACTAGGATGAAACAGATTAAAATGGTGGAACTGCGTTACGTAATTTGACGTGCAATACGACAAAAGGCTACTATGAAAGGAATAGGCTGCAGCTGAAACAGTTAAAAGCAGAGCTTTGGCATCAAGGCTGTATTTACTGCTGAATCGTTCCAGCTGGCCATCGATCCAGAAAAAACCGACAATCTTTAAGATGATTGTTATCTAGGGCTGTTGTACGGAAAGATGTTGATTCACGTACGTAAAAACACAAATAAATTACGGGCTAGTTGTATAGAATTAGACAGATAATATTATATTACATTGGGAACTCGGTTTTTTGAAAACTTATATACAAGCTATATACTGACTTTATTTAGTGAGTATCCTAAATCTAAAACACCAGTCAAGTTCAAATTGGACTTGCACAATTACTGTTCCGTACTGTGATTGCCTTTAAAATAACAATTTTTGATACGGAGGTATAAAATGATCAGCGATTTTGCAAAACACACCCCAAATGAGTTTTCAGTAAAAGAATTAAGAGCCCAGATTACAAAACATGTCTAGTCCAATACCGACTCAGCAGGCTAATCAGACCAACGAGAATAAGATAAAAAGTTGCTGACATGTATTAAGATCCATCCATATGTGTTTTCCCGTCTGTTCTTAGTCAATAAAGTATGATAGTTATAGCATCTTAGCTACCTAATAGCCAATAAATCAATCTAACTCAATCTAGAATCTAGTGATAAAAGTTTAAAACAAATATTTCGTATTTTAAAACAAACTTCACCATTTTGTTGGTCAAATAGTTTTTTTTTAAACCAAATAAATTATCAAACGTAATGCACTCGTGATAATTTTCTCTCACATTTTTGATTCTATTTTGGTCTTTGATGAAAAATGGCCAATCTATACTGGTAGCGGTTCTCTCAAACCCCTCTTTAGCACCGACACCAACCCTTAACCCCTTAAAAAAAGTAAATCCTTGAAAAGAGTAACGTGAAGTTCACAAAAAGTGTAGAATCACATATCATGGCTTTGCTCCTAGATCGCGACTGCCTCTACCCTCAATCACCCCCCTTTCGCTCTCAACCAACCCCCCTTCGTCTCCTCCCTTGCCATTTTTACAGTATTTCTAACAACCATAATTCACTCACCAACTTTTGCTGTTACTCCTCGCATCATCGGGCATCCTTTGCTATCGGGTACATTATCCTCATTGGGATGAAAAAAGCCTCAATTCTATCGCGGTATTCGTATTGCCGTTTGAACAAGTATTCGGCGATATACAAAAGCCAGTTGGCCTTTGTTCTACCATACTTGGAGACTGCACCATGTAGATCCCTCCACACTCATTCTATGTTTTGAGTGTGGGTACCAGTCTCAGGATCTACGAAATTAACCGAATGGCTAACGGTGAGATGTTGATAGCCTATATCGTTCAAACAGCCATACGCAACGAGGTAGCAGCATCTCGTGCTTCTACGGGTTCAATAAAGACCTCCTTTGATACATAATCGATACCACCAAACACCAATTGATCAGTTATCAGACGACCTTTATGATGTTTACGTTTGCCCAACTTCGGTTCATCTATTTCGACTATACCGATTCGTTGTTTGCGGTGTTGTACCCAGTGGAGGCAAATCTAAACAATAATTGTTGCAAGTCTATGCAAGTTCTAATGGAAACTCCGCCATCAACACTTGGACATGTGGAGGTGGAAACCACATAAAGAAACCGATAAATTTACAGTTTCTCGATTTCTCGTGTTCCTTGAAACCAGGTTCCCTATAATACAGAAAAGCGGTACGTGCATCTAACTCACTGGCGGTTTCGTTTGGCAACTACTTTGACGTAGATGCCGGAAATTGTAAAACTAATCTCTCGTGATTTACACTGATCCACGTACCTCACTCTCGGCACACACAACATGCTCGTAAATTAACTGCCGTTGCAACAAGAAATCTATCAATTTTTCACAGTTTTGCACGAGTGTAATAAATTGACACAAACGCATGTTTGCTGGTCGATGAACATCGATAAACTAAATTGAATTCATCATATTTATTATCGCTACACAATTGACATAGAAAAACTACACGTTTCAAGCCTAAAATTGCTAGAAAAAAGTTAAGGGGAAATTTAAACAAAGACCAGTTTGTTTACATTCTTACAAACTTATCATATTTTAGAGTGGAATATTCTCAAAAATATAAATCGACAACTTTAAATTTTGAATAAAACGAGAGGGAGGGGAGGGTGGTTAAGGGCAAAAGGAGATCAGAGGCGGTCAAGATCCAGGGACGGAGCCCCTGGTGAGATCTGAAGCAAAGCCCTAGATATTTTTTGCCACCTTTACTTTACCTCATTTAAGGGTTGATTTTTTTGAGGAGTTGAGGGGAAAAACAGCCTCTAAAAAGGAATCACAGCTTCCAGTACAAACACGTAATTTGTCATTAAAAAAAAACATTTAAATCAAAAATATTTGATTTTGCTGCGTTTCAAAACAGTTATTTTAATAAAATTTCAATCCTTAATAACTTTTTTATGAGGGGTGACCGACGGCTAATGTCAACGGGAATATGTTCGAGTGAACCCCCTTTACAACCCTTAAAATCTCCCATATCCTGCGGGGGTGGGGTGATCAAGAAAATAATTATCAATTCTTTAAAACAGACTAACTTTTAAAAAGGTATAAAAGTTAAATCCGATCTAGTTGACATGGAATATAAAAATATTAGCTGTCAAGTTAATTTTAGCTAACCTGTAGCATGCAAATCATTCAGTGCAAATTAAATCCTCAGCTTGAAATTATTGTTATAACATTATTAAATTTGTTTCATTAACTTATTAATTTATGCAAAGTCCGGGGTGTTCTATGAATTAAAAATTTTACTGTATACCTATTAGAGATAAAATCGTTTTATTACCAACTATAAAACTGAAATGGCACCAAAAATCAAAAGATTTTATTAAACTCTTGAAGTAGTTTATAGTTATGAGTATAACATTATTTCACATTCACCATTCGAAGCAACTACAGTGTAGTGAAACATGCCATTTTAGTAAAATATAGGATAAATTTCATTTTATTTTACTTCGTTCACCAAGAAATAAAAAATTTTATTATAAAAATCGAGAGTTTAGACCTTGCAAAGGGTAAGAAATTTAATAATTTATAGAATTTAACCACAATTTTCATTATTATTAACCATAAATAATAACGAATTTTCTGGCCTTGACCAGATACATTTTTCATTTTAGTCGTCTTGCTGGTGCTTTTGCAATTTAAAACCCCTAATTGTTAAATAAAAATCTGTTTTAAAGTTAGGCCTTTTTAGTAAAGTAGGCAATCTATGAATTTATAATGGCTAAGCAAATAAACAATGACATATCTCAATTTTTATTAAATTAAAACCAAAAATGCATCTTTGTTTACTTATCTATAATATATATAAAATGCAACGTCTCTCTGTCTGTCTGTCTGTCCGTTAGTGCGCTTATCACTGGATAACCACTTATCCGATTTACGTACTTTTTTTTAAAAAAACCATATTTTTGAATGAACAGTGACGATAATAGTGAATGAAGTCGGAAAAAAAAGTTTGCCGCTGGCGCGTTCCCTTGCAATACACAGCCTAAACCATTAAATATAGAACAATATTATATAGCATAGAATATCTATAATCTATAATCTATAATCTATAATCTATAATCTATAATCTATAATCTATAATCTATAATATATAATATATATATATATATATATATATATATATATATATATATATATATAAAATGCAATGTCTGTCTGTCTGTCTGTCCATTAGTGCGTTTATCACGCGAGAACCACTTATCCGATTTACGTGTCTTTTTTTAAATTCATACATATATTCTTTGGCCAGGTTATATAATAATAATAATAATCTACATCTGTAATATATATAAAATTCAACGTCTGTCTGTCTGTCTGTCTGTCCGTTAGTGCGCTTATCCCTCGAGAACCACTTATCTGATTTACGTGATTTTTTAAATTCATACATATGTTCTCTGATCAGGTTATAGAAATATCTTTTATTACATCTGTAATATATATAAAATGCAACGTATCTCTGTCTGTCGGTCTGTCCGTTAGTGCGCTTATCACTCGAGAACCACTTATCCGATTTACGTGTTTTTTTTTTTAATTCATACATTTTTCTAGCCAGGTTATCTATAATCTTCTATCTATAATATATATAAAATGCCTGTCTGCCTGTCTGTCCCTTAGTTCGCTTATCACTGGAGAACCACTTATCCGATTTACGTGCTTTGTTTTAAAACATACATATGTTCTCTGGCCAGGTTATCTATCTATAATATATATAAAATGCAACGTCTCTCTGTCTGTCTGTCTGTTAGTGCGTTACGTGCCTTTTTTTTAAAACATACATATGTTCTCTGGCCAGATTATAGGATATATTTTATTGCGTTAGGTAACATAAAGAATAAACAGTGACGATAATAGTGAATCAAGTCGGAAAAAAGGTTACCGTTAGCGCGTTCTCTTGCAATACACTGCCTAAACCATTAAATATGGAACAATATCATGTTGCAAAGAATATAATATATATCAAATGCAACGTCTCTCTGTCTGTCTGTCTGTCCGTTAGTGCGCTTATCACTTGAGAACCACTTATCCGATTTACGTGTTCTTATAAATTTATACATATGTTCTATATAATTCGATATAAGCCTAGATAATGGGAGATAAGGAAGATAATGCGAGATAAATATAAATAATGGGAGGTAAGGAGAAATAATGGGAGATAAGCAGAGATAAGTCTAGATAATGGGGGTTATGGTGAGATAATGGGAGATAAGAAGAAATAATGGGAGATAAGGAGAAATAATGGGGGATGAGCAGAGATAAACCTAGATAATGGAAATTATGTAGAGATAATGGGAGATAAGGAGAAATAATAGGAGATAAGGGGAAATAATGGCAGATATTTTATTACCTTAGGTAACATAAGGAATAAGCAGTGACGATAGTAGTGAATCAAGTCCACGCGAGCGGAGCCGCGGGCACTGCTAGTTCTAAATAATGTGATTAAATTTAAGACTGCAAATACGGTTCATTGTATTTGTGTTCTATAAAGTTTTTAAGTGCAAAACAGAATAATCTCAGTTAACAGATAATATTTTAACCTTAAGCAGAATACTCCCTATATATTCTCTTTGTTTTTTAGAGAAAGACTTTGAGAAGCAAATAGAAGAATATAAGAACAAGATAATAAAATTAGAAGAAGAAGTAACAAGACACGAAAAAGAATGTGAATGTATGAAGTCGTCCAAAGCCCAGTTGGAGAGAGACGTAAATTATCTTCTAAACAAAAATGAAGAAAACATTGATAAACTTCAAAAAGTACATACAAACTGTATTAAGGATTTAAACGAAGTACATGACCAAGAAGTTAAATCTCTAAGAAATACTATAAATCAATTAAGATCCGAATCTGATGATGCGGTTAAAGAAGGGGATAAACTAAGAAACTTACTGGATGACCAAAGAAGAGAAAGCATTGAAATTAAAGAAAAAGTTGAAAAGGTGGAAAAAGCCGCACATGAAGAACGTCAACGAGGCATAGACCTGAATATCAAGAATATCGAATTGCAATCCAGAACGTCGCTAATTGAAGAAAATATCGCACAGGAGAAAAAAAAGTCGCAGGAAATAATAAGACTAAATGACTGTTTATGCGAGAAATTAAAACAAATTGAAACGGGTAACAGAGAAGCACAGAAAGAAAAATGTAAATTAAAAGCAGAATGTGAAAAACTAAGAGGAGAAACTCGAATATTACAGCGGGGCTTAGAAGCAGAAAAAAGAAGAAGTAAAGACCTGGAAATGAATATAAATTTATTTAAAAGAAGAATGGAGACAATACCAGAGGTATAAACTCATGTACTTATTACATATTATGGGTAAAACAGCCTTAAAAAAATCATAATGCGAAAATCACTGAACTTCTTTTATATTAGTAGATGGTCATCGAGATCAGATACTTGCTTCAGGTTAAGTGTTAATAATAAAGAGTAGCTGAATTTTTTATCTTAAGGGACAAAAAAGAGCCATAAAAATACTGTTGGTGTAATTAATCTCAGACGTAGACTGGCAATTAGTAGTACGCCCATGTTTTCTTGATTAAAACGCTAAATGCAAGACCCACAAAGTGATAGCTGCCCCAGTATTATCGAGATTGATTAGTCAAAGTTAATTTCGGTTTTGTTAGTACTTCTTCCATCTTTGTGTTAGCAAATTTACCTGTTTACCGTCTTCGCCTATCCTTCATTCGAAGGTTGTCGCTCCGATGTTCTTATGACTCTAACTATTTCTTCTACTGCCAAGCTATATCTGTGCTTGTTTTATTCTATTTTTAGTTCACCCAATCATTTATATTATCTATGTTGCATCTAACGTTGTCGCGTCTTTCTCTGTACATTAAGTTCTAATCATTCTTGCTTCTCTCTCTCTCTATCTATATGTTTATTCACTCCATTTTTCTAAACAGATCTTGTCATTTATATTGCCCATTCTGTACGTATATCTAATGTTGCCACTTCTCAACAATCCAATGGAGCCGTTTTCGTTATTCTACCGTTTTTGATGTTTCGGATCAGGTTTCCGTGTACGTTAAAATGTACCTAATTGTGGCTTTGTAGATTGAATATTTCGTTTCCATACTTAAGTGCTTGGTTCGCCATATTAAATCGTTGAAACATGATACTATTTTCATTAGTTTTACGGCTTCTTCTGTATCGAGAACATCAAAATTGGATATATCTGTATCACAGTATCTAAATTCATTTCCTGTTATATAATTTTCTATTTCTCACCTTTTAACGGCGTTTAAGATCTTGTCATGTTTGTTTTTGCTGTCGATATTGACATTTTAATCTTTATTTTTTGCTGTTTAGACAAATTTTAAAGTAGTCTCTGATGATCGTCTCCCTTCATTGATAGCACGGCATCATCATCATCATAGCATAATATTTTTATATCTTTCATCCTATAATCCCTCAGTTTAGGCACATGTCTAATTATCTTATTATTATGTTGAAAAGCATTAGACCCAAGGAGTCTCCTTCGCGAATTCCTCTTGCTACCGGTATTAGCTATATGAGTTTACCATTCGCCAAGCTAGGTGTGCGTATTAAGAGCCTGCATAATAAACTACCTGTCGCCAGTTCGATTCAGCGATCGGCTGGGTGTTGTATATGTTTTTAGGTAGTAGTTAATGTAATGATACTATACCTGTGGTAGCACACCCACGTTGTCTTAAAAGTGCCGTAAAATACAAATATATGCTTTGACACCAACTTTAACAGATATTAGGCCATCTGTGTCAATATATCTCGATGGAGATATTATAAAAATGTCTATCAAAGCAGTTGAACGATAAAAAAAATTTTTAGCTACGATATCTTTTTGAAGAAAATATTGTCTGATTTCGATGTTGTCTTCTTCTTCTTTTTCTTCTTTTATTAAGCCTATGGCTTGTTCTATCCAATGCATTTTCAGTTTTCCTGTGATGTGGACGTCCATCACTCCTGCCATCTTTTAGGAGGCCCGCCCAGTGGTCTGCGTGCTGCGGATTTCCCATCTCTACCAACTCTTACTATGCGGTCGCCGGCCATCCTTGAGACGTGCTTATTCCAAATCCTTCTCCTTTGTCTGATCCACCTCACCACATCCTGAGTATCGCATCTTCCTCTTGTTGCTTGGTATTTGGTCTCTTAATGTAACCCCTACTATTGTTCTTAAGGTGCCCATCCCTGTTGATCTGAGTTTCGCTTCCATTTTCGACGTTTCCGCCCAAGTTTCAGCCGTATAAGTCATAATAAGTCGGACACAAGTTTTATATATTCGTACTTTGGATTCTCTTCTCCATATTACATCCCTTAGGCAGCCAGTTATTCTTGCCACTTTGTCTGTTTGGTTCTTTACCTCGCCTATGTGATCTTGAATTGCCATTAGCTCTATACCCAAATATTTGAAGGACATGACCTGTTCGATCTTACATCGAATCGGCTTTTTTGCTATTACCATCAACTTTGTCTTTTGCACCGAGACTTCCATATAGAACCGTTTGGCCGATAAGTAGAAGGCATGTACCATCCTCTGTAGGTCGTCTTCTTCTTCCACCACAATCACAGCATCGTCAGCGTAGCAGATTACTTCCACTGCTGCTTTATGCATTCTGAAGCCTTGTTCTACCTGCGTTACACTCTCTATTGCTTGGTCCATTATTATGTTTAAGAGGAGCGGACTTAAAGAATCTCCCTACCTGATTCCCATAGAGATTAGTACTTCTTCGGTCCATTTATTGTTGACCCGTATATGGGTTTTCGTTTCCGAGTTGAGCTCTTTAATTATTACCGACACCCTTCCGGGAACATTGTTGCTTTCGAGAATGATGTCCTTGAACCTTACTCTGTTATAGGCTTTTGTCAGGTCCATGAAACACATGAATGCCGGTTTGCCGTATTCTATGGATTTGTCTATTAATTGCCTAACCGCATATATGGCTTCTACGGTTGACCTGTTTTTCCGGAAGCCTTGTTGTTCTTCGCTGATGTCTATATATTGGATAATGATAGATTCAATTATGCCTGTAAATAGTTTCATTACGCTGCTCAGGAGTGTTATACCTCTATAGTTTTCAGAGCACTTTTTATCATCTTTCTTGAAGATTGGGATAGTAATACTTTTCTTCCGTTCGTTTGGTACGATACCAGTGTCCTGGTAGAATATTGTTAGCTGTTTTAGTGAGTTCCTGCCCTCTATACTTCAGAAGTTCGTTTGGTATGTTGTCCAGACCTGGCGCTTTCCTATTTTTTTATTTTCTTCTTTGTTGCTTCTGTTAGCTCTTCGTCTATTTATGTTCTTTCTGTCGATGACTTTACAGTGTGTCCTTGGTTCTTCATACTTTTTTTGCATGTATCCTGGCTTATCAAATGTGTCTATACATATTGATGTACCTCTTGTTTTCTGCGTGTGAGTGTTTCCCATATCTTCTTTTGGGGACCGTAAATGTCCCTTTCTATGTCTCGGGTGAAGTTCCCCCAATATTCAGTTTTGATTTCCTTAATTTTGGAGTTTACTCTGTTTCTTATGGTCTTGTACTTATTGTGTTCTTGCGCACTTCTATTGCTCAAGTATTGGAGGTAAGCCTTCCTCTTCCCCCCAGCTAGTTTTTTAATCTCTCTTGAGAACCAAGTAGTCTTAAAGTTCTTGGCATTCTTACTGATCTTCCTTTTTCCCAGAGCTTCTTCTGCCGCATCCAATATGTTGTCCTTGTTATACATATTTTTCATAAAGATGTTCTTTTAGTTATATTGACAAAAAGCTTTCTCTGAGTCAATGAAATATAAGAACGTTGGCCGCATGGCATTCTATAAATTTTTTGGTATCCTCTCTGATGTAAACACCTGCTGTTACTCTGTCAGTGCAACGTGTTTATTTGTGTTATCGTTGTTCTTAATTTTAAAATTGTTACTTGGAGATTTATTCCTCTATAATTTGCATGTACTTTTTATTTCATTTTTTGATCAGCAAGATTGTAGTGCTTATTCTTCATGCATCTACTATTTTATGTTGAATCAAGTCGATTAAAGTTGTTAGTTGTTGATTTACTTTTTCTTCACCATACTTGAGAAGCTCATAAATGATTCTGTCTTGGCCTAAACTATACTAACTTTGTCAAGTGCTATTTCTATATCTTATTTGTTTGTTAAAAATTCTACAGAACAGTTGTCACCACTACAACAAACACTTTATCAGGGGCAATGACTGAATAAATCTGAGATTATTAAAAACTAGCCTATTTATAGTAAGATTGCAATTTACTGGATTGTGCAGTCATATAAGGTGAAAAAAGAGTAAACTTCGGAATGAAAGTGTAAAAAGCTGAAAATTTGCATAAATCTTTGTTTTAACATTCTAAAAATTAGCTGAAAAGTCTCATAGAATCTTGTTTTCGCATTCAAGGTCAAACCTCGCAGAAATCGGTTTCTTACAAGTATCTTGTTTTCTTCTTCGAATGATGTTTGGAGGTAGTACAAAACTTACAGAGCATAAAATTTTCTACAAATTTGGTCTCGCGATATTTTTAAAAAATAACCGTTCTAGAGATAGAGCGCAAAGAGTGGGAAGCGACCATCTATATATAGGATAACGCTATATCAAATGTGGAACCAAATACATAGTACAATTTATAAAATTAATTATTTACAAATATTACAATTATTAAGAAACTTGAATTATTTATTTATTTATAAATGATATTTATGCATATTACTCATGAACGAACTCAATCACATCAGCAAGACATTTTCTTAAAAAGAATTGGCAAGGGCAATGTAGAGATACGAATATATTAGTCTAAAAGCCTCTACAAATATCCTCATTCTAAAGAACATATTTTATTTTTACACGCCTTCAATGGATGTGACACAACATCTGCGCTGTTTAAAAAAGGAAAACTGCCAATTATAAAATGTCCGAGAAACATTCCGATTTGTACAAATCAAATTATTTCAGCCATAAAACTGCCGTCCAAACGCACTGTTTGAAAATGGAAAACGTGTTTTAGCAATGAATAATGCTCCAAAATCAGAACACAGTATTGACAATTTTAGGTACACACAATTCATCAAATCAACAGACTCAATAAACCGGTGCAATTATCATCTCTCCCACCTACAAGTGCAGCATCGCGACAGCATATTTATTGTGTCTACTATCAAGCCCAAACTTGGTTAGGAAAAGATTTTAAAACACGAGGAATGGGGGGTAAATATTACAAAACGAGACCTTGGAATCCACAACAACATTATTACCACTACCACCAGAAGAACTACTCAGTACGATCTTCTGCAATTGCAAGAAAGGCTGTGGCGCGAACTGTAAATGTAGAAAAGTAGGATTGCAACGCTCTTCAGTTTTGTGGTCAGTGTAACGGACAAGCATATCTCAAGGCTTCATATCCAAATGATCTTGATGAAGAAACTGAATATGTACCTGAGGTCCTAGAGCCAAACATGATGGACAACGAGGATAATGATAACGGTCTCGAAATTCAATTTGGGCGACCAGAGAAGGAAGACAACGACGAACAAGAGCAGCGTGCCTGCTATTGATAATCAGAGTAAAAAATAACCTTACATTTTAACTTAAATAAATTTTAACAGGTTTATGATAAACTTATGATAAATAAAAATGTAATTACATGTATTTCATTTCAATATCTCATCTATAATATATATAAAATGCAACGTCTCTCTGTCTGTCTGTCTGTCTGTCTGTCCGTTAGTGCGCTTATCACTGGAGAACCACTTATCCGATTTACGTACTTTTTTTTTTAAACATACATATGTTCTCTGGCCAGGTTATAGGCTATATTTCATTACGATAAGTAGCATAAGGAATGAGTAGTAACGTAAAATAGTGAATGATGTCGGAAAAAAAAGTTTGCCGCTAGCGCGTTGCCTTGCAACACACCGCCTAAACCATTAAATATGGAACAATATTATGTAGAAGAGAATATCTATAATCTATAATCTATAATATATATAAAATGCAATGTCTCTCTGTCTGTCTGTCGGTCCATTAGTGCGTTTATCACGCGAAAGCCACTTACCCGATTTATGTGTCTTTTTTTTTTAAATTCATACATATATTCTTTGGCCAGGTTACATTATAATAATAATAATCTATATCTATAATATATAAAATGCAATGTCTCTCTGTCTGTCTGTCGGTCCATTAGTGCGTTTATCACGCGAAAACCACTTATCCGATTTATGTGTCTTTTTTTTAAATTCATACATATATTCTTTGGCCAGGTTACGTAATAATAATAATATAATCTATATCTATAATATATATAAAATGCAACGTCTCTCTGTCTGTCTGTCTGTCCATTAGTGCGCTTATCCTCGAGATCCACTAATCCGATTTACGTGCTTTTTTTTTAAACATGCTAAACCATTAAATATGGAACAATATCATGTAGCAAAGAAATATCTATAATATATATAAAATGCAACGTCTCTCTGTCTGTCTGTTTGTCTGTCCGTTAGTGCGCTTATCACTGGAGAACCATTTATCCGATTTACGTGCTTTTTTGTTAAACATACATATGTTCTCTGGCTAGGTTATAGGATATATTTAATTACGTTAGGTGACATAAGGAATAAGCAGTGACGATAATAGTGAATCAAGTCGCTAGCGCGTTCTCTTGCAATACACTGCCTAAAGCATTAAATATGGAACAATATCATGTAGCAAAGAATATATTATATATAAAATGCAACGTCTCTCTGTCTGTGTGTCTGTCCGTTAGTGCGCTTATCACTCGAGAACCCTTATCCGATTTACGTGTTTTTTTTTTAATTCATACATTTGTTCTCTGGCCAGGTTATCTATAATCTTCTATCTAGAATATATATAAAATGTAATGTCTTTCTGTCTGTCTGTCTGTCCGTTAGTGCGCTTATCACTTGAGAACCACTTATCGGATTTACGTGTTTTTATAAAATTTAAACATATGTTCTATATAATTCGATATAAGCCTAGATAATGGGAGATAAGGAGAAATAATGGGAGATAAGTCGAGATAAGGCTCGATAATGGGAGATAAGGTGAGATAATGGGAGATAAATATAAATAATGGGAGATAAGGAGAAATAATGGGAGATAAGCAAAGAGAAGTCTAGATAATGGGAGATAAGGAGAAATAATGGGAGATAAGGAGAAATATTGAGAGATAAGTCGAGATAAGCCTAGATAATGGGAGATAAGGTAAGATAATGGGAGATAAGGAGAAATAATGGGAGATAAGGAGAAATAATGGGAGATGAGCAGAGTTAAGCCTAGATAATCGAAATTATGTAGAGATAATGGGAGATAAGGAGAAATATTGAAAGATAAGGGGAAATAATGGGAGATATTTTATTAGGTTGAGTAAATTAAGGAATAAGCAGTGACGATAGTGGTGAATCAAGTTCACGCGAGCGGAGCCGCGGGCCCGGCTAGTTATTAATATAAATAACCGGCCAAGTGCAAATCGGACTTGCGCAGTTAGTGTTACGGAGGTATAAAATGATCAGTGACTTAACAAAACACACCCCAATGAGTTTTCAAACAATTTTTTTTTCCAATCTTAACTGCAAACTGATGACCTTGAAATTTTTGTTTTTTTTATGTACAAGATAAATTATTAAAGGTAATAATGATAATTTCCGTTCAATCTACACCCTGTGGAGAATATTCCAGAATTTTTTCAAAATTTTTTTTTCAGTACTTTTCGAGATAAGGAGAGACAGCGATTTGTCGCAATTTTTTAAAAATAATACAAAGAAAACTGGGCGCAAGTATTATATTATATATATTTTTTAAACTGTGTTTTTACAAGCTTTCATTTAATACCCCACTCGATGACCTGATAAAAAAAAATTCCACTTCCAATTTCACCCCCAAAACTAAGCCCTTAGTCAAAATTTAACTTTCAAAACTACAGGGCTCTGATTAGTGCCAAATTTCAACTTTTTATGTCAAATAGTTTCAGAAAAAATCGGGTGTGACAGACAGACATTGAAGTGATCTTATAAGGGTTCCGTACGGAACACTAATAACTAAATATTATCATACGGATGTCTTATTTATGAATAATATTTATAAAAATCATTGATAAATAAATAAAATTCAAATTTCTTAATAATTATAATATTTGTAAATAATTAATTTTATAAACTGTACTATGAATTTGATTTCACAGTTGGCATAGTGTTATCTTATATACGGATGGGCGCTTCCCACTCTTCACGTTCTATCTCGAGAACGGTTAATTATATAAAATATCGCCTGAGACCAAATTTGTAGAGAATTTTATGCTCTACAAGTTTTGTTTAGAATATCAAAACAAAGATTTATGATTTGACTAGACGAGGAGGGAAATTGAACAATCACAGACGGATGTTTAGTTCTGGTCGAGTAACCATTACATAGAACTATGAGGACTAAGTTCTGGATTCCTCTTTTGACTATTTTTGTGATATCAATAACTTCGCATGCGTCTAATAATTTCCTGCTAGATACACTTTTTATTACTCTTAAATTATCTAATGTTAGGGTATTGTTAGGTTCAGTTAAAACTGTATTGTTAGACGCGTACAAAAGTATTGCAATTATAAAATTATAAAATAATTTAAATAAGGACTACAGACCTATTCTCACAGTTCTCAGTAATGGTTAGTCGACCGGAACTAAACCATCGCCTGTAATTGAGTGATTCTACTCGAGTAAATCACAATTTTATCGTAATATCCTACTTTTTAATCTTAGATTTAGGTAATGATGGCCCCAAATGATGCTAACATGATTAGCAAAACGCACGTTTAGTGTAAAAATAGTGTTTGATGTGGTGATGATAACTGTTGTGTTGTTGTGCCAAAGATTTCAATATCTCACCGAAATATTGAAAATTAGCCATTTATTATTATCTCTGGTATTTTTACTTATATTTATTTATACTCTTCCTGGAAAGATTCTGTCGAATATTCTGCCCTTAAAAGTAATTATAAATTATTTTTGTGATAATTTCCCAGTACTTGTTTTTGATTTTTTTAATTGGTTCAGGTTGACCAAAATAACAAGTGCCTTACTTCTTAATAAATCCAACCTATCTTTGCTGATTAATCTCATTTACTTTATTTTAGGTAATGGAAGAAAAACCAGAAGTAGTAAGTTTCCTTTTTTTAAATATTATAATTCATATGAATGGTCCATCTTCAGATCACTGTAGGTGCAGTAAAAAATATGATAACTTATTGTCCTCTATCTACTGATGGATTTTCTACTTAGCCCCCATTTGCAGCAACACACTTACGCCAAGGTATGACGAGTTGAGAAAACCCCTCTCCGAAAAAGTCTAAAATCTTCGCAATGTGCTACTTCGTACTTCTTTTATCGCCCTGAAGCTGACTGAAAGAACTTTGTGACCTGGAAATGTTTGGTAAACTTTGGAAATAGAAAAAAATCGCAAGCTGCAAAATATACGTGATTAAACGTAATCGAACCGAACCAGCTTTAATAATGTGCGTGTTGTCTGACTTGGGTGGGACTGAACGTTGCATGGTGACAAATTACATTTTCTCGGAACATTCGCATATCCTTCTAAGTTGGCAGTATTGTCACGTTATATGATTTTAAAATGAACAGTGCCATAGCGCTCTCAGAAAACGGTAATCATGACTTTCCCTACTGACCGAAGTGCTTTGATTTTTTCAATACCATCAACACTTATGTCTGTAGTCCATGGACTGGAGTAATAGTGTACCTATGACTCGTAACTACTTACAATTCTATTAAAAACATAACTTTCTGCGTTATATCAATCCAAAAGTTGTTCGCAAATTTGCTTTTGCTTGGCTTTCATTTTTATTAGTAAGCATTCGATGCAGCCAACATGCATATACTCTCATGTGCTTCAGTACCTTACTAATAGTGTGTTGTACTCGTTCTTATAAAAATATCCACCCTTTTAGTTATGTCAGTTTGTTGACATTGTCGATTCTCGCGAACCAAACCAGCTAATTGTGCATTTAATCATTCAAGTTCATTTCAGCAGGATTCTTATCTTTTACAATCTGTGCCCATGTCCTAACGTCAATAGATGGACGGAGGTACACCCTCTGTAGAGGGGCTTCACATCAGAGTCATATAGAGTTACCGTTAACTGTTTTTACTAGGGACCAACCTCTTGGCAAGTGTTACCGTTGCCCGTTACAGGTTTTTATTACCGTCTGCCGTTGCTTTTTGCCGTCATCAGTTAGCGTTACCATCTACAGCTGTTAGTAGGCTTTACTAATTTCTGTGAATAAGGAACGCGACCGTTTACCTTTAACATTATAACTTACTTCACCATTTATCGTATGAGCATTTGTTTGATTCCTAACTATGTATACACCCATACAACCTCCTTCTTTACAACTCATGGTTTGCCGTTTCTCTACTACAAAAAGTTGCTAGAGGCCGGTAGGCTCATTGTGATGTGAATTGAAAAGGTGGCACCAGAGATATATTCATTAGATAACTTGCCAACCGATAAAAATACCGATGCTTAATGCACCAACAGTGAAACGCTGTTACAATGTTAGCAATTATTTAAAGATGTTGCATAGTTCCCATTACTTAACAATCTCTAGCCAATCGCTATATTGAATTTTCATTATTCAACATTTCTGCTTCCTATCCGACATCCCCAGAAGTAAGCAAAAAATTAAACCTGATTAAAAGATGTTAATAATCTGGTAAGTTAAACTTGCAGTCACTGGCCATCACTGTATGTAGGTAGCTATCTTAGTTTTTCATAATCATTTCCATAATCTACTTTTTAAAATTAAACTATAAAACTTATCTAGGTATTTTTTTCTCTATATGCTTTAGTTTCTAAGAAAAAGTGGTAATTATTCGTTTTAGGATACTCACCTAGAAATTGAAAAAAAAATGTCATCTTATGTTTTTTGGGGCGATGAATACGAATCCGGTGTCTAAAATTGGCGATCGGCCACCCCAATCCCCGAAAATCCGAAAAAAAAAATTCAATTAGGCGGGCGTTTATTATTATTATTATTAATATTGTTATTGCTGGCACCCCGGATCCCTTTCACACCAAGCAAACCGGCCTCCACACAGCAATAGTAAAAGCAGACAAAAACTACACACCACCAGCAGACACACACAGTCACACCCAATTACAACAGGAAAAGATGAAAACGTGGTCAGAAAAAACACTCCACAGAAAACACAGATACCACACAGAACAAGACCACGTAAATAAAAAACATACACCTGGTTACAGGATGGGCAGCTATTCCCTGAAATAGAGGGCTTCTTGCTTGCCATCCAGGATAAAGTTATATTAACCAGAAACTGCCAAAAGCATATCATCAAAGACGCAACTATTACAGAAGACAGATACAGGAAATGCCACCAGCAGAAAGAAACGATCGAACACATAACAAGTAGATGTAAAATATTAGCCGGAACGGAATACACAGCCAGAGATGACTCAGCGGCAAAAGTAGTTCACCAAGCACTAGCCACAACATACAAACTCATAGAAAACACAGATCCCTATTACAAATACACACCAACATCCATACTTGAAAATAATGATTACAAGCTCTACTGGGATATCAGTATCCATACAGATAAGACAGTCTCCGCCAATAGGCCCGATATTACTTTTCAGTGCAAAAAAGGAAAAGTCACCTATCTAATTGACATAGCTGTCCCCAACGACACAAACATCCAAACGAAATACACAGAAAAAATCTCCAAATACACAGACCTTGCAACAGAAATAAAAAGGCTATGGAAACAAGAAAAAAGTCATTATTGTCCCCCTCGTCATATCAGCCACAGGCACTTACTACAATTAAGAGTCAACACAAACATACACAGAAACATTCAGAAGTCAGTGATTTTGAAAACATGTAACATTGTCAGGTCATTCCTTAATACACGCATTTGTACTGACTTGGCTTGGGCCCGTCAGCCAAACATGGAACCACATTGAGCAAATGTGAGAAAGAAGAACCAAAATAATAATAAATGCCCGTGTAACTGTTTTTTTTTTATTTTTGTGGGTTGAGGTGGCGTAGGAGTGCGGGGGTGGCTGAGCGCCAATTTCTGACACAGGATTCGTGTTCAGTGCCACACAAAACATTTTTTTTTCAATTTCTAGGTGAGTACCCTAAAACCAATAATTAACGAAAAAGTATATACCCAAAACAGATGGGTCACTTTCTATATATGAGTGAAATGATCGTTAAATAATGTTTTAGGCAAGAAAATGTAAAACAGATAAATTAACAATACCCACTATCGAAAAGAACCCTACTGTGACAGCTAGAACGGCACCGTTGCCAGATGACAAGTTTTGTGGGAAACGATCTGTGTTCATGTGCGGCTAGGCTTGAAGAATTATTAAAAAAAGCCACCAGATATGGTTTCCAGGTTTGTTAATTACATCAATATTTTATTAAAATATGGTGTTAATAATTTTTACTTAACAGACTTAAAAAATAATTTTTTTAACAACGTTCATACTTACGTTATCGGGCATGTTAATGATTATTTTGTTAACTTTTTTACCAGGTGTACAAATATGAAATGCGGATTTCAGACAACAGATGGTGCACCAATGCAATTTGTGCTATAAAGATTTGACACTGCGCCATTTTGTTGTGTCATCAACAAGTGTCAGACGCGCACGAGTGATAAATTGGAAAAGTGTGTCCATAGTGTTGTGTTCAATATGTCGAAATTTATACCGAACAAAGAGCATTCGCGGACAGGATTAATTTTTTGTTTTCGTTTGAAGAAAACTGCTGTTGAATCATACCAATTACTTCGAGAAGCTTATGGGGAACATGCTCCATCGCAAGATACGTGTAAATGATGGTTTCAGCGTTTCAAAAGTAGTGACCTCGATGTTGCAGACAAGGAACGTGGAAAACCGCCAAAAAATACGAAGATGTGGAATTGCAAACATTGTTGGACGAAGATTATTCGTAAACACAAAAACAACTCGCCGAGCAATTGGGCGTTAGTCAACAAGCTGTTTCCAATCGGCTACGAGAGATCGGAAAGATTCAGAAGACCGGTAGATGGGTACCACATGAGTTGAACGACAGGCAAATGGAAAAGCGCAAAAACACGTGTGACATTTTTCTTGTTCAGTACAAAAGGAAGTCGTTTTTGCATCGTATAGTTACAGGAGATGAAAAGTGGATTTATTTTGGGAATCCCAAGCGCAAAAAATCATGGGTAGACCCAGGCGTACCATCCACATCGACCGCAAGACCGAATCGCTTTGGCAGAAAGACGATGCCGTGTTTGGTGGGACCGGAGGGGCGTGGTCTATTATCAGCTGTTAAAACCTGGGGAAACGGTTAATACTAAACGTTACCAACAACAATTGACCGATTTGAACCGTTCGCTGCTTGAAAAAAGGCCAGAATACCGAAAGAGGCAACACAGTCATTTTTTTTCATGACAATGCTCCATCACATACGGCAAAACCAGTTCGCGACACGTTGGAAGCACTCAGCTGGGAAGTTCTACCCCATGCGGCTTACTCGCCAGACTTGGCTCCTTCCGATTACCACTTGTTTGCATCGATGGGTCACGCACTAACTGAGCAAACGCTTTGGTTCGTACGAAGATGTGAAAAAATGGCTCGATGAATGGTTCGTAGCAAAAGGGGAAGATTTTTACTGGCGTGGTAGTCACAAATTGCCCGAAAGATGGGAAATATATAATAAAAGCACTTTTTATCATTCTTCCGAATTTAACATAACAAAAATCCGTATTTCATACTTGTACACTTGGTATATTAAAACTTATAAAAATTGAGCAATAATCCACCAAATTAAAACAATATGCATTATATAAAACGATAATTAAATATGTTACTCTAATCAATTAAAAGATACCTCTGTCATAAACTGATTAATTTGCTCTTGTTCTAAGACTTCTTAACATATATTTCTTCTTTTATAAATATATATATATATATATATATATATATATATATATATATATATATATATATATATGTATATATATATATATATATATATATATATATATATATATATATATATATTATATATATATACTATCTGAACTTTGATACAGCATTTGGCACAGTAAATTAATTTACTAAATGAGTTATTTATATTCCTTTTTCTGCTGAGGGACGCAGACATTGACGTTTCAACATTTTCATAACCGCATATAAGTTTTGAATTCTTGATGCATTCATACGTTTCTTGTCTACCGCAAGTTTGGAAATGTCCTTCAGAAAACCTTTCCATTAAATGTAGACCCTTTTTACCAAATATCTAATAAGCAAAGCTTTCTCACAGTCCCAAAAAACAGTAGCTCTCAACTTTCCAAAAAACGACTGAGTTTTCGCCATCTTCGGAAGTGGACAGCGCTTAGGAACCCCCTGCATCGACTCCTGTTTCACGGGTGAAACACCAAAGTATCGTAGCCTGTGACAAATAGAGAAAAATAACACTCATAATTCTCTAAAGTATTCTTGGGAAATTTCTTCCCTCATCAGTTTCTGCTCTGGTATAAGGAGTTTGGAAATCCATGATGCAGAATTTTTTTTTCCATCCTTAAATCTTCACGCACAATCTTGAGAACTGTAGTTTCTGATACTCTAGCTTTTTGAGCAAGCACTGGAATCTTCATTGATCGATGTGACGGTAGCCCAATAATTTTTTCAATTTTGGCCCCAACCGACCTTTATGATTTGCGGTCATCTTAAATTGAGTCTCGACCCCTCGAAACACTTTAGACTAAATTTGTACCCGAAGTTAAGATCATTATCGTGAACTCGGGACATTTATTTTATATATATATATATATATATATATATATATATATATATATATATATATAAATATATACAGTAATACCCCGCTTTACGCGAGGGATACGTTCCGAAAAAAATCGCGTTAACTGAAATTCGCGTATATCGAGGTTTATGATTAAACATAGTCAAAATTTAATACAAAAAAAATACAAATCATTTTAATCAATCACTTTAATTCTAAGAACACTTTATGCAATACATACTCTTATTTTTTACGGAAAAATACATCTATTGTCTTTTGGGTAACGTTTTGTTTACGTTCTTGTAAAATACGTTCATAACACCCAACACTGTTTTTAATTGTTTGACACACGGTCAAGACACGGTCATCATTATTGTCTATACTCTGCAATATGTCCAAACCTGAATAAATTTTTGAAAGTGCATTTTGTATTTTCCCTGAAGATAAAACTTTCTCTTCTACTTGTTCTTCCTCATCGTAGATAGGATTATTCTGTAACTCGATCAGATCTTCATTGCTAATAGGATCGTCGTGCGTTGCTACAAGTTCTACGAGATCTTCTACCGTGACATCTTCAAGTTCAGACCCCTCAATCATTGCAGCAATGTCTTCAAGCACTTGTCTCTGCATCTGGACAATTCTTCTAGGTGCTTCCACTACATCTGGCCAAAGATTACGCCACACCCCATTCATACAACTCATTTTAACTTCCTTCCAAGCCTCTTCTATGTTGTGAATAGACTTCATAATGTTGTATGACTTCCACCACTCTCGCATAGACTGTCTTCCTTCCCCGTCAGTTTCATGAATTAGTTGGCTAAAAGTGCGGCGATGGTAATAAGCTTTGAAGTTTGCTATTGCTCCCTGGTCCATAGGTTGTAATATTGACGTAGTGTTTGGTGGAAGGAACTTTACGTACACTTTTAAGTCTCTTGGGCGTATCAAGTGAGGTTGGATGTCCTGGGGCATTGTCTAAGAGTAATATAACTTTAGGTTCAAGCCCATTTCTGTCACAGTATGATTTGACTGATGGGCAAAAACTATTAGAATACCATTCTTGAAAAATTTCCCGTGTAACCCACGCCTTTCTGTTTGATCGCCACACAACTGGTAGACTTGTCTTGTCTGTGCCTCGCATTGCACGGGGTGTTTCTGAATGGTACACTAGTAAAGGTTTCAGTTTGAAATCACCAGTGGCATTACCACCCAGCAGAAGTGTTAGTCGATCTTTCGCAGCTTTGAAACCACTGGCTTGACGTTCTTCCTTAGAAATGAATGTTCGAGATGGCATTTTTTTCCAGTAAAGTGCGGTCTCATCAACATTGAAGATGAGACAAGCAGGAATTTTCTCTCGTCTAACGAAGTCTTGAAACTTGTCTGGAAACTCAGCTGCAGCTTGAATGTCCGCGCTGGCCGCCTCGCCTGTTATGTGGATATTGTGAAGATTAGAACGCTGCTTGAACCGATGGAACCAGCCTCTGCTGGCAGCAAAAGTCGGAGTGGCACTCCCTTCTCCTTCTTTTGTTTTCAGCATCTCATACAAAGATTTTGCTTTTGTGCATATGAGATCTTGACTTAGTGGTGTGTTCTTCTTATTCAAATCTTCGATCCAGACTGACAGTAATTTCTCCATTCTTTCTAAGATAGATGATCTCGAACGAGAAAGTTTTGTTGCACTTATAGGTGTTGAACCTTCGCTGGAGATTTTAATTTTTTCCCGATTTTTATAAATCGTTCTCACAGTCGATTCTGAGAGTCCAAAATCTCTCCCAACAATTGTTGCTTTGCCTCCATTTTCCATTCTTCTTAACACTTTCATCTTCAATTCCAAAGTGACGCTTTTACGCTCTTTTTTCTTTACAGGCGGCATTTTTAACGTAGGGTTAAATTATGTATGTATGTATCTCCAATAAATATTAAAACAAAACTGCCAGCCGACCGAACTAACATTACGGAACAAATGAACACACGAAACGAACGAGGAAATCCCCATAGAACAAAGTCGAAGGACAGGGAATTCCCAATTCTTCAAAGAGAATATTCAGAGAAAGCGGGGATCCCCCCGCGACCATAGAGAAGTTAATGACTACATGAGCGCGAAATTTGAAATTCGCGTTATAGTGAAACCGCGCGTAACGGGGTCGCGCTAAGCGGGGTATTACTATATATATATATATATATATATATATATATATATATATATATATATATATATATATATATATATATATATATATATGTAAGAGTCACAACCGTAAATGGTCAAACAGGTAGAGTGACGGAACTCTAAAAGCTTAGGCGCTTTCCAATATCAAAACTACAAACTGATGACCAAGGTTGAAAACTTTTCACAAAAATTAACCCTTTCATAGCGTGGAACTTCACCGGGTGGGAAGGGGGAATATTTCCACGAAAAAGGAGCGTTTTATACAGTGGAATTGGAACATTTTTTATTAAAATTGACTTATGGGCTGTAGTACAGTGAACCTAATTAGAAGCGTCGATTTTTCCGTTAGGACTTCTTCGACCATTTACAGTTGCGACTCTTACATGAATGGGAATTTTATTTCTACAGACACTCACAATTGAAGATCTTCAGTTCATACACTCATATTTAAGTGAAGCAGCTGCAAATATTTTGGAGCGAACCGGTCAGCAAACTGGTGTGTTGCGACCAACACAAGTGGAAAACAATTTGATGAATTTCAGGAAGTTTTTCGGAACTTGAAAAAAGTTTATTGGATAAGCAGAAAAAAGCGCAACGGAAAGGTAAGTACCTACTTATTTCTTTATTAGATAACTACATTATACGGACGAGTCATACGTGAGCAACTTCAATGTTACAAATTATCAGGCTATCCTTTCCCCAAAGCCCGTCATAGCGACTATAACTACACACGCATAAAGAAAGACCAATAACTCTACGGCCGCATAGATTTTACACAAACTTTAAAAAATTTCGATTACTTATTATAGCTGACCATAATTTAACAAAAGAAAAAGACAATAACAGAGTTTCAATATATATAATGTATCGGTCGCAATAGGAATTTTATTTCTACATTTTCTACAAACCCATTTTCAAATAATAGGTGCACGTATCCCACAAAAATTCAATATTTCTTGTTATAATAGTTTAACTCCATAAAAATATGCTATATATATATATATATATATATATATATATATATATATATATATATATATATATATATATATATATATATATAAATGTATATGTATATATAATATATATGTATATATAATATATATATATATATATATATATTATATATATATATATATATATATATATATATATATATATATAAATATAGGTATATACCGGGTGTTATAGAATTCACTGCATATATTGGAACTAGTGGATCCTGGTAGCAAGACCGATTGTAGAAAAATTCACCTTAAATAGCGGATCTCAATAATAAAGGAAAAAATCGACCCTAAAGAAATAATGTCATTAATATTTTTTTCGCAACCCACTGATGAACGCTGAACTCTAGAATATCGAAATACCTAAATCAAACAGAAAGTCCTTTTTTTTATCCAGTCAGTCGGCTTTTCTCAAATAAATTTAATAAAAAATAATTTAAAATATGTTTATATTCTAAAACCGAGTACGACTCCTTTGTTATTCGCATTCCAAAGGGGTAAGGTATCGTAAAGATTAATATTTTTTTAAATAAAGATGGACTGACATAATGAGTAAGTTGCAGAAAGTGTACCACAAAGTGCAGATAGATTGTGCCATTAGTTGGCTAATTTTTAAATATTTTAAAATAATTTCTTATAACTAGGAAATACATTATTATACAATATTATAATAAAAAAAAAAAAACAGGTAATTCACAAAAATTTTATTTCCTTCCTTGTAAAAAAAAAAAACGTTAAGATAGATTGTTTCCCTTTATTTATGATAGACCGTCGAAGCGTTTACTTTCGGCTTCTGCTGTCGGAAAGGCTCTTGTATATTATACTTTACGTCTTTGTTTATTGATTTTTTCAACATATGTTTGTAAGGACTTGATGTAATTTCCAGAGTTTTTTGTACAGTATTTTTTGTAGTATTGAACATAAAGATTTTACAATTTTTTTTAAAGCTTCAGCGTTAAATCCCGAAATAGTCGGTTCACTAATGATAATAATAGAAGCATCTTATAAAATCGATGTGCTTTCATTACTTGAGTTTGTCTGAGAGAGAGAGCATTTATATTTTCAACTGCTTTAAAGAAATGTTCGGGAAAAAACGTTTTTGTCCATGGGTCAAACTCCAGCCGCTTGAAATCCGCTCACAATGCTACCAATGATAGCAGCTCTGCGAGCTGGATTTGTCCTCAATCATTGTTTTGGTACTTAAATATAATAAGAGCTCATAGGTTAAAAAAAAAGTCGAATGGCTGAAGCCGGTAAGTAGTAAGGCCTGGCAGTTGTAATAATAGTCTTTGCTATATGCAACGCTTCCAGGTTCTTCGAATGCGTTGTATATCCATCAAACACTGTATTTTCAGGGGTTGTTTTTACGATGTTTATAAAATGTTTCATCCATTGTACAAATAAGTTTGAGTTAATATAGCCAGTACCTGGATTGGTGACGACACTCTCAGAGAGTGTGCCATTCTCCAATTCAAGATTTTATCTCATTCTTTTGAATATTTAATCCTAAAACTTTTTGCGTTTTTTTCTGAACGGTAGATAATCCACTTTCATCACCGTTAAACATTTTTGTAGACGAAAAATTATTTTTATCTGTGATTTTTTTAAAGTAAGGGTCAATTTTGCCCTACTCCCCCCTACTTAAAACATCTGTTAACGGAAAATGATATATTTACTACCGGACCTTAGCAAGACCAAGGTCGGTTTTTCATGGCCGGGGTAATTTTATAAATATATGGTAAAAAGGGGTTTTACCCCTTTCTTTAATTTTTCAAAAATTTTCAAATTTAAAAAAAAAGTATTGAATGTGCTTCTACATAGCCTCACGAGTCACCTATTTCAATATATCCAATGAATTTCATAACACCCTATATATATATATATATATATATATATATATATATATGATTCTGTGCTTTTTTTTATTTCTTAGGATGTTGGTTCTACTTATTAAAACAACTTATTTTATTTTATTTAGTCTTTACTGACGTTTCGCCGATTTTTTTGTGGGCATTCTCAAAATATCTAATAAACTCAGTATTTTTCATACACAGGTCGTTATTAATCGAAATATTGGATGTTTACATTGGAGTAAACATCCAGTATTTCGACCAATAACGACCTGTGTATGAAAAATACTGAGTTTATTAAATACTTTGAGAATGCACACAAAAAAATGGGCGAAACGTCAGTAAAGACTAAATAAAATAAAATAAGTTGTTTTAATAAATAGAACCAAATTCCTAAGAAATAAAAAAAAGCACAGAATCATATATATATATATATATATATATATATATATATATATATATATAATATATATATATATATATATATATATATATATATATATACATATATATATATATATATATATATATATATATATATATATATATGATTCTGTGCTTTTTTTTATTTCTTAGGATGTTGGTTCTACTTATTAAAACAACTTATTTTATTTTATTTAGTCTTTACTGACGTTTCGCCGATTTTTTTGTGGGCATTCTCAAAATATCTAATATATATATATATATATATATATATATATATATATATATATATATATATATATATATATTTATTTATATATATATATATATATATATATATATATATATATATATATTTATATATATATATATATATATATATATATATATATATATATATATATATATATATATATCGAGAAGGTTCAAGAAAAAAGAAATTTTATAGAATATATATATATATATATATATATATATATATATATATATATATATATATGTATGTATGTATGTATGTATATATATTTATATATGACAAACAAGGGGCATCAAACCATAATCGGGGAGAGAAACCCCTTGAAAAAAAGTATCCTTTTGCACTGGAACTCTAAAATATTAGACCTTCTCAACACAATAAATTAAAAATAGATGATCGGAGGGAGGTGACATTTTTCACAAACGAAAACCCTCATGTAAAAAATTTCTTAGGAGTATGTTTTTATATCCATTGGAGCATGCCCCCTGTTTACCCCTTGTCTGATCCTTGACTACGCACTATATGTGTATATATATATATATATATATATATATATATATATATATATATATGTATGAAATACGTTTTATGTGTAAGATAACTCCATATAAATATATTATTTGATTTTGTCGCAGTTTGCATCATGACAAAAAGGATTTTATGTACGCGTAGTCATTGATATGAGTGATGACACTTTAGTAAAGAAAGAAAATTATGTAAATTTTAGTTGCCCAAATGCAAAATGCCGTTAGGCTTGAAAAAGGTCGAATAACTGAGTTACAAAAGAATTTAAAAAAGGAAAATAGACTTAATAAAGCTGCAATTCCAAGAGCCCCAAAAAGAAAAATTTCTAGAGAAGTTGAAGATTTCAGGGTAAGACGTGTCTAATACTTTAGAATGTTTTCAAAAGACGTGAGGTAGATATTTGTGATCGTGTTATCTGTGTAAAACAAATTCAGAACTGTCCATTCTGGTAAGAACCGGTTATACCTGTTACTTAAGACAGTTCATGAGACTTTTCAGCAGTGCATTTTTCTGGTCGCGGGGATCTATTACAATTAATTTTGGATTGATTGTACTAGACCACATCTAGACGCTCAAGATATTTGGGAAGTATTTTAAAATAGAGAAGTAAAGTTAATATTTTAAAGTAGATTAAATTACGATGACGTACAGTAAAAATAGGAAATAATTTTCGGTCATTTATTATTTTGATGTATTTACCTTTAATATCGCTTTCTTGAAGTTTTTCCCGGTGCCGGTGTTACCAAAATAGTGTAGGCGGTTTGATTTATCTTATTCATTCCACAGTGAAGCAATAGTATGATGATAAACACAAGTTCATGTAAGGACCCGACCTCGCACTTAATGAGCGTCCTTTATGTCAGTCTTACATTACATTAGTAAAAATATTATTTCTTCATTGATGTTTTCTAAACTGACAAAAATGTGGATGTCACAAACTTATTGTTGATAGGAACCAGATGAAAAAAAAATATTTCACTCATCTAATCATACGACTAACATTATTAATTATAAATAAGTAAAATAAAAAAAAAACAATCTACTATCATGAACCTTCGCATTTCAATCGGTAAGTCTTAAACGTGTGAAAAAATGACGTCCATATGTCACGTCTTCCAGTCTGCCACTGAATTCCGCATGTTTACGTAAACACAACACTAATATATCGAAAAGTGGCACACATATTTGGCTATGCCTTAAATGATATTTTTTTTATTTGATGGTGCATAACAATTAAAGTGATATGATCATCAGGCCCATAATAATTATATAAATTACTAGATCCTAAAAGGTATTGGGAATAATGTATACTAAACTTGCTATTCTTGTGATATAAAATAAATATTTTTTTACAAAAATCAGAGGAACCATTGAATTTTCTGATGGTGCCTACCTCTCGACTGATTTTTTTAATTACGAGGGTAGATTGAAAAGTTTTGTAAAAACCAAGGTAATTAACATTTTTTTGGAAAAACAAATCTTTATTTCCTAACATAATCTCCATTGGACTAAATAGATTTGGCCAGGACGATTCTAATTTTTTTATGTTTCAGAAAAAAAAGTTGTTACAAACTGTGCATAATATTTGTTTACAGCACAGATAAGTTTCTTCCCCCCAAGCCAATTTTTGAGGTTAAGAAACAAAAAAAAAGTCAGTTTGGGTCAAATTTGGGGAGTAGGGTCGGTGGGGAACTATTTCGTGCATTTTTTGCCATTGCAACGGCCGATGTGTGAGCAGGTGTACTATCCTGGTGAAGGAACTTTTTGCACGCTCACCTTAGTCGCCTCTGCTATAAACTCACTACGCAAACGGTTCAATAAGGTTGCGTAACAGGAGCCAGTCACTGTTTTACCATTTTCGAAATAGTCAATCATGATGATACCTTACGAATCCCAAAAAAAGTTTCCATCACGTTTTTTACCAATAAAACTGTTTTCGGTTCACTTTCATCTTCGCCAATCCACTGCCATGACTGCCGTTTTGTCTCTGGTGTGTAATGGTGGATTCACGTCTCATCTACAGTCACAAAACGACGCCAGAAGTCTTTCGCTTATTATGCACCCGTTCATACGAGATTCCTACCATCTTAGCGATCTCGCGCTTACGATAGCTGTCAACAAATAACAGCGCGTTCCATCTGTTTGAAACTCTACAACCATTATAAGAATCACGCCGCTTAGCAAAATTTCCTTATTAATCCACCCTCGTACTTATAAGAATACAAGTCAGTATCAGTACCGCTTTTTTCAAGAAGACCATTTGGAGTTAAGACACTACTGGCAAGAATTTTTAAATCTATGATCTTACAACAATTACGAGTAAAGGTAGCAAACGTGTTTCTCTGTACACTAAAGACTGTGGCGTAGCCCCGATTGCAAAATTCGACTTTATTCATCAATATTGTCTCCTTCAAGAGTGATACAATTAGTCCAACGCTTTTCTAACATTTCTATACCTTTCTTGTAAAAGCATTTGTCTTTGCCTTCAAAATAGGCCTCAGTTTCGATAACTTCGATAACTTCTTCTTTGGAGCCAAATCTCTTTCCCGCGAGCATGTTTTTGAGGTCTACGAATAGATAATAGTCACTGGAGGTCGAATCTGGAGAATACGGTGAATGAGGAAGCAATTCGAACTTCAATTCATGCAATTTTGCCATCGTAACCATTGACTTGTGATACGGTACATTGTTTTGATGAAAGAGCACTTTTTTCTTGTTTATTTGGGGCCGTTTCTTTGCAATTTCTGCCTTCAAACTCACCTATAACTTTATATAATATTCGCTATTGATGGGTTTTCCCTCCTCAGTATAGTCGATAAAAAATTATTCTATGCGCATCCCAAAATACAGAGGCCAGAACCTTCCTAGCCGACTGTTGTGTCTTTGGTCGCCTTGGGCGACTTTCACCGGCTACTGTCTACTCAGCTGACTGCTGATTTGTTCCGGTGTGTAGTGGTGAATCCATGGTTCATCTATTATCACATATCGCATGAAAAAATCCTTTTTATTGCGTTTAAACAGGTCCAAACAGGGTTCAGAATCATCAAAACGTTGTTCTTTTTGGTCCACTGTGAGCAAACGCGGTACCCATTTCGATCAGAGCTCTCTCATGCCCAAATGTTCATGCAAAATATGACAACACGTTCTTTTGATATCATTAGGGTGTCAGCTGTCTTACTCAATTTCACTTTACAGTCATCCAAAACAATTTTATCGATTTTTTTTGATATTTTCCGGTGTAACCATCCGATTTGGGCGTCCAGAGTGTTCACCATCTTTTGTATCTATACGACCGCGTTTAAATTCAGGATACCAGTAAATAATGAGTGATTTTCCAGGGACAGAGTCCCCGTAACACTTATCAAGCCATTGCTTTGCTTGAACGGTATTTTTTCCCATTAAAAGACAGTGTTTATTAACACACGAAATTCGATTTTTCCTTTGTTTTGAAAATATCAAAAGTCGCGTCATTAAAACCACTGTAACTTGTAATCGTCGAAATGTCATGAAATTTTGACATGTATTGTTGGTACTTTCTAAAAATCATATGGATTTTTTGAAAAGGGTGACATCTATGTGTCAGACCAAAAACTTTTCAGTCTACGTATTAGTATCGTTATAAATCCGGAAGAACTGAGCGTCTCTGATCATATAACATGAGACCCTGTTCTAGCAAATTTAAAGGACTGTTTCTCGAAAAGGCAACAGAATCTGGACTCAAAGAATATGTTTTCTGAGACATACAGACGAAAATTAAGTCACATTTCTATTTTGAAAAGTTAATAGATATTTTAATAAAAAATTTTGCCACTAACTGTCTATTTGCCAGTAACCATACTTGAGACACTCTATTCCATTACCATCGTCCCTCAACTCGTTAGGCATTACCTTGGAAGCGAATATATCTTCATTTTTAAGGGTCGGAATAGTATCTCGTACTAGAAGAAGCTTCTATTCTTATATAAAGCTCGAGTTCGATCATCGGTGGCATCCTACCCCCCACATTTGAAGCTCTGCTTTCACTCATACTCTTGGTTTGTTAAATTCTATTCTGGTTGGGGACCCAGAAAAAGCCAGAATCCCTGGTTTTCTGGAAAAGTGGGAGACTTAAGTCTATTCTATAAATACCTTAAGAAGTATTCCATTCCTCCCAGAGTAATACATGCTAGGAACACACGTTAATTAAATTTTTTTATACGAGGAACTTCATCGGATTGGATTGTAACTATGGTTCCCCCGAATACAACCTGCAGCAGTTCAAAACCAACATGAATTTCTACTCCTATACACACACCCGTAGTGTGTCGACTGTGTCAAACAACACATGAATTTTCGTGTTACTTTGCATGTCACCTGATGATGTTATAAGGGGGGGTATAGACTCTCCAAAAAAGAGACCAGGCAGAAAAGAACTTCAGCTGACAGACAACACAAAACAAGCAGTACGGCGTATTGTTCATGACTTTGTTATGGAAAAAAAGAATTTGAATATGATCCGGCGACGAGCCACCCAGAAATACCGAAAATGAGTGGATTAAAAGGTATAAATTTTTATTGGAAAAAGGGTGAAAGAAAATCTTTATCGATAGAGAGTGAAGAAATTGTACACTGGAGAAGAGACCCTTTAAGGAAAGTTAGAAAAGCTCGCTCTGAAGGAAAAAGAATATATTATTTAGATGAGACGTGGATAAATGAAGGGTACACAGTCAAGAAATTTTGGCAAGATGAAAATATCAAAAATGCTCGCCAAGCATTCAATGAAAATCTACTGGTCTTAAACCGCCATCTGGTAGGGGACATAGTTTAATTATTATGCATACTGGAAGCGAAAGTGGTTTTGTAGACGGAGGTCTTTTACCATTCGTATCCAAGAAAACAGGAGATTATCACGAAGATATAAATTCCGATGTATTTGAAGATTGGTTTTCGAAGATGATAGACTTAATACCAGACGGTTCTGTTATTGTAATGTAAATGTATCATTCTAAAAAATTAGAACGAGTTCCAACCTTGAGTTGGCGGAAAAAAAAGGACATCCAATCTTGGATGACCGGGAAGAAAAACATTTCATTTCCAAAAGACATCGTTAAAAGAGAATTATTAGAATTTGTAAAGCTTGAAATTCTCAGAAATAAAAACAAGTACACAAGTTTCATCATCGACGAAATGTTAAAATTACTGTTTATCGCCGGCCACCAATCCGATAGAACTTATATGGGCACAGGTTAAGGGTGAAGTCGCCAGAAACAATACGACCTATAAATTAGCAGACGTACAAAACCTTTTTCAGGATGCTATATCTAATATCTCCACAGAAAATTGGCGAAAATGCCTCGAGCATGTATTGAGGGTGGAAGATAAAATGTTGTTGAACCTTTAATTATACATGTAAATTTAAATGAGTCTGACAATGATAGTTTTTCAAGCATGTTGGAGATAGAAGATTGGTAATACTTTTTGTTGGCTTCCTCATTTGTATGTTTTGAATATTTTTTAATTAATAATGTTTCATTATAATTGTTCATGTTACTTTTCTAATAAATGTTTAAACATTATAAAACTGTTTCATTCATACTATTAGCAAATAATACGTATACGCCCAAGCGCATCACCAGTGGCCAGAAAACTATTTCAGACTATTTAGCCCCAAACAACAAAAAAAAGGTCGTTTTCCTATTGTATTCAAACGTAAGAGATTGCGAATATTAGACCGATGCCAGATGGTATTCCAATAAAGTTCTTGATATGCTGCATTACAGGTAAAATGTAGGTCAAATTCTGAGGCTCTTATTACTGCTATTGCTTTCAAATGAATAGAGTATAATAGTCAAGTGCGCCGAGCAGTGCTTATAAATTATCTTTCTTATGAATTATTGAGCTTGGTGATACTAATTTTATCAAGCGGAAATCGGCTTCTACTTGTTTTTATTGCAATACAGTATATTAAATTTAGTATTACCTTTACCTAATACCTACCTACCTACTAAATAAAGTTAAAGTGTAAATAAGAATTCCACTAGTCAGGATTGGAACATCGAACTCTTGACACCGCATACCGAGTTCGAGGACCTGTTGACCTATGTAATTAGACATCACTTTGTATATAACATTCATTCTCTCTGTGTATATTAATTTGTATTTTAGATAATGGGAAATCAACTAGAAACAGGATTGTTTTGTACACGAGAAACATGTGAAAGACTCAGAGAATTTCCTATTAAAGACACTGGCTCATATAGCTCGTGTGGCTCATATTGCTCATGTTCAAGTAGTTCAACCGAAAACTAACACAAAATCCTGTCTGGATGTTTGTATTTCTAACTACAATTTGTAAGTATAATTTACACCTAATTTTCCGCTTAAAGTACGAATAATTTAACACTCAGTGTTAGTTAATACTATAGTATGGAATATACCGATCATAATATAGCTTTAACTTTCTTGAACTTCTCAGTAAAACATGCCAATGAAACATTCTCAAATCCTTTCCTTGCTTTATTGACGAGGCGTATTCGAAAAGTAAGGGCCGCTTGCTTATATTTAAATATTGGTGGGTCTAAATAAAGTTATTGTTTTGATTCAGTAGTCAGACAACGTCCTCGAAAATCGTTGCTCCCGCCAGTTGCGAACTCAAATTTACCGGGAGTTGTGCCTAGTTTATGGACCTACAGTAATGAGTGAAGGAAAGGTTAGACAATGGTGTCGAGACTTCCAAAATGGCCGCATAAATGTGCATGATGAAGCGCGGAGTGGCAGACCCAGTGTCCAGTCCGATGAAATCGTTCAACCAGTGGACCAAAAACTGCGATCTGATCGATGATTGCACTTGAAACAGTAGCTTGGTGGACAACGGTTTAAAGACGACGAGGAACTCAAGACCGCAGTTGTCAACTGATTCAATTCCCATGCGGAGAACTTCTATGCAGAGGGATTAAAGAAGCTGGTGCAGCATACTTAGAAGTGAATGGCGATTTTGTGGAAAAATGAACTAGGTTTTAGGAAACTCAAACCGTCAATAAAAAATTTTTCTAACGAATATATTTTTTTATGACCAAACGGCCCTTACTTTTCGAATATGCCTCGTATTATACTATTCTTTGAATTGCTGATACGTATTTTCATATTGCCGCTTAGATTTGTCCGGTAGAAGATATAAATGACCGAATTTTTTATATCTGCTATATTTAGCGGTGTACCTCTAAACTCGTGGACATTCTCATCAATTTCCATTACCTATTTTACAATACAAATTTACAAATACTGGCATTAAATTGCATAGTTAAGATCCATAAATGGATTTATTTTAAAATAAAATTTTAGTTCTGTTTTGCAATTAGTTAACGGTTTATTATAATATTAATAAAAATATGCAACGCTTGTAGAAAAAGAATGTTTGCAATTCGTTCGCGAAATCTCTTTGATGTTCTGAAATGTAATGAAAACCAAAGTAGTCTTTGGCACGTTAGATAGACAAATATCTATTTTCACTTATCAAATTGGTTTTTTACTGCAAATAATTTAAAATTAAACTTTTTCATCACACACTTTGCATTATCAATGGTATATCAATAAATATATGCTTCATTTTTAGGGTTACAAGATTCACTGTGAAGTACTATCTATGTATTGTTGTTCAATCATTGGGTGATCATCCTGACGAATACACTGCACTGTCTACTTTTTTTATATATTATCATGAAAAACACAAATAAAGACAACTGAGAGTTTAACTGTGAACTTTATAATTAACGTCGATTAGTTACATTAAAATTATTAATTTAAAGCTGGAACAATATTCCTGGTGACCTAGTACTAATAGTAGCAGTAACTGTAGGTGGCTCAGCGACTGGCAAACAGAGCAGTGGGTTAATTTTTGCTCATCCTTTAATGATACAACTACCCTATCTCCACAAAAAAGAATAAAAATAATAGCTTTAAAAACAGTAGAATAGTGAATCAAAATCATAATTTTAAAAATTTAGTTGATTAAGGTAAATAAGGCCATAACTGAAAATGACTTGGATTTTTAAGGTTTTTTTTTCTGCGGCGGTAGCGATTTAGAGTTCCATTGTTTGTGGATCATATTAAAAGAAACATATCTCACCGCTAGCAACATTTGAGTTCAGAAAGTGTAAATTCTTTCTAGAGGCTCATATAATTTTCCTGAAATATATACGAGGTGCCGCAGAAAAGTAATGAGACTAATTTTTTTACAACAATTTTATTTTATTTTTATACCTTAATATTATCCCCCTTCAAAATAGTTGCCTTGAGCAGCTATACATCGGCAGAGGCGTTGTTTCCAGTCTTCGTAACAATACTGGAAGGCTTTAACTAGAATCGCCTTCAGGTCCTTGGTTACGTTTCTTTTGGATGTGATCGATAGTATCAAAATGACGTCCTTTCAAATGGATTTTGATCTTAGGGAACCAAAAAAGTAACATGGGCTGATATCGGGCGAATAGGGTGGCTGGGAACCACAGAAATCCTTTTTTTCATCAAAAACTGGCAGACGGAGATGGCCGTTTTTAGCACGAGCTTTGCACACACCTTTCTCATGCCTGATGGAGGGTAAAACGATTCAAACTTAACTCAATACGCATCAGCCTCAATGTTAGTCGGCGGTCTGACCTTAGAAGTTTCACATTCGCTCAGTTTTCGAGGTTGAACACCCCCCTGAGCGAGGTTCGTCTTCCAACGATTCTGGTCCCTCCAAAAATGCTTTGTGCCACCGAAAAACGTGTGCTCTTGTAATAAAGGAATGTTGTTTGATGGCACACCGTTGTTCCAAATTTCGGTGGTCCATTCTTCACGTCCTCTACGAACGTAATGAAAGACAATTTGTCAAAATTTCCACAATTGGTTACAAAATTGCATGACGCGGTTCATGGTAACTTCTTCTGATATTTTTTTGCAATTAACAAACATTTAGGTTTTTTATTCCACCTTATTATCTACTTTTACAATTAGTCTGAAAATAGTTAATTAGGGTATTCTTGGAATTCCTCTAGGAGGTTGGAGGTACCGAGCGTCTAGGAGGGACTAACCTACAAGTTATCAAAAGGAGAAGCCTGCGGTGTTGCCAGCGGGGGCTGCTCAGGACTCTCTAACCGCGTTTAATAAGGTTTATAGTCTGTCTGAACGAACTAAATCCCATTCATGGGAATGCACATCTTGTCACAAAAGTGATGTTAGCAGAGCTTCATTGGATAAATTGTCTAATGAAAATTCCAAAAAAAAACATCCTCAAGGATAGGCGGCCGGAACCCGAGTAATTTCGACGCTGCTTCGAACATCTCGAAAGCCAATCGTTTGGAAAATGCATAAGGGCTTACATCACAGGTAGTCACTGATGAATCGAAGAAAATGAAACCTGATTACGATTAGGTTAGAACTCGTGTGTCCGCAATGCACTTTAAACCTAATGTGGGCAACAAGAACGTTCTACTTATGCTAGGCTGGCTATTTGAATTGGTTCTTAATCAGAAAAATCAAGTACAACTGGTGCTCGACGAAATAGTAATTGCTCAGGATAAAAAATATCGGACCTAGGAAGAGACGTCCAAAACTTAAAGAATAATTTAGTTCAGCAAACAATCAGATTGTGTTAGCCGATACTTGTTGGAAATTCATAATAAAATTATATAAAAACAACACTATGTTTTAATTTCCAATATATTTAAAGTCACTTGACAATTGTTTCACCATACCATGGCTTCTTCAGAAGTAAATAAGAAAGACTTGTCATTGTCTTTATTGAATTTAAGTTAGGCTATGCCTCTTACTTACATTTATGATAGCTTATATTCCTATACTACTTAACCTAGGTTCTATACAGTAATCCTAATTAACTTAACCTAGGACATTGGGTTTTTTAATTACATTGGTTGACTAATCTAACTTAACTAGAGCTTAATTCTAAACTAATCTAGAACTTAATTCTAAACTTAATCTAGGTTACAATCTTCATGGGGGTGGGGAGGGCCATCGTCTTCGTCGGATATGGGGTCAGAAGGTCTTGGATAGTGATGGCGGGCGTTGGCGGGGGCACGTGGAATGCGCTCCTTATGGTGGCGTTTGGGTGTTGTAGCGCCTTTGCGAAGAACTTGATGTTGGTGGACCTCATGTGTGCCTTGATTGTTGGCACACCGAGGTCTCTATGCAATTGCCGGTTTCGGACGAACCATGGGGCTCCCGTGATCATCCTCAGGGCCTTGTTCTGTACTGCCTGAAGTTGAGCTCTGCGTGTCTTGGCGAGTTTAGACCAAGTAGGGCAGGCGTGTGTGAGTCCTGCCCTCACGATGGTTTTATAAATTAGCAGCTTGATTTTTGGTTGCAACTTACTGGACCGGCTGATGATTGGGTACAGCTTGCCCAGTAGTTGCTTGGCTTTCCTTGAGGCAGCACGGACCTGGTCTTTCCAGATGAGGTGTTTGTCATACTGGATTCCCAGGTACTTGATGGTGGTTGCCCATTGGATGCGGGATCCCTGGAGCTGGAGTTGTCCATAAGGAGTGCCGTTGCCTTTGGCGAAGACGATGGCCTGTGTCTTACATGGGTTTAGCTGGATCTTCCATCGGTCGAACCAGGGGCGAGGACGTTCAGGTGGCGCTGCAGTCTACTGGTGATGATTCTGTAGCTGCTGGATTCTGCTATGATGGCTGTGTCGTCAGCATACAGGAGTAGGGTAGTCTGATCCGTTTCTGGAATGTCGGCTGTGAAAATGTTAAAGAGGTGGGGGGAGAGGACGGAGCCTTGAGGGACTCCGGCTCTAATGGCCTTGACTTCGGAGATGGCCTTATCGACTCTGACTTGGAATGTTCTGTCAGAGACGAAGGATTGAATGAGTTTGTTAATGAAAAGGGGGTAGCCGTGTCGGATCAGTTTCAGAATGAGGCCTTCGTGCCAGACTCGGTCGAAGGCCTTTGCTACATCGAGAAACACAGCTCCAACTTTGTGACGTTTGTTGAAGCTGTTGGAAATGGTTTGGGCGAGTTTCGTGGTGTGATGGATGGTGCCATGAAGGGGCTGGAAGCCATACTGTTCGTCAGGGACAACACGGAGCGCTGTGGACTTTGCTCTGACGATTTCGAGGATGACTTTTTCAGCTATCTTACCAAGGCCTGGAAGTAGGCTGATTGGCCGATAGCTGCTTGCCTCGTGGGATGGAGAGCCTGGTTTTTTGATCATAATGACCTCAGCTTTTTTCCAGTAGAGTGGAAAATAGCTGAGTCTCAGTATGCTGTTAATGATATTGGTGGCTTCTGAGATTTGTTTCTTGGGAGTTTTTTGAGGGCTTTATTTGTAATTTTATCATGACCTGGGGCTTTTCGGATTGAGATAAATCGAATGATCTCATTAACAGCGGAGGGGGTTGTGAAGTACGTATTGCGAGGGGGCTGGGCAAGATTTAGGGTCTGTATGGTTGTAGCGACCCTAAGATCACGGGCTGGATCGGGATGGGCAGGAGTGTTAGGAGAAAACTGTTCCTCTAGCAGATCTGCCAGAAGGTCAGCCTTCTCCTGGGTTGTGGAGGCTGTGGTGCCGGCGTGGGTGAGGGCTGGCATGGACCTTGGCTCGTCATTGGAAAGGGCTGTTGCCATTTTCCAAAGAGAACAGTCCTGGGTAGTGAGGGATTCTACTTTGGACTCCCACCTGCTGCTGTGGAATTCAGCAAGTGAGTCTTTCACCTGCTGCGTTGCTTGATTTGCGAGCCTTTTGAGGCGGGGGTCTCCCGTCCTGAGGGCTCTTCTGAGCAGCCGGTTTTTATCCCTGATCTGCTCTTTGATAGCTGGGGGTAGTCTACCTTGAGAAGAGACTGGTTGGGTTCGTGACGTTGTGGCCTGGGCAAGGGCTGTCTGGATATCAGCAGTCAGTTTATTGACTGCCGAATCCAGATCCTGGGTTGTGGAAATTTTTGGGATGGGACCCGTGGTCGCCAGGAGGCGTTTGGAAGTGGTCCCAGTCTGTGCTGGAAGTGGTGACTGTGGCATTCATTTTGTCGGCCGGATTTCCCAGTGTAAAAATGACCGGTAGATGGTCAGACGAAAGGTCATGAATGACAGTAATGTTATGCCGGAGGTTGATATTTTTTAGAAGAAAAATATCTAGAAAGTCCGGTCTTCCGTGTGTGGGTGGGCTCGTCTGGAGCTATGAGATTGAATGGGATTTGGTTCTGGATGGCGTCGAGAGCAATGCCATTAGCGTTCGTAGCTAGGTTTCCCCAGAGAACGTTTTTGGCATTGAAGTCTCCGCCCAGAACGGTCTTTTGATTGACAGGGCCAAACAGCAGATGGAAGTCTGCAGGATCGATGGGATGTTGGTCACCGTTTTGTTGGTAGACCGAGAAGAGGTGGATGGTGGTGTTGTTTGCCATGGTTATGGCAATAGGCGTGGCTTCAGTTTGGACAAGAGGAAGGGGAGGTTGTTGGTAGTGATTTAAGGAGTGCTTGACAAGAATCATGGTCCCCCCTAGGCGGGCCCTGATTCTGTCGTTGCGGTAAACAGTGTAGTTAGGAAGACTGAATCGGATGCCGGGCTTTAGAAAGGTTTCTTGGATTAGAGCTACGTCGACGTTATGGTCTTGTAGCAAATGGAGAAGTTCATGCTTTTTGTCGCGAATGCCATTGGCATTCCATGACAAGATGTTTAGCATTTTAGGAGAGATCTTATTTGGTCGCTTACTCATACTTGGGCGTTGGAATTAAGCAGGGGCATGAAAGTGGCGGAAAGCTTTTGAAAGTTTTGGATGTTTTTAAAGAAGGTTTGCATGGCAGAATTCATGCTATTGATAGATGTAAGGGCGTCGGTCATGTTTGTTGGAATTGAGGTCGCTGGGGGAGCCGCCGTTTGACGACGGTTTGCCCAGGAGAAGGTGGCTTGGGAGTTAGCTTGGTTGGTTGCGGGTCGCTGCGACGGGTGTTTGGGACAGCCTCTGTAGGAGGCTGTATGCTCACCCTCGCAGTTTGCACATTTGGCAGGTAAATCCCGCGTTTTTTTGGCATGTGGACGTGAGGTGCCCCTGCCCGCATTTAACACATTTGGGCGGGGCCCTGCACAGATGGGATGAGTGGCCAAATAATTGGCAGTTGAAGCATTGGGTATTTTTAGACTTGGAGTGTTGGGGTTCTGCTTTTATTTTGTTGTGCCTGACTTCAGTAATAGCAAAAATGGCTTTATCGGATTTGGGCACTAGCACCAAAACCATGGGCATGGGGTCCCCTGATTTGTAGTGCCATCGGATAACTTTATGAGGGTTGTGGCCTTTTTCACGCAGGTCACTAGCAATCTCGTCGGTTGTGAGAGTCTCTACGACTCCCCTCAACACGACGTGATTTAACTTGTCCTCCTGGAACTGGAAGGTATGGAAGGGTTCCCTGTTCTCCTCCAGGAATCTAGTTATATTTCTAAAGTCCTGGGGGGTCTCGGGGTGTATCCTCACACCTTCCGGGAGGGTGACCGCGCGGGTAAACCTGAATTTCTTGGCATTGAAAGTTGAGACGAGTTGATTGTAGCGCGTTTTGTCACGCAGTACAATGGGCGGAACTTTGGTGTTAGATGATGATGGGTTTGAGGGGGGGGTTACCGTGTGTGCTGGCGACTTACCTGCAGCAGCTTTTTTAGCAGCACCTTCCTGACTGGTCCTCGACCCCTGCCCTGACGTGGTGGAAAGCGTTGTCTGGGGCTGGAGAAGGGCGGTGGCTGGAGGGACAGTTGATGCTGTGGCTACAGTTGAATCTTTGGTAGAGCCGTTGCCCTGGAATGCTGGTGTTTTGTTGGCATTTTTGTTTGCACGTTTCGACTGCGAGGCAGCATCATCATCAGAGGACTTGTTGCTCCTCTTTCTGCGCCTGTATTTCCTTGTTGCCGGTTCCTCAAAATCTGAGTCGCAGGATTCTTCTTCCTTAGGGAAGGGCGTAGAGGTCCTGACTGGCGTTTCTGAATAAGAAAGAAAAATATTTGGTGGTTAAATAAACTATCCTTATTACCTAAGATTATGCTAATCATTTTATTATATTATTTACAGACAGAATTATTTTAAGAATGCAAATCTATGGTACTATTTCCGAGAACTAATAAAGATTAAGTAAGGGTGAATGGTTTAAGTCTACCTGTTCGTTTAATAATTGATTGGAGTTTTTCCGTTTGTTAATTTCAAGACATTCAAGCAAATTTAATTTTTTAGATTTATTTTCTACATGTAGGATTTTTAACGTATCATCAAAATTATGAGATTCGTTTATTATATGAGTTGCGTAATGTGAATTGTTCTTATTTTTTAAATAACTATGTTTATGTTCTTTAATGCGAGTTTCAAAAGATCTACCAGTTTGTCCTACGTAGGTTTTAGTACAAGATCCACAATTTAATAAGTAAACTCCTGATTTTAAGGAATTCTTAGATTTCTTTTTGTTATTCAAAATTATACTCCCTAAGGAATTACTGGTTTTGAATGCTATTTTATTGTTCTTTTTTATTAAATGTTTGGAAATTGTTCTAGTTATTTTCCCTGTGTATGTGAGTGTACTAAATTTTCCTTTTTTGTCATTAATTGTGGGATAAATTAGAGAGATTGCTTGTTTAAAGGATTTTTTATTCAAAATATTATCTATAATGTTGGGGTCATATCCATTATTAATTGCTATTTGTTTGATTATGTTGAATTCTTTGTTAAAATTAGTTTTTAGTCATAGGGATATGTAACAATCTATGTATGAAAGAGTTAAAAGCTGCCATTTTGTGAGGATACGGGTGGGATGAGCTATTGTGTATGACTGTGTCAGTATGTGAAGGTTTGTGAAAAATCGAGAAATCTGGTATAGATATGTTGACGATATCATTTCCTGTTTCACGGGAACAGATAGACAACTAACAATCCTCCTTAACTTCCTAAATAATTTGCATCCTAATATTAAATTTACCATAGAATAAGAAACACGATTCCAGTAATTCCTTAGGGAGTATAATTTTGAATAACAAAACCAAATCTAAGAATTCCTTAAAATCAGGAGTTTACTTATTAAATTGTGGATCTTGTACTAAAACCTACGTAGGACAAACTGGTAGATCTTTTGAAACTCGCATTAAAGAACATAAACATAGTTATTTAAAAAATAAGAACAATTCACATTACTTAATCTTTATTAGTTCTCGGAAATAGTACCATAGATTTGCATTCTTAAAATAATTCTGTCTGTAAATAATATAATAAAATGATTAGCATAATCTTAGGTAATAAGGATAGTTTATTTAACCACCCAAATATTTTTCTTTCTTATTTACTTCTGAAGAAGCCATTGTATGGTGAAACAATTGTCAAGTGACTTTAAATATATTGGAAATTAAAACATAGTGTTGTTTTTATATAATTTTAATCAGATAAATACACATATAGAATCAGATATTCAAGATCCAAACTGTAGAAGTAAAAACTTAATTGTCGATTTGGACAGAGTCCAGGTCTGTCAACTAATAGAGGAGTTGAACGTAGAGTCGGATATTGAATTCAAGGTAATCCGAACTGGTAAACAAATGAATAAGGTGCGATCTATGAAGGTAATTTTTACTAATGCAACTATTCTATTGAAATGATTATTAAAAATGAGAAAAATCTTCAAAACACACAAATGAAATCAGTGCAGATTTGACGTATATGCAACGATCAGAACTGAAACGAGTTTACAAAGAACTGAATAATAGAAGAAATAATGGAGAAAATTGATTGGTTGTCAGATATTCCAAGGATATTCCTTACATACTATATATTCGTTAAAAAACGATTTTTAAGAAAACAAAATTAAACGTAAACGTCAGTCTCTACTCTTAAAACGTTAGAAGGTTCAATACAAAGGTTGAAGAGTTTACCTGGCGTTGTCAAAATGTGAATTTGAAATTCTGTGTTTGACTGAAACGTGGCTGTCTGAATAAGTTAGGGATTCGGAGATTTTTAGTGATAGTTACGCGATGTACCAGTTAGATAATTTTGCAGATTAAGTGTTTCTTGAGATTAGTCTTGTTGGATATAAAGTTTATTTAAATAAAATGCTCGTTTTCAGTCACACTTCTATATATTCCTTCAAGAGAATTTTTTTTAGACAGCGACTTTTTTGTTACTGTTAGTTCTTTTGCGAAATGGTGAATGCTTCTCGCTAATAATCCTTCTTAGATAAAATCCGGGATCAGCCCTTGAATGTATCAATGATGATGATATGAGGTCGGGCAATTAGTAACTTCTTAAAAGTTATATATTATATTTAAAATCTTTATTTGTATTTTTGCTTCAATTACACTATGCTACACTGGTGAGCAAAAAAATCTACTCAAACGATTTTGCTTCATTTAACACCTATCCTTGCATTTAATGTTCAAACAGTGGTATTACTTTTGGTATCATTAGAATATCGATTTTCTACTCTTTCCAATAATACCAAAAACATTTGGCTTTCCAACAAGTGTTACTGTTTTTGCTGTTTGTACACATCATGTAAATTGTACTTGATGAGAAACATACAGTGAGGGTTTCCATATAAAAAACCTGCTTGAAAAGGGTAGTACGAGGAAAGACAAGCTGAACTTCACACAGATGTGAAATATTAGAGCATGCACCGCTCTGGAAAGAATTAAGCGGCTACATCCATCGAACACTTTCCATGAAGATACTTGTAGAATAGATTCAAGTCGCTAACAATTCTTCGATGTTCCAAGGAGTCAAGGTTGCTGGTGTTCTAGGTCTCCAGTCAGGCGAACAGCTCTCTTCTGAATAGAATCCAACAAATGCAGTACAGATTTGGAAGCAAAGCCCCAAACATGGGAGCAGTATTCCATCGTTGGTCAAATTTGAGCCTTGTAAAGAATTAACAGTTGTAGAATATAAAGTCTTCTAGTTCGAAATAATATTCTCCGCTTTTCAGAAGCTCTCTTTGCTATGCTTGTGACATGTTCATACCAAGACATATTTGCTCCCAGGAGTGTCAGCAATTTTAACTTAATTAGAAAAAACTGCTGTCTGGGTTTTTGTAGCATTAAATTCTTCTTGGCTACTGTTACCTCAAGATAGAATTTCTTCCATATCTTTGTTAAGTTGAACGACTTTCTGCTATCTGCAGATACTTGTAAGGGTACCCGATGCTCGAATACTGTCATCTACAAAGCTTTAGATTAGATTCTTAATCCTTTTCAACAGATTGTTAATGTAAATAAGAAAGAGAATAAGAGACAGTATGAAGCTTTGGGGGCGCACCGGCGCGGCGTTAATAGTGACGGTATTAGAAAGAAATCCGTCGACAGCCACTCGTAAAAAACGCTCTCCGACGAAATACGGAAGCCATAAATAAAAGTTTTCAGACATTCCATAAGGGCATACCTTGGCCAACAATCCGTCGTACCAAACATATATATATATATATATATATATATATATATATATATATATATATATATATATATATATATATATATATGGTGCGGCGCTTAAATCCGGAAAAATTTAAGACAAATTTAAATTTTTCCACCATATAGTAGTTCCACTGTAGGTCGTTATTGACGTTCGTGAAACCTACATTCTTCTAGTAAACATTCACAACCTCGAAATGACCGAGCCGTTGCGAACAATTGGGAAGTACAACTGAAGAGCCGCGATTATAGCAAGTCTTCGCGCGGGACATTCGGCGAATGAAATAATTCGCTTCTTCGGGTACCCGAGATTAACTGTGTGTGGTATTGTTGCTAAAAAAAATGCTTCTGAGAGAGCACACCGACACACACGAGTCATTTAGTCCAAAACTGTTATCGGATAACGTGGACATGTTCTGATCTAAAGAGTTCTGGCCCCCCAATAGCCCGGATTCGAACCCCCTCGACTACTATGTCTGGAGCGTAATCCAAAAAGTTACTAACAAGTCCAGACATCCTAATGGGGCATCCTTACACACATCTTTATCAAAGCCGCATTTGCCAATATGGACAGCCCTGCTTTAAAGAGAATGTGGAAGCGCTTTAGGCCAAGGATGGAGACGGTCACTGCGGCCGAGGGAGGTTACATCAAATAATTCCACTCTAGATAGGTCAACCAATTGACATGCAAAAGGATTTTTTTTTCATTTTAATTTTTTGACGAATCGAATTCTTTTTTAAAAAAATGTTTAATTTGTCGGGATTTAAGCGCCGCACCCTGTATATATACATATATATATATATATATATATATATATATATATATATATATATATATATATATATATACATATATATATATATATATATATATATATATATATATATATATATATATACATATATATATATATATATATATATATATATATATATATTTATATATATATATATATATATATATGTATATATATATATATATATATATATATATATATATATATATATATATATATATATACATATATATATATATATATATATATATATATATATATATATATATATACATATATATATATATATATATATATATATATATAATATATATATATACATACATATATATATATATATATATATATATATATATATATATATATATATATTATATATATATATATATATATATATATATATATATACATATATATATATATATATATATATATATATATATATATATATATATACATATATATATATATATATATATATATATATATATATATATATATATATATATGTATGTATATATATATATATATAATATATATATATATATAATATATATATATGTATATAGAGTGTGACCTCGATAATAAGGACTAATTAAAACCGCGGTGATCCGAATTAGTAAATAATTCGAATTACTGTAGCAGGACATTATTTATATCAAAAAACGAATCATTTAATACGAAACAACTAACAAATAGTACATAAATAGAATAATATTTAAAATAGAAGCATATCTTATCAAGTTTTATCTTATTTTGTAAAAAAATTTGTAATTTTTTTGTTTGCTTGATCCTTCTCTGGTTCATCATAAAAGCAATTTCTTTTAATCTTTGAAGCACAAGAACATCACTAAGAGGGATAGCATTTTCTTCTGCCCATCTCATGCACACATTGAAACTTTTAACTGCCTAATCATTCTTCACAGTGTTCTTAACAGTCTGGTTTGTATTAGTATTTAACTCTGAACGTTCATTATCACTCTCGTGTTATTCATCTGTATCATCTATGTCTTCCAGTGGTAACAAATCTTCATCATTTTCAAGCCAATTACATATTTCCACATTCGTGAGATTCTGCTCAGTGAGAACATTCAGCATATCTGAAACACCTGTTAAATATTTACGAATTAACCAAAAAAATACTAAAAGAAAAATTTCAGGCTTTACCTTTCATTTCTTCATTCGTGGAAAGCAAATTGTGCCGCAATTCACTCAGAGGAATCAGATCTTCAGCATCATATTCAGTGTCTGGGTTGGTATCTGCCACATAAGCCATAATTTTGTGCCAGCACTTTTTCAAGACTTCGGGGGAGACTTTTTCCCATGAATTGCATAGTAGACATACAGCATCTTTTAGGTTAATGCTTTTTAATAACCTAACAAGGTTCTCTTCATTATTTGATAAAATATGGGCTAAAAGACTTTTCCGATAAAATAATTTTGTTAGTCTGATTGCAGTCTGGTCCATAGGCTGCAAAAGTGCAGTATAATTTGGTGGAAGAAATAATGTTGTAAACTGTCCATCCTCACTAGTCAGCTTTTCTATAGTTCCATGGCTCAAAGCGTTATCAACGATTAGCAGGGCTCTTACAGGCAAGTTGAGACTTCTTAAATGACTTTTGACTTGACGAATAAAAGAATGACGAAAACAGTCTATGAAAATTGCTGTAGTCATCCATGCATTGGCAGATGATTTGTACTCAACAGGTATGTTCACATTTTTAAAAGCCCTCGGATTTTTTGCCTTTCCTATCACTAACAACTTTAATTCTTGTGATCCATCAGCACTGCAACATGCTTTGTTTATTTTTTCGACCTGGTGCGGTCTTTTCCTGAGAACGAACCAGCGTTTTTTTCAGGCAACATTTTCCAATACAGAGCTGATTCATCTGCATTGTATATTTGAGTAGGTCCAAGGTTTAATTCTTTTATCTTATCTGCGAATAAAGTTAGGAAAGGATCGACAGCACTTTCATCATTGGATAGTTTTTCGCCACAAACTTTTAAAGCACGCTGACCATGTCTTTTTCGTTATGTGTTAGAAATCCAGCCTCTCAGGTTTCAGTGTATAACTGTTTGCTTTGTCTGATAAAATTTCGTTGAAAATTGGGACGTGCCTTGATCGTTGCGTACAAAACCATGTATACAAACGAATTTCCATTTCTGGATATTCGGCTTTTCGTAAGGTTTTTCTGACGCTAAGACCGCAATCACATTTGGAAATAAATCTAAAAGAAGTTACACGTCCATAGTGAGTGTCCAAAATTATCTTTAAAATAAATCATATAAACATACCTTTTGATTTTCCCTTGCTCCTTTTTTATATCCGAAATTGTGGATGTTCCTACTCCATATTCATTTGCCAACACTTTTTCGCTTTCACCAAGAACTAGTCATTCTAATATATCGGAGTTTTGTTTTATTGTTAGTGTAATATGTTTTCTTTTAGAAGGCATTTTAATATGTAGGTACATATACGTAAAAAAAAAAACGTTTACATACTTATATGAACCACATAAAGTAAAATAGAACGTAGGTATGTTATACTTGTGACAATAAACAAACAACTACAAAGTCCTTAACCTTTAGACGCGATACGCGATGCGTTGTAGGCAAATCAAAGGCACCTACAGTTTGTGTGAATCCCAGATGTATTAGACTGGAAGTTAGGGGAATCCCTTCATTATCGATTTCAGTTTTCCCATGTAGTTTAAATTAAGTAGATGTCTAAAAACGCAGGTTCGGATTACCTAGTACTATCAAATCCGGATTATAAAGTACACAATGCAACAAAAATGTTTGTCCGGATTATTAAAGAATCCGGTTTAATGGAGATCCGGATTATCGAGGTGGCACTATATATATATATATATATATATATATATATATTATATATATATATATATATATATATATATATATATATATATATATATATATATTTACAGTCGACTCTCTATATAGTAAAAGACCAAAATGTTGGCCGAAATTTCACTATAGAAAGTTTTTCACTATATGAAGAGAAAATCCTTGCTATATATGTAGGTCTTGAAAAAATTGCACTATAAAGAGTTTTTCACTATATAGAGTTTCAGTATAAACAGTAGGGTGACCGCAAAAAATCGATGTCGGAATTTTGTTCGTCTGGACCCCACAAAAACGATTCCCCTTTCCAGATATTGAGATAGCCGAAATTTGAGCTCGATTAAACGACGTTAACCCGTGCCGCTCGTCGCTCAAAGTTTGAAAAAATCCAAATTTTTGGCCAAAAAGCTAACATATGGAGCATTAACTCCAGAACGGTAAATAATAGAAACACGCTTAATATCTCAAAAGAAAGCTAATGTTGTTCTTCAAAATTTATATTCTATACATAATTGTTGTTATTTTAAGTCAAACCGAGTTACAACAGCCTTTAGCCCCAAAAACGTGACCTGGTACCAGTAGGAGCCAGTTTGGGAGTATTCCAAGAATTTTACGGGTTTTTACATAATGTGTCTCGAAATTAACATTTTTTTGTTAAAAAGTATTTTGGAACTCAATTTTCAAACATAAAGAGCCTTTTGTTCAAATTTAATCTTTTATTATATCGGGATTACCTGACTAGTTTACCAAAGAAAGACCCGTTTGACAGGTAAAAAGGAGGGTGAATCTAATTTCTATTTTAGGGATGGTGATTTTACTTCAGCGTACAACCGACCTTTTATTTATTCGGTTTAGTTTCTAAAGTGCCTTTGAGCTGGTTAGATCGAACAATTATCTAGTGAAGATATTTTAAGACACTGAAGAGGACAGCATCTACTAGGAACTTGAGAGCTTGGAGGAAATGGACATCCCTGAAGAAGCTGCAGAAGATCCAGGACCATCTGAGAGCAAGAGGATGAAAGTTTCATTTGCAAGGGGCGTTAAAGAGATTTTAAACATGAAATTGTCCATTTTATTAGATCGATGTAAGGTAACCGACAGAAATGCCACGAGAATTTTAATAGCTACTCTAGAAGCACTAAACCTTGACCCTCTTGAGTACAAAGTCTCGAAAAACTTTATTACATGATAGAAGGCAAATATTCAGAGAACAATATAGTAAAAAAAATTTTGATAAAGTAAACATTCCTGAAAAAGAGCCCGTGGTTGTCCATTGGGACGGTAAACTTTTACCGGGTGTTTTAAAAAATGAACAATGTGAGCGAATAGCTATAGCTATTTCATATGGCGAAACGGAACAGCTGCTGGGAGTTCCTGTAACAGCAAACAGCTCTGGAGAGGAGCAAGCCGTAGCCGTATATGAATGCCTACATGAATGGGGTCTTCTCAACACTGTCAAGGCGATGTGCTTCGACACTACAGCATCCAACACGGGAAGACTCAAAGGAGCATGCGTCATATTGGAGCAAATGTTAGGAAGAGAATTGTTATACCTAGCTTGCCGTCACCATATCTTGAAAATTCTGTTAAGAGGCGTATTCGACACAAAAATGGGATCAACCACTGGACCTCATCCAGACATTTTCAAGAGATTCCTCACTGCGTGGCCCAAGATAGACAAAGGAAAATACGACACAGGTATCAGTGACAATCTAATACAAAAGCAGCTAACTCCAGAAGTAATTGCAAATGTTACTGCTGAATTCGAGACCAAATTAACTGAGAGCCACCCCAGAGATGGCTACAAGGAGCTATTGCAGTTGGTTCTCGTATTTGTTGGATCACTAGACGGCAACGTTGTGGGTTTTAGAACTCCAGGAGCCATTCATCACGCTAGGTGGATGGCAAAGGCTATTTACTGCTTAAAAATGTTCATTTTTTCGTCGTCAATTTAAGATGTCTAAAGAAGAAGAAAGTTCTGTGCGTGCCATTTTCTGTTTTCCTAGTTAAAATTTATTGTAAAGCTTGGTTCAATGCTCCAAAAGCTCATCTTGCACCAAAGCAAGATTTAGGTATTTTGCATAGTCTGTTAGACTATAAAGAATGTGACAACGACATTGCAGAAATAGCCCTGACCAAATTTGCGAACCATTTGTGGTATTTGAATGCAAAGTTGGTGGGATTATCGTTTTTTGATCCCACCATTACAGACGATGAAAAGTTGTTAATGGCTAATAAATTGCTCAGTAGCACAGATGAACCATCACAGCACGCTAGGGTTGTAAATCCAAAAGTTACGAAAGAAAACTTAAAAGAGGTAGTTGATGGAGGATTGGTAAATTTACTTACCAAAGAAACGTTTACATTCATGACCAATTTAATATAAAAACAGATTTCCTAAGGCAACATCCAAACACCTGGCCTCAAAATAATGACTTCCAAGGATTGAAAATTGTCAAAACATTAAAAGTAGTTAATGATATGGCTGAGCGTGGTGTTAAATTAATAACCGACTTTAACGACCTTCTGACAAAAGATGAAGACCAAAAGCAATATGTCCTGCAAGTTGTAAGTAAATGCCGAGCATTATATCCTGACGTTTCAAAAACTACTTTAACAAAAGCTCTAGAATAGATTAGATAACTATGTAAAATTATCAACTCATGTAGGTACTACGTCTGTATCTTTT
>CM032447.1:84006759-84011759 GCA_019049505.1 Pachyrhynchus sulphureomaculatus | reverse complement strand
AATGATAAATAAATAAAATAAAATTATATCTCGGTACAAGAACGACTCGCCACTCGGTTACAGTAATGTACTTAAAATTATATTACCAAAACCTCCATCATACGTCAAGAAACATAGTTTTTATAGTTTTTTTTCTTTATACGAGATAAATTACATAGGGGAACAGCTGTTTTGGTGTCGAGGTTTTTTGAGCTGATTCTATATCAATTTGATGTCCTGAATTCAAATAACGTATTCATTTGTACCTAGGAGCTCAAATTTTTAAGATATACAATTTTAGAGAAATATAAGTTACATTATTGTAACTCAAATCCGTAAGTGTAGTAAACAAAAGTAGATACGAAATTTTTATTTTAGTTATACAAAATACAATATTATGTCGTACTTACAAACAAAAAAAAAACATTGAAGAAATGAAATAGTCACTCAACACTTGGAAAGCTTCTTTTCCGCGACATTCTTGAATGTTTTTTTTAACAGTCCCTTTTTAAACTCCAGCAGTAATCTGCCATCATGTGCATGTCCCATCTTCCTTGGTAGCGGTCCTCCATAACTTTAATATCTTGGTGAAATCTTTCACCTTGTTCCTCACTCATGTCTCCTAAATTTTCTGGAAAACGGTCTAAGTGGCTGTGTAAATAGTGTATTTTAATACTCATATTGCACCCTAAGGATTTGAAACTATTAAGCATCTTGTTAACCATTTCAACATAGTTTTGAGCTTTATGTTTGCCTAGAAAATTTTCTACAACTGCAACAAATGATGTCCAAGCTTCTCGTTCAACTTGATTCATTGAATTTATGAAGGCAGGATCCTTAATTAATTGTCTTATTTGTGGGCCGTCAAATATCCCTGCTTTGAGTTTTTCTGTGCTCAACTGATGCATTTTTACCCCTATATATGCAAAACAAGACCCATTCTTATCAAGAGCCTTTACAAATTGCTTCATTAAGCGCAACTTTATATGTAACGGAGGAAGTATGATTTTTTCTCTTTCAACCAAAGCGTCGTTAATGACATTCTTTTCCCCAACGTCCATGTTTTCTCTCTGAGGCCAATCTTTTCTAACCCAGTGGTGTTTTTTGTCCCTACTATCCCAGAGGCACAAGAAACACGGATATTTCGTGTAACCACTTTGCTGCCCAAGAAGAAAGTTTACCATTTTTAAGTCTACACAAATCATCCATTGATGTTCGTAATACTTTATCTTCTGCAAGACCAAAGCTATGGTATTATATTCTTCTTTCAGTTTCGTTGAGTGAGCTAGTGGTATTGAACCATATTTATTCCCATTATGTAGAAGGACACATTTTAAACTTCGCTTTGAACTGTCAATAAATAGGCGCCAATCATCTGGAATATATTCAGAAAGTCCCATTTCTTTCATGAGTCCCCTAATTTCGTGACAAAATACAAGATTGTCTTCTTGAGAAAAGAATGGTAGCAGATCTTTTTCTCTTGTACGGTAAAAGGTAATTTTGGTTCCTTGTTCCAGTAAATTTTTGTCGTTCAACCTAGAAGCCAGTACTTCAGAAGCTTTTTTCGATAAATTGAGATCCCTGGTGAGATCACTTAATTCATTTTGATTGAAGCGTTGAGGAACTGATGACGTCCCCTCATAGTCACTGTTAGTTTCATTAGCATCAGAACTTTTATTAGCATCAGAAGAGCGATCAGAGGGAAAAATTCGTCATCAGAGATATGTGGTAGCTGATGAAATGTTGGAATCGGTATAGGGCGTATTGCCGAGTCTAAATTGGGATAAGTCCACTTACCGCAGTTATTTCGATTGATTCCATTAGTATTTACTAAACAGAAATAACAATCATTGAAGTGGTTTTTTGGTTCTCTCCAAACCATTGTACGCCGAATTTTAGACATTTTCTTTTCCCGGTAGTCCACTGCCGTAAATGCTCTGTACAAGTTTTACATACGAGATGCGGGGCCCACGTTTTGTCCTGATCGCCAAGCTTAACTCCAAAGTATCCAAGATACGCTCGCTTTACAAAGTCAGTAATAGTTTGTCTGTTTTGTTGAAACATGTATTCTCCGCATATATAGCAAAACACATCAGGTTGATTTACACAACTTCTTCTTGAACTGGAACCTGAACTCATTTTAATTCTGTTCAATAACACAAAAACACTCTTTTCTTAACATAAAATAACACGCCGAATTCGATCTCTCATCTCTCTCTCTCTCGTCAGTTTGTGCGAAGAACGCACAAACTGACGAGACTTACCCGAGTTAGGTGATTAAAAGGGTCAGTTCAGGTACCTGATAGGCAATGGTTCCACTATTTATAGATTTACCTGGAATTCACTCTATTACAGACTGACAATAAAACCATTGTACCTACATTAATGAATATATAATAATTTTAGAACTCTCATAAATGAATATACTGAATAAAAACCACATTGGTAGATAAGTTGATGTATCTAAAAAAGTAGAGCTGATAGAGAAAAACGGATTGCATGTATAGATTTAGCGTCCCAAATATAGTTAAAATCAGCTCTAAAATCCCAGGCACCAAAACAAAAATATTTTTTTTGTTGCCCTGTGTTATCAAACGTGATTCACTCGTGATAATTTTCGCTCACTCTACTCTTTATGGAGAATATTCCAGAATTTTTTCAAATTTTTTTTTGCTCGGTACTTTTCGAGATTGTGGGAATTTTTTAAAAATAATACAAAGAAAAGTCTGCAAGTATTACATCATATATATTTTTAAACTCGTGTTTTCACAAGCTTTCATTTGACACCCCACTCGATGACCAGGTAAAAAATTTTTCTTTTCACTTCCGATTATCCCCCCAAACTAAACCCTTAATTTATATTTCAAAACTACTCTGATTGGACCATTAATTCCTATATTTGTGCCACATTTCAACTTTCTTTGTCAAATAGTTTCGGAAAAATCGGGTGTGACAGACCGACAGACCCCGAAGTGATCCCATAAGTGTTCTGTACGGAACATTAGTAAGGGAAGTTTATGCTGATTTTTTAATATAATTAAATTGGCACAGCTAGTTAGTCCGGAACACGCACACAGTTTGTCAAGTAGGAACGTGACCGCTCGTATTCTTGAAAAAAATGTGTTTCGATAACATTTTTTGCCATCAATGTATTCTTTGGTATGCTAATAACGACGCAATTACCCTAGTAAGTTGTCCAATCGCCTTGTGCATCAATAATCACCATCATCGAGGCATGCTGTAGACGAGATTTTCTGCATACTCTGCAAATTTTTCGAATCTCGCGAGAAAACTAAGACAAAGTCCTCAGTTTTTCCTCTTTGCAAGGACCAAACGTTTTCAATAGGGTTGGCGTCCGGCGATTGTGAGAATTACTCTATTATCTTATCGTAGGCCCAAGCAAGCCGTTTCGCGACGTGATTTTCGGCCAACAAGGGTTTCTTCAACGTGCTTCGGAATTTGACATCATGAGCACGAAGATGTTATTGAATGGGCTCATGGACACTTTCAACTCCGAATTTTGCCGCTCCTTGACGCAGTTAATTTCGGGTCCCATGAAAATACAGATACGATTCGTTTTTCGACTTCCAGAGTGACTTTGCCTACCTAACCACGTTTTGGCAAGACGTCGACATTTCTCGTCTCGTTAAAATGATTGACCCATTTTTTCACAAACGACATCGACTTTTAAACATATTTAGCGACCGCGGAATATGTCGTTTTAGGCTCCTTTGAATGGAAACAAAGAAAGACTGCCTCGAACCGACACGCAAACAAGTGACACATTTTGGATTTTACGTGATTTCAACGAAAGTTCGGAATCGGCTGATATTTTTACTAAAATGCGTCGTAGACGTAGACGAATCGCTACAATCGCATCTACCAAAAATGAATTATCACGGAAACGTTATTACTTGATAGACTGTAGATTAGGTTATGTTGCGATAAATCTAAATTAGACACCAATCAAATTCACTAATTAATTAAAATCACTTTGTACTTGCCTGAACTAACCTCTGGTTAGTTATTTAATAGTTACAGTTGCGAAATAGTCGATCGAATTTTGTATGCAGTTGTTTTAATGAATTGTTAAAAAAATTTTAAAAGGCTTGTTCCATTAGAGGTAGGTATCGTATGGTACCTCCACAATAGTTTTGAATTAAATTTTTGTCAGGAATATATTTTTTATACTTATACACTTAAAAATATAAACATATAACATGTAAAAAAAAAACACAACAAAAAAATACATATATAAATCATAAAAATGGGAAAAACATAAATACACTAGAAAATGTACCGACGAAAATGAAAAGTTATTACCACCTAGGTTTCTGTTCGGAATAATGTCGAGCATTGTGAAGAATAATTTGTCCCAACTGCAGGATTCTGATTATTTATATATATATATATATATATATATATATTATATATATATATATATATATATATATATATATATATATATATATAGCCAATATCCGAATCTTGGTTTCTTTCGACTATCTTGACGAAGAAAGACTGATACTTGACGACACCCGACGTTTAACAACACAAGAAGGTGATGATAATAATGTGAAATTAGTACCTTAGTACAATATATGACCTGAAGGTTGGATCTAACGATGTGGCTGAAAATAGTGGTCATCAGTTGTATACTAGACATCTGACCAAAATTAGGATGCGAACTCCTCATCCATGCTCATTCTGGTATCCTCTACATCCTCTGGATTGTCTTAATATTGTAATGAACAGTATCCGAGATATTTTTTAAGACCTAATATTAGACCATATATTAGTTTTTTTTTAATGTATTGTACTAATTTTATTTCTTTTTAATTTAAATAACTATTATTCAAGCAATTATTAAATAACAGTAACGTTAACTCTCAACCTATGCTCAGAACGTTTAATACTTTTACTGCTGTGTTGTTACCGATAATCCTTAGAAATCAACAACTTTGTCGCGTATCAAGTTTCATTTAGTATCATTTAGGATAAAACAATTGTGCTTACTACGC
>CM032447.1:83922193-84006659 GCA_019049505.1 Pachyrhynchus sulphureomaculatus | reverse complement strand
TATAAATTTATTTAAAAGAAGAATGGAGACAATACCAGAGGTATGAACTCATGTACTTGTTACATATTATGGGTAAAACAGCCTTAAAAAATCATAGTTCGTGTGGCATAATGCAAAAATCACTGAACTTCTTTATATATTAGTAGATGATCATCGAGATCAGATACTTGCTTTAGGTTAAGTGTTAATAATAAAGTGTAGCTGAATTTTTTATCTTAAGGACAAAAAAGAGCCATAAAAATAATGTTGGTGTAATTAATCTCAGACGTAGACTGGCAATTAGTAGTACGACCATGTTTTCGTGATTAAAACGCTAAATGGAAGATCCACAAAGTGATAGCTGCTCCAGTATTATCGAGATTGATTAGTCGAAGTTAGGTTCGGTTTTGTTAGTACTTCTTCCATCTCTGTATTAGCAAATTTACCTGTTTACCGTCTCCGCCTATCCTTCATTCGAAGGTTGTCGCTTCGATGTTCTTATGACTATTTCTTCTGCTGCCATGCTATCTCTGTGCTTGTTTTATTCTATTTTTAGTTCACCCAATCCTTTATACATATTATCTATGTTGCATCTAACCTTGTCGCGTCTTTCTCTGTACATTAAGTTCTAATCATTCTTGCTTCTCTCTCTCTATATATATGTTTATTCCACTTCCATTTTTCTAAACAGATCTAGTCATTTATATTGCCCATTTTGTACGTATATCTAATGTTACCACTTCTCAACAATCCATTGGAGCAGTTTTCGCTATTCTTATTTGTGTTGTTCCGTTTTTGATGTTTCGGATCAGGTTTCCGTGTACGTTAAAATGTACCTAATTGTGGCTTTGTAGATTCAATATTTCGTTTCCATACTTAAGTGCTTGGTTCGCCATATTAAATCGTTGAAACATGATACTATTTTCGTCAGTTTTACGGCTTCTTCTGTATCGAGAGCATCAAAATTGGATATATCTGTATCACAGTATCTAAATTCATTTCCTGTTATATAATTTTCTATTTCTTACCTTTTAACGGCGTTTAAGATGTTGTCATTTTTGTTTTTGCTGCCGATATTGACATTTTAATTTTTATTTTTTGCTGTTTAGTCAAATTTTAAAGTAGTCTCTGATGATCGTCTCCCGTTATTGATAGCACAGCATCATCAACATCATAGCATAATATTTTTATATCTTTCATCCTATAATCCCTCAGTTTAGGCACATGTCTAATTATCTTATTATTATGTTGAAAAGCATTAGATCCAAGGAGTCTCCTTCGCGAATTCCTCTTGCTACCGGTATTAGCTATGTCAGTTTACCATTCACCGAGCTAGGTGTGCGTATTAAGAGCCTGCATAATAAACTACCTGTCGCCAGTTCGATTCCAGCGATCGGCTGGGTGTTGTGCATGTTTTTAGGTAGTAGTTAATGTAATGATACTATACCTGTGGTAGCACACCCGCGTTGTCTTAAAAGTGCCGTAAAATACAAATATATGCTTTGACACCAACTTTAACAGATATTAGGCCATCTCTGTCAATATATCTCGATGGAGATATTATAAAAATACCTATCGAAGCAGTTGAACGATAAAAAAATTTTTTAGCTACGATACCTTTTTGAAGAAAAAATTGTCTGATTTCGATGTTGTCTTCTCTTCTTTTATTAAGCATATGGCTTGTTTCTATCCAATGCCTCTTCAATTTTCCTGTGTGATGTGGACGTCCAGCACTCCTTCCATCTTTTAGGAAGCCCGCCCAGTGGTCTGCGTGCTGCGGATTTCCCATCTCTACCAATTCTTACTATGCGGTCGCCGGCCATCCTTGAGACGTGCTCATTCCAAACCCTTCTCCTTTGTCTGATCCACCTCACCACATCCTGAGTATCGCATCTTCCTCTTATTTCGTTGCTTGGTATTTGGTCTCTTAATGTAACCCCTACTATTGTTCTTAATATGCCCATCTCTGTTGACCTGAGTTTCGCTTCCGTTTTCGACGTTTCCGCCCAAGTTTCAGCTGCATAAGTCATAATAAGTCGGAGGCAAGTTTTATATATTCGTACTTTGGATTCTGTTCTCCTAAATTTGTTTTTCCATATTATATCCCTTAGGCAGCCAGTTATTCTTGCCGCTTTGTCTGTTTGGTTCTTTACCTCGCCTATTTGATCTTGAATTGCCGTTAGCTTTATACCCAAATATTTTAAGGACATGACCTGTTCGATTATTTCATCGTTCACGGCTATCAGCGTAGCAGATTACTTTTCACTGCTCCTTTATGCATTCTGAAGCCTTGTGCCACCTGCCTTACGCTCTCTATTGCTTGGTGCATTATTATGTTAAAGAGGAGCCGACTTAATGAATCTCCCTACCTGATTCCCATAGAGATTGGTACTTCTTCGGTCAATTTATTTGTTGACCCGTATATGGGTTTTCGTTTCCGAGTTGAGCTCTTTAATTATTACCGACACCCTTCCGGGAACATTGTTGCTTTCGAGAGTTTGAATGATGTCCTTGAGCTTTACTCTGTTATAGGCTTTTGTCAGGTCTATGAAACACATGAATGCCGGTTTGCCGTATTCTACGGATTTTTCTATTAATTGCCTAACCGCAAATATAGCATCTACGGTTGACCTGTTTTTTTCCGGAAGCCTTGTTGTTCTTCGCTGATGTCTATATATTGGATAATAATAGATTCAATTATGCGCGTAAATAGTTTCACTACGCTGCTCAGGAGTATTATACCTCTATAGTTTTTCAGAGCACTTTGTATCACCTTTCTTGAATATTGGGATGGTAATATTTTTCTTCCGTTCGTTTGGTACGACACCAGTGTCCTGGTAGAGGGTTGTTAGCTGTTTAGTGAGTTCCTGCCCTCCATACTTCAGAAGTTCGTTTGGTATGGAGCTTTCCTATTTTTTATTTGCTTCATTGTTGCTTCGTCTATTTCTGTTCTTTCTGTCGATGATTTTACAGTGTGTCCTTGGTTCTTCATACTTTCTTTGTATAGTCCTTTAAAGTAGTTCACCCATGTGTCCTGACTTATCATATGCATATTGATTTACCTCTTGTTTTCTGCGTCTGAGGGTTTCCCAGATCTTCTTTTGGGGACCGTACATGCCCCTTGACATGTTTCGGGTGAAGTTCGCTCAATATTCAATTTTGATTTCCTTAATTTTGGAGTTTACTCTGCATCTTATGGTCTTGTACTTGTTGTGTTCTTGCGCACTTCTATTGCTCAGGTATTGGAGGTAAGCCTTCCTCTTCTCCCCCAGCTAGTTTTTTAATCTCTCTTGAGAACCAAGGAGTCTTAAAGTTCTTGGCATTCTTACTGATCTTCCTTTTTCCCAGAGCTTCTTCTGCCGCCTCCAATATGTTGTCCTTGTACATATTTTTCATAAAGATATTCTTTTAGTTATATTTGATAAAAAGCTTTCTCTAAGTCAACGAAATATAAGAACGTTGGCCGCATCGTATTCTATAAATTTTTTGGTATCCTCTCTGATGTAAACACCTGTTGTTACTCTGCCAGTGCAACGTATTTATTTGAGTTATCATTGTTCTTAATTTTAAAATTGTTGCTTGGAGATTTATTCCTCTATAATTTACATGTACTTTTTATTTCATTTTTTGATCAGCAAAATTGTAGTGCTAATTCTTCATTCATCTGCTATTTTATGTTGAATCAAGTCAATTAAAGTTGTTAGTTGTTGATTTACTGTTTCTTCACCATACTTGAGAAGCTCATAAATGATTCTGTCTTGGCCTAAACTATCCTAACTTTGTCAAGTGGGGTAATGACTGAATAAATCTAAGATTATTAAAAACTAGCCTATTTATAGTAAGATTGTAATTTACTGGATTGTGCAGTCACATAAGGTGAAAAAAGGGTAAACTTCGGAATGAAAGTTAAAAGGCTGAAAATTTGCATAAATCTTTGTTTTAACATTCTAAAACTTAGCTGAAAAGTCTCATAGAATCTTGTTTCCTTCTTCGAATGATGTTTGGAGCTATTACAAAACTTACAAAGCATAAAAATTTCTTCTACAAATTTGGTCTCGCGATATTTTTAAAAATTAACCGTTCTAGAGATAGAACGCGAAGAGTGGGAAGCGACCATCTGTATATAGGATAACGCTATGTCAAATGTGGAACCAAATACATAGTACAATTTATAAAATTAATTATTTACAAATATTACAATTATTAAGAAACTTGAATTATTTATTTATTTATAAATGATATTTATACATATTACTCATGGACGAACTCAATCACATCAGCAAGAAATTTTCCTAAAAAGAATTGGCAAGGGCAATGTGGAAACACGAATATATTAGTCTAAAATCCTTATTCTAAAGAACATAATTTTTTTACACGCTTTCAGTGGATGTGACACAACATCTGCGCTATTTAAAAAAGGAAAACTGCCAATTATGAAATGTTCGAGAAACATTCCGATTTGTATAAATCTGCTCAATTATTTCAGCAATAAAACTGCCCTCCGAACACACTGTTTGAAAATGGAATACGTGTTTTAACAATGAATAATGCTTCAAAATCAGAACACATTATTGACAGTTTTTAGGTACACACAATTCATCAAATCAACAAGACTCAATAAACCGGTGCAATTGTCATCTCTTCCACCTACAAGTGCAGCATCGCGACGGCATGTGTATTATGCCTACTATCAGACCCAAACTTGGTTAGGAAAAGATTTAAAACCCGAGGAATGGGGTGGATGTTACAAAACGAGACCCTGGAATCCACAATAACATTATTACCACTAGCACCAGAAGAACTACTCAGTACGATCTTCTGCAATTGCAAGAAGGCTGTGGCGCGAAGTGTGAATGTAGAAAAGTAGGGTTGCAACGTTCCTCAGTTTGTGGCCAGTGTAAACGAACAAGCATACCTCAAGGCTTCATATCCAAATAATCTTAATGAAGAAACTGAATATGCACCTGAGGTCCTTGAGGCTTTAGAGCCAAACATGATGGACAACGAGGGTAATGATAACGGTCTCGAAATTCAATTTGGGCGACCAAAGGAGGAAGACGACGACGAACAAGAGCAGCGTGCCTGCTATTGATAATCAGAGTAAAAAAAATCGCCTTACATTTTAACTTAAATAAATTTTAACAGGTTTATGATAAACTTATGATAAATAAAAACGTAATTACAATGTATTTCATTTCAATATCTTATTATTAATATAAATAACCGGCCAAGTGCAAATTGGACTTGCGCAATTAGTGTTCCGTACGTTGATTGCTTTTAAAATAAAAAAATTTTGTTATGGAGGTATAAAATGATCAGTGACTTCACAAAACATACCCCAAATTAGTTTTCAAATCTTAACTGAAAACTGATGACATTGAAATTTTTGTTTTTTTATATACAAGATAAATTATTAAAGGTAATAATGATAATTTCAATCTACACCCTGTGGAGAGTATTCCAGAATTTTTTCAAAATTTTTTTATTCAGTACTTTTCGAGATAAGGGAGGACAGCGATTTGTCGCAATTTTTTAAAAATAATACAAAGAAAACTGCGCGCAAGTATTATATTATATATATTTTTAAACTGGGGTTTTACAAGCTTTCATTTAATACCCCACTCGATGACCTGATAAAAGAAAAATTTCACTTCCAATTTCACCCCCAAAACTAACCCCTTAAGTCAAAATTTAACTTTCAAAACTACACGGCTCTGATTAGTGCCAAATTTCAACTTTCTATGTCAAATAGTTTCGAAAAAAAAATCGGGTATGACAGACAGACATTGAAGTGATCTTATAAGGGTTCCGTACGGAACACTAATAACTAAATATTATCATACGGATGTCTTATTTATGAATAATATTTATAAAAATCATTTATGAATAAATAAAATTCGAATTTCTTAATAATTGTAATATCTCTAAATAATTAATTTTATAAACTGTACTATGCATTTGACTTCACAGTTGACATAGTGTTATCTTATATACGGATGGGCGCTTCCCACTCTTCACGCTCTATCTCGAGAACGGTTAATTATATAAAATATCGCCTGAGACCAAATTTGTAGAGAATTTTATGCTCTACAAGTTTTGTTTAGAATGTCAAAACAAAGATTTATGCAAATTTTCGGCTTTCTAACTTTCATTCCGAGTTTGAATTCCTATTTGACTAGACGAGGAGGGAAATTGAAGAATCACAGACGGAGGTTTAGTTCTGGTCGAGTAACCATTACATAGAACTATGAGGACTAAGTTCTGGGTTCCTCTTTTGACTAGATACACTTTTTATTACTCTTAAATTATCTAATGTTAGGGTATTGTTAGATTCAGTTAAAACTGTATTGTTAGACGCGTACAAAAATATTGCAACTATAAAATTAAAAAATAATTTAAATAGGGACTACGAACCTATTCCTCACAGTTCTCAGTAGTGGTTAATCGACCGGAACTAAACCAACGCCTGAAATTGGGCGATTCTCTACTCGAGTAAGTCACAATTTTAGCGTAAATATCCTACTTTTTAATCTTAGATTTAGTTAATGATGGCCCCAAATGATGCTAACATGATTAGCAAAACGCAGGTCTAGTGTAAAAATGGTGTTTGATGTGGTGATGATAACTGTTGTGTTGTTGTGTGCCAAAGATTTTAAAATCTCACCGAAATATTTTAAAATTTGCCATTTATTACTATCTCTGTTATTTACACTTTTATTTATTTATACTCTTCCTGGAAAGATTCTGTCGAATATTCTGGCCTTAAAAGTAATTATAAATTGTTTTTGTGACAATTTCCCAGTACTTGTTTTTGATTTTTTTAATTGGTTCAGGTTGACCAAAATAACAAGTGCCTTACTTCTCAATAAATCCAACCTATTTTTGCTGATTAATCTCATTTACTTTATTTTAGGTGATGGAAGAAAAACTAGAAGTAGTAAGTTTCCTTTTTTTTAAATATTATAATTCATATGAATGGTCCATCTCCAGATCACTGTAGGTGCAGTAAAAAATATGGCAACTTATTGAAAACTACTGTCTCCATGACCGTAACTATATTAGTATAGCCATATTTTATAAATACACATGTGAAGTGGTTGCCTAAATTGTCCTCTATCTACTGATGGATTTTCTACTTAGCCCCCATTTGGAGCAACACACTTACGCCAAGGTATGACGAGTTGAGAAAACCCCTCTCCGAAAAAGTCTAAAATCTTCGCAATGTGCTACTTCGTACTTCTTTTATCACTCTGAAGCTGACTAGAAGAAACTTTGTGACCTGGAAATGTTCGGTAAACTTTGGAAATAGAAAAAAAATCGCAAGCTGCAAAATATACGTGGTTAAACGTAATCGAACCGAACCAGCTTCAATAATGTGAGTGTTTTCTGACTTGGGTGAGACTGAACGTTGCATGGTGACAAATTACATTTTCTCGGAACGAACATTCGCATATGTCACGTTATTGTCACGTTCTATGATTTTAAAACGAACAGTGCCATAGCGGTTTCAGAAAACGTCATGACTTTTCCTACTGATCGAAGTGCTTTGATTTTTTCAATCTCATCAACACTTATGTCTGTAGTCCATGGACTGGCGTAATAGTGTACCCATGACTCGCAACTAGTTACAATTCTATTAAAAACATAACTTTCTATGTTATATCAATCCAAAAGTTGTTCGTAATTTTGCTTTTGCTTGGATTTCATTTTATTAGTAAGCATTCGATGCAGCCAACATGCATATACTCTCATGTGCTTCAGTACCTTACTAATAGTGTCTTGTACTCGTTCTTATAAAATATCCACCCTTTTAGTTATGTCAGTTTGTTGACATTGTCGATTCTCGCCTCCAGCTAATTGTGCATTTGATCATTCAAGTTCATTTTAGCAGGATTCTTATCTTTTACAATCTTTGCACATGTCCTAACATCGATAGATGGACGGAGGTACACCCTCTATAGAGGGGCTTCACATCAGAGTCATATAGAGTTACCGTTAACTGTTTTTACTAGGGATCAACCTCTTAGCAAGTGTTACCGTTGCCCGTTACAGGTTTTTATTACCGTCTGCCGTTGCTGTTTGCCGTCATCAGTTAGCGTTACCGTCTACAGCTGTTAGTAGGCTTTACTAATTTCTGTGAATAGGAAACGGGACCGTTTACCTTTAACATTATAACTTACTTCACCATTTATCGTATGAGCATTGGTTTGATTCCTAACTATGCATACACCCATGCAACCTCCTTCTTTACAACTCATGGTTTGCCATTTCTCTACTACAAAAAGTTGCTAGAGGCCGGTAGGCTCATTGTGATGTGAATTGAAAATGTGGCACCAGAGATATATTCATTAGATAACTTGCCAACCAATAAAAATACCAATGCTTAATGCGCCAACAGTGAAACGCTGTTACAATGTTAGCAATTATTTAAAGATGTTGCATAGTTCCCATTACTTAACAATCTCTAGCCAATCGCTATATTGAATTTTCATTATTCAACATTTCTGCTTCCTATCCGACATCCCCAGAAGTAAGCAAAAAATTAAACCGGATTAAAAGATATTAATAATCTGGTAAGTTAAACTTGCAGTCACTGGCCATCACTGTATGTAGGTAGCTGTCTTAGTTTTTCATAATCATTTCCATAATCTACTTTTTAAAATTAAACTATAAAACTTATCTAGGTATTTTTTTCTCTATATCCTTTAGTTTCTAAGAAAAAGTAGTAATTATTCGTTTTAGGATACTCACCTAGAAATTGGAAAAAAAAATGTCATCTTATGTTTTTTGGGGCGCTGAATACGAATCCGGTGTCTAAAAATTGGCGCTCAGCCACCCCCAATCCCCGAAAATCCGAAAAAAAAATTTCAATTAGGCGGGCGTTTATTATTATTATTATTATTTTTTTTACATGTGTTTTATGGCTTGGCGTTAACCAATTTGCCAGCATCTCTCATTGTTTTTAGACACACAAATTTACACATTCACACAAGAGACAAATCATAAACACCCAGCCCAGACGCGGAATCGAACCGCGGACCTCTCGGACAACAGTGGGCAAGGCTAACGCCTTAACCCACTGCGCCAATCGGCCGGGCATTATTATTATTAATATTGTTATTGCTGGCACCCCGGACCCCTCTCACACCAAGCAAACCGGCCTACACACAGCAATAGTGAAAGCAGACAAAAACTACACACCACCAGCAGACACACACAGTCACGCCCAATTACAACAGGAAAAAATGAAAACGTGGTCAGAAAGAACACTCCACGGAAAACACAGATACCACATAGAACAAGACCACGTAAATAAAAAACATACACCTGGTTACAGGATGGGCAGCTATTCCCTGAAATAGAGGGCTTCTTACTTGCCATCCAGGATAAAGTTATATTAACCAGAAACTACCAAAAGCATATCATCAAAGACGCAAACTATTACAGAAGACAGATACAGGAAATACCACCAGCAGAAAGAAACGATCGAACACATAACAAGTAGATGTAAAATATTAGCCGGAACGGAATACACAGCCAGAGATGACTCAGCGGCAAAAGTAGTTCACCAAGCACTAGCCACAACATACAAACTCATAGAAAACACAGATCCCTACTACAAATACACACCAACATCCATACTTGAAAATAATGATTACAAGCTCTACTGGGATATCAGTATCCATACAGATAAGACAGTCTCCGCCAATAGGCCCGATATTACTTTTCAGTGCAAAAAAAGGAAAAGTCACCTATCTAATTGACATAGCTGTCCCCAACAACACAAACATCCAAACGAAATACACAGAAAAAATCTCCAAATACACAGACCTTGCAACAGAAATAAAAAGGCTATGGAAACAAGAAAAAGTCATTATTGTCCCCCTCGTCATATCAGCCACAGGCACTTACTACAATTAAAAGTCAACACAAACATACACAGAAACATTCAGAAGTCAGTGATTTTGAAAACATGTAACATTGTCAGGTCATTCCTTAATACACGCGTTTGTACTGACTTGGCTTGGGCCCGTCAGCCAAACATGGAACCACATTGAGCAAATGTGAGAAAGAAGAACCAAAATAATAATAAATGCCCGTGTAACTGATTTTTTTTTTATTTTTGTGGGTTGAGGTGGCGTAGGAGTGCGGGGGTGGCTGAGCGCCAATTTGTGACACAGGATTCGTGTTCAGTGCCCCAAAAAACATTTTTTTTTCAATTTCTAGGTGAGTACCCTAAAACCAATAATTAACGAAAAAGTATATACCCAAAACAGATGAGTCACTTTCTATATATGAGTGAAATGCTCGTTAAATAATGTTTTAGGCAAGAAAATGTAAAACAGATAAATTAACAATACCCACTATCGAAAAGAAACCCTACTGTGACAGCTAGAACGGCACCGTTGCCAGATGACAAGTTTTGTGGAAACGATCTGTGTTCATGTGCGGCTAGGCTTGAAGAATTATTAAAAAAAGCCACCAGATATGGTTTCCAGGTTTGTTAATTACATCAATATTTTATTAAAACATGGTGTTAATAATTTTTACTTAACAGATTTAAAAAATATTTTTTTTAACAACGTTCATACTTACGTTATCGTGCATGTTAATGACTATTTTGTTAACTTTTTTACCAGGTGTACAAGTATGAAATGCGGATTTCAGACAACAGATGGTGCACCAATGCAATTTGTGCTATAAAGATTTGACACTGCGCCATTTTGTTGTGTTATCAACAAGTGTCAGACGCGCACGAGTGATAAATTGGAAAAGTGTGTCCATAGTGTTGTGTTTTTGTGTTCAATATGTCGAAATTTATACCGAACAAAGAGCATTCGCGGACAGCATTAATTTTTTTGTTTTCATTTGAAGAAAACTGCTGTTGAATCATACCAATTACTTCGAGAAGCTTATGGTGAACATGCTCCATCGCAAGATACGTGTGAACGATGGTTTCGGCGTTTCAAAAGTAGTGACTTCGATGTTGCAGACATGGAACGTCAAACCGCCAAAAAAAATACGAAGATGTGGAATTACAAACATTGTTGGACGAAGATTATTCGCAAACACAAAAACAACTCGCCGAACAATTGGGCGTTAGTCAACAAGCTGTTTCCAATCGGCTACGAGAGATGGGAAAGATTCAGAAGACCGGTAGATGGGTACCACATGAGTTGAACGACAGGCAAATGGAAAAGCGCAAAAACACGTGTGACATTTTGCTTGCTCAGTACAAAAGGAAGTCGTTTTTGCATCGTATATTTACAGGGGATGAAAAGTGGATTTATTTTAGGAATCCCAAGCGCAAAAAATCATGGGTAGACCCAGGCGTACCATCCACATCGACCGCAAGACCGAATCGCTTTGGCGGAAAGACGATGCTGTGTTTGGTGGGACCGGAGGGGCGTGATCTATTATAAGCTGTTAAAACCTGGGGAAACGGTTAATACTAAACGTTACCAACAACAATTGACCGATTTAAACCGTTCGCTGCTTGAAAAAAGGCCAGAATACCGAAAGAGGCAACACAAAGTCATTTTTTTCATGACAATGCTCCATCACATACGGCAAAACCAGTTTCGCGACACGTTGGAAGCACTCAGCTGGGAAGTTCTACCCCATGCGGCTTACACACCAGACTTGGCTCCTTCCGATTACCACTTGTTTGCATCGATGGGTCACGCACTTGCTGAGTAACGTTTGGTTCGTACGAAGATGTGAAAAAATGGCTCGATGAATGGTTCGCAGCAAAAGGGGAAGATTTTTTACTGGCGTGGTAGTCACAAATTGCCCGAAAGATGGGAAATATATAATAAAGCACTTTTTATCATTCTTCCGAATTTAACATGTTTTTTTAGAAAAAAAATCCGCATTTCATACTTGTACACCTGGTATATCAAAAACTGAGCAATAATCCACCAAATTAAAACAATATACATTATATAAAACGATAATTAAATATGTTACCCTCATCAATTAAAAGATGCCTTTGTCATAAACTGATTAATTTGCTCTTGTGCTAAGACTTCTTAACATATATTTCTTCTTTTATATATATATATATATATATATATATATATATATATATATATATATATATATATACTATCTGAACTTTGATACAGCATTTGGCACAGTAAATTAATTTACTAAATGAGTTATTTATATTCCTTTTTCTGATGAGGGACGCAGACATTGACGTTTCAACATTTTTCATAGCCGCATATAAGTTTTGAATTCTTGATGCATTCATACGTTTTCTTGTCTACCGCAAGTTTGGAAATGTCCATTCCATTAAATGTAAACCCTTTTTCCAAATATCTAATAAGCAAAGCTTTCTCACAGTCCCAAAAAACAGTAGCTCTCAACTTTCCAAAAAACGACTGGGTTTTCGCCATCTTCGGAAGTGGACAGCGCTTAGGAACCCCTTGCATCGACTCCTGTTTCACGGGTGAAACACCCAAAGTATCGTAGCCTGTGACAAATAGCGAAAAATAACTCTCATAATTCTCTAAAGTATTCTTGGGAAATTTCTTCCCTCATCAGTTTCTGCTCTGGTATAAGGAGTTTGGAAATCCATGATGCAGAATTTTTTTTCCATCCTTAAATCTTCACGCACAATCTTGAGAACTGTAGTTTCTGATACTCTAGCTTTTTGAGCAAGCACTGGAATCTTCATTGATCGATGTGACGGTAGCCCAATAATTTTTTCAATTTTGGCCCCAACCGACCTTTATGATTTGCGGTCATCTTAAATTGAGTCTCGACCCCTCGAAACACTTTAGACTAAATTTGTACCCGAAGTTAAGATCATTATCGTAAACTCGAGGCATTTTTCTATCTTTTTGTCCATATACATACATATATACACACATATATATATATATATATATATATATATATATATATATATATATATATATATATATATATATACATACACATATATTACTCAGTATATATCACCACTACACCAAACACTTTATTTTTGCACTCGACGCGCGTTTCGCTAACCATGTTAGCTTCATCAGGAGCGATGAGTCAATCATCGCTCCTGATGAAGCTAACATGGTTAGCGAAACGCGCGTCGAGTGCAAAAATAAAGTGTTTGGTGTAGTGGTGATATATACTGAGTAGTATCATTGTGCCAAAGATTCCACATTCCCAACTTAATACACATATATATGTAAGAGTCACAACCATAAATGGTCAAACAGGTAGAGTGACGGAACTCTAAAATTTTAGGCGCTTTCCAATATCAAAACTACAAACTGATGATCAAGGGTTGAAAACTTTTCACAAAAATTAACCCTTTCATAGCGTGGAACTTCACCGAGTGGGAAGGGGGAAGATTTCCACGAAAAAGGAGCCTTTTATACAGTGGACTTGGAACATTTTTTTATTAAAATTAACTTATGGGCTGTAGTACAGTGAACCTAATTACAAGCGTCGATTTTTCCGTTAGAACTTGTTCGACCATTTACAGTTGCGACTCTTACATGAATGGGAATTTTATTTCTACAGACACTCACAATTGAAGATCTTCAGTTCATACACTCATATTTAAGTGAAGCAGCTGCAAATATTTTGGAGCGAACCGGTCAGCAAACTGGTGTGTTGCGACCAACACAAGTGGAAAACAATTTGATGAATTTCAGGAAGTTTTCGAAACTTGAAAAAAGTTTATTGGAGAAGCAGAAACAAGCGCAACGGAAAGGTAAGTACCTACTTATTTCTTTATTAGATAACTACATTATACGGACGAGTCATACGTGAGCAACTTCAATGTTACAAATTATCACGGCTATACGGCCGCATAGATTTTACACAAACTTTAAAAAATTTCGATTACTTATTATAACTGATCATAATTTAACAGAAGAAAAAGACAATAACAGAGTTTCAATATATATAATGTATCGGTCGGAATAGGGAATTTTATTTCTACATTTTCTACAAACCCATTTTCAAATAATAGGTGCACGTATCCCACAAAATTCAATAATTTCTTGTTATAATAGTTTAACTCCATAAAAATATACTATATATATATATATATATATATATATATATATATATATATATATATATATATATATATATATATATATATATATATATATATATCTCGAGAAGGTTCAAGAAAAAAGGAATTTTTTATATATATATTTTATATATATGTATATATATATATATATATATATATATATATATATATATATATATATATAAATATATATATATATATATATATATATATATATATATATATATATATATACATGTATGTATGTATGTATATATATTTATATATGATAAACAAGGGACATCAAACCATAATCGGGGAGAGAAACCCCCTTGAAAAAAAATATTCTTTTGCACTGGAACTAATATTAGACCTTCTCAACACAATAAATTAAAAATAGATGATCGGAGGGAAGTGACATTTTTCACAAACGAAAACCCTCATATAAAAAATTTCTCAGGAGTATGTTTTTATATCCATTGGAGCATGCCCCCTGTCTACCCCTTGTCTGCTCCTTGACTACGCACTATATGTATATATATATATATATATATATATATATATATATATATATATATATATATATATATATATATGTATGACATACGTTTTATGTGTAAGATAACTCCATATAAATATATTATTTGATTTTGTCGCAGTTTGCGTCATGACAAAAAGGATTTTATGTACGCGTAGTCATTGATATGAGTGATGATACTTTAGTAAAGAAAGAAAATTATGTAAATTTTAGTTGCCGAAATGCAAAATGCCGTTAGGCTTGAAAAAGGTCGAATAACTGAGTTACAAAAGAATTTAAAAAAGGAAAATAGACTTAATAAAGCTGCAACTCCAAGAGCCCCAAAAAGAAAGATTTCTAGAGAAGTTGAAGATTTCAGGGTAAGACGTGTCTAATACTTTAGAATGTTTTCAAAAGACGTGAGGTAGATATTTGTGATCGTGTTATCTGTGTAAAACAAATTCAGAACTGTCCATTCTGGTAAGAACCGGTTATACCTGTTACTTAAGACAGTTCATGAGACTTTTCAGCAGTGCATTTTTCTGGTCGCGAGGATCTATTACAATTAATTTTGGATTGATTGTACTAGACCACATGTAGACGCTCAAGATACTTGGGAAGTATTTTAAAATAGTAAAGTTAATATTTTAAAGTACAGTAATACCCCGCTTTACGCGAGGGATACGTTCCGAAAAAAATCGCGTTAACTGAAATTCGCGTATATCGAGGTTTATGATTAAACATAGTCAAAATTTAATACAAAAAAATACAAATCATTTTAATCAATCACTTTAGTTCTAAGAACACTTTATGCAATACATACTCTTATTTTTTTACGGAAAAATACATCTATTGTCTTTTGGGTAACGTTTTATTTACGTTCTTGTAAAATACGTTCATAACACCCAACACTGTTTTTAATTGTTTGACACACGGTCAAGACACGGTCATCATTATTGTCTATACTCTGCAATATGTCCAAACCTGAATAAATTTTTGAAAGTGCATTTTGTATTTCCCCTGAAGATAAAACTTTCTCTTCTACTTGTTCTTCCTCATCGTAGATAGGATTATTCTGTAACTCGATCAGATCTTCATTGCTAATAGGATCGTCGTGCGTTGCTACAAGTTCTACGAGATCTTCTACCGTGACATCTTCAAGTTCAGACCCCTCAATCATTGCAGCAATGTCTTCAAGCACTTGTCTCTGCATCTGGACAATTCTTCTAGGTGCTTCCACTACATCTGGCCAAAGATTACGCCACACCCCCATTCATACAACTCATTTTAACTTCCTTCCAAGCCTCTTCTATGTTGTGAATAGACTTCATAATGTTGTATGTCTTCCTTCCCCGTCAGTTTCATGAATTAGTTGGCTAAAAGTGCGGCGATGGTAATAAGCTTTGAAGTTTGCTATTGCTCCCTGGTCCATAGGTTGTAATATTGACGTAGTGTTTGGTGGAAGGAACTTTACGTACACTTTTAAGTCTCTGGGCGTATCAAGTGAGGTTGGATGTCCTGGGGCATTGTCTAAGAGTAATATAACTTTAGGTTCAAGCCCATTTCTGTCACAGTATGATTTGACTGATGGGCAAAAACTATTAGAATACCATTCTTGAAAAATTTCCCGTGTAACCCACGCCTTTCTGTTTGATCGCCACACAACTGGTAGACTTGTCTTGTCTGTGCCTCGCATTGCACGGGGTGTTTCTGAATGGTACACTAGTAAAGGTTTCAGTTTGAAATCACCAGTGGCATTACCACCCAGCAGAAGTGTTAGTCGATCTTTCGCAGCTTTGAAACCACTGGCTTGACGTTCTTCCTTAGAAATGAATGTTCGAGATGGCATTTTTTTCCAGTAAAGTGCGGTCTTATCAACATTGAAGATGAGACAAGCAGGAATTTTCTCTCGTCTAACGAAGTCTTGAAACTTGTCTGGAAACTCAGCTGCAGCTTGAATGTCCGCGCTGGCCGCCTCGCCTGTTATGTGGATATTGTGAAGATTAGAACGCTGCTTGAACCGATGGAACCAGCCTCTGCTGGCAGCAAAAGTCGGAGTGGCACTCCCTTCTCCTTCTTTTGTTTTCAGCATCTCATACAAAGATTTTGCTTTTGTGCATATGAGATCTTGACTTAGTGGTGTGTTCTTCTTATTCAAATCTTCGATCCAGACTGACAGTAATTTCTCCATTCTTTCTAAGATAGATGATCTCGAACGAGAAAGTTTTGTTGCACTTATAGGTGTTGAACCTTCGCTGGAGATTTTTAATTTTTTCCCGATTTTTATAAATCGTTCTCACAGTCGATTCTGAGAGTCCAAAATCTCTCCCAACAATTGTTGCTTTGCCTCCATTTTCCATTCTTCTTAACACTTTCATCTTCAATTCCAAAGTGACGCTTTTACGCTCTTTTTTCTTTACAGGCGGCATTTTTAACGTAGGGTTAAATTATGTATGTATGTATCTCCAATAAATATTAAAACAAAACTGCCAGCCGACCGAACTAACATTACGGAACAAATGAACACACGAAACGAACGAGGAAATCCCCATAGAACAAAGTCGAAGGACAGGGAATTCCCAATTCTTCAAAGAGAATATTCAGAGAAAGCGGGGATCCCCTCGCGACCATAGAGAAGTTAATGACTACATGAGCGCGAAATTTGAAATTCGCGTTATAGTGAAACCGCGCGTAACGGGGGGTCGCGCTAAGCGGGGTATTACTGTAGATTAAATTACGATGACGTGTAGTAAAAATAGGAAATAATTTTCTGTCATTTATTATTTTGATGTTTTTTACCTTTAATATCGCTTTCTTGAAGTTTTTCCCGGAGCCGGTGTTACCAAAATAGTGTAGGCGGTTTGATTTATCTTATTCATTCCACAGTGAAGCAATAGTATTATGATAAACACAAGTTCATGTAAGGACCCGATCTCGCACTTAATGAGCGTCCTTTATGCTAGTCTTACATTACATTAGTAAAAATATTATTTCTTCATTGATGTTTTCTAAACTGACAAAAATGTGGATGTCCCAAACTTATTGTTGATAGGAACCAGATGAAAAAAAAATATTTCACTCATCTAATCATACGACTGACATTATTAATTATAAATAAGTAAAATAAAAAAAAAAACAATCTACTATCATGAACCTTCGCATTTCAATCGGTAAGTCTTAAACGTGTGAAAAAATGACGTCCATATGTCACGTCTTCCAGTCTGCCACTAAATTCCGCATGTTTACGTAAACACAACACTAATATATCGAAAAGTGGCACACATATTTGGCTATGCCTTAAATGATATTTTTTTTTTATTTGATGGTGCATAACAATTGAAGTGATATGATTATCAGGCCCATAATAATTATATAAATTACTAGATCCTAAAAGGTATTGGGAATAATGTATACTAACTTGCTATTCTTGTGATATAAAATAAATATTTTTTTACAAAAATCAGAGGAACCAATGAATTTTCTGATGGTGCCTACCTCTCGACTGATTTTTTTAATTACGAGGGTAGATTGAAAAGTTTTGTAAAAACCAAGGTAATTAACATTTTTTTTGGAAAAACAAAACTTTATTTCCTAACATAATCTCCATTGGACTAAATAGATTTGGCCAGGACGATTCTAATTTTTTTATGTTTCAGAAAAAAAAGTTGTTACAAACTGTGCATAATATTTGTTTATAGCACAGATAAGTTTCTTTCCCCCAAGCCAATTTTTGAGATTAGGAAACAAAAAAAAATCAGTTTGGGTCAAATCTGGGGAGTAGGGTCGCTGGGGAACTATTTCGATGCTGCGCTCGTGCATTTTTTGCCATTGCAACGGCCGATGTGTGAGCAGGTGTACTATCCTGGTGAAAGAACTTTTTGCACGCTCACCTTAGTCGCCTCTGCTATAACTCACTACGCAAACGGTTCAATAAGGTTGCGTAACAGGAGCCAGTCACTGTTTTACCATTTTCGAAATAGTCAATCATGATGATACCTTACGAATCCCAAGAAAAGTTTCCATCACGTTTTTTACCAATAAAACTGTTTTCGATGCACTTTCATCTTCGCCAATCCACTGCTATGACTGCCGTTTTGTCTCTGGTGTGTAATAGTAGATTCACGTCTCATCTACAGTCACAAAACGACGCCAGAAGTCTTTCGCTTATTATGCACCCGTTCATACGAGATTCCTACCATCTTAGCGATCTCGCGCTTACGATAGCTGTCAACAAATAACAGCGCGTTCCATCTGTTTGAAACTCTAAATACAACCATTATAAGAATCACGCCGCTTAACAAAATTTCCTTATTAATCCACCCTCGTACTTATAAGAATACAAGTCAGTATCAGTACCGCTTTTTTTCGAGAAGACCATTTGGAGTTAAGACACTACTGGCAAGAATTTTTAAATCTATGATCTTACAACAATTACGAGCAAAGGTAGCTTCTCTGTACACTAAAGACTGTGGCGTAGCCCCGATTGCAAAATTCGACTTTATTCATCAATATTGTCTCCTTCAAGAGTGATACAATTAGTCCAACGCTTTTCTAACATTTCTATACCTTTCTTGTAAAAGCATTTGTCTTTGCCTTCAAAATAGGCCTCAGTTTCGATAACTTCGATAACTTCTTCTTTGGAGCCAAATCTCTTTCCCGCGAGCATGTTTTTGAGGTCTACGAATAGATAATAGTCACTAAAGGTCGAATCTGGAGAATACGGTGAATGAGGAAGCAATTCGAACTTCAATTCATGCAATTTTGCCATCGTAACCATTGACTTGTGATACGGTACATTGTCTTGATGAAAGAGCACTTTTTTCTTGTTTATTTGGGGCCGTTTCTTTGCAATTTCTGCCTTCAAACTCACCTATAACTTTATATAATATTCGCTATTGATGGGTTTTCTCTCCTCAGTATAGTCGATAAAAATTATTCTATGCGCATCCCAAAATACAGAGGCCAGAACCTTCCTAGCCGACTGTTGTGTCTTTGCTCGCCTTGGGCGACTTTCACCGGCTACTGTCTACTCAGCTGACTGCTGATTTGTTCCGGTGTGTAGTGGTGAATCCATGGTTCATCTATTGTCACATATCGCATGAAAAAATCCTTTTTATTGCGTTTAAACAGGTCCAAACAGGGTTCAGAATCATCAAAACGTTGTTTTCTTTTTGGTCCACTGTGAGCAAACGCGGTACCCATTTCGATCAGAGCTCTCTCATGCCCAAATGTTCATGCAAAATATGACCAACACGTTCTTTTGATATCATTAGGGTGTTAGCTGTCTTACTCAATTTCACTTTACAGTCATCCAAAACAATTTTATGGATTTTTTTGATATTTTCCGGTGTAACCATCCGATTTGGGCGTCCAGAGTGTTCACCATCTTTTGTATCTGTACGACCGCGTTTTAAATTCAGGATACCAGTAAATAATGAGTGATTTTCCAGGGACAGAGTCCCCGTAACACTTATCAAGCCATTGCTTTGCTTGAACGGTATTTTTTCCCATTAAAAGACAGTGTTTATTAACACACGAAATTCGATTTTTTCTTTTGTTTTGAAAATATCAAAAGTCGCGTCATTAAAACCACTGTAACTTGTAATCGTCGAAATGTCATGAAATTTTGACATGTAATGTTGGTACTTTCTAAAAATCATATGGATTTTTTGAAAAGGGTGACATCTATGTGTCAGACCAAAAACTTTTCAGTCTACGTATTAGTATCGTTATAAATCCGGAAGAACTGAGCGTCTCTGATCATATAACATGAGACCCTGTTCTAGCAAATTTAAAGGACTGTTTCTCGAAAAGGCAACAGAATCTGGACTCAAAGAATATGTTTTCTGAGACGTACAGACGAAAATTAAGTCACATTTCTATTTTGAAAAGTTAATAGATATTTTAATAAAAATTTTTGCCACTAACTGTCTATTTGCCAGTAACCATACTTGAGACACTCTATTCCATTACCATCGTCCCTCAACTCGTTAGGCATTACCTTGGAAGCGAATATATCTTCATTTTTAAGGGTCGGAATAGTATCTCGTACTAGAAGAAGCTTCTATTCTTATATAAAGCTCAAGTTCGATCATCGGTGGCATCCTACCCCCACATTTGAAGCTCTGCTTTCACTCATACTCTTGGTTTGTTAAATTCTATTCTGGTTGGGGACCCAGAAAAAGCCAGAATCCCTGGTTTTCTGGAAAAGTGGGAGACTTAAGTATATTCTATAAATACCTTAAGAAGTATTCCATTCCTCCCAGAGTAATACATGCTAGGAACACACGTTAATTAAATTTTTTTTTATACGAGGAACTTCATCGGATTGGATTGTAACTATGGTTCTCCCGAATACAACCTGCAGCAGTTCAAAACCAACATGAATTTCTACTCCTATACACACACCCGTAGTGTGTCGACTGTGCCAAACAACACATGAATTTTCGTGTTACTTTGCATGTCACCTGATGATGTTATAAGGGGGGGGGTATAGACTCTCCAAAAAAGAGACCAGGCAGAAAAGAACTTCAGCTGACAGACAACACAAAACAAGCAGTACGGCGTATTGTTCATGACTTTGTTATGGAAAAAAGAATTTGGATATGATCCGGCGACGAGCCACCCAGAAATACCGAAAATGAGTGGATTAAAAGGTATGAATTTTTATTGGAAAAAGGGTGAAAGAAAATCTTTATCGATAGAGAGTGAAGAAATTGTACACTGGAGAAGAGACCCTTTAAGGAAAGTTAGAAAAGCTCGCTCTGAAGGAAAAAGGATATATTATTTAGATGAGACGTGGATAAATGAAGGGTACACAGTCAAGAAATTTTGGCAAGATGAAAATATCAAAAAATGCTCGCCAAGCATTCAATGAAGACTTCTCTACTGGTCTTAAACCGCCATCTGGTAGGGGACATAGTTTAATTATTATGCATACTGGAAGCGAAATTGGTTTTGTAGACGGAGGTCTTTTACCATTCGTATCCAAGAAAACAGAAGATTATCACGAAGATATAAATTCCGATGTATTTGAAGATTGGTTTTCGAAGATGATAGACTTAATACCAGACGGTTCTGTTATTGTAATGTAAATGTATCATTCTAAAAAATTAGAACGAGTTCCAACCTTGAGTTGGCTGAAAAAGGACATCCAATCTTGGATGACTGGGAAAAACATTTCATTTCCAAAAGATATCGTTAAAAGAGAATTATTAGAATTTGTAAAGCTTGAAATTCTCAGAAATAAAAACAAGTACACAAGTTTCATCATCGACGAAATGTTAAAATTACTGTTTATCGCCGGCCACCAATCCGATAGAACTTATATGGGCACAGGTTAAGGGTGAAGTCGCCAGAAACAATACGACCTATAAATTAGCAGACGTACAAAACCTTTTTCAGGATGCTATATCTAATATCTCCACAGAAAATTGGCGAAAATGCCTCGAGCATGTATTGAGGGTGGAAGATAAAATGTTGTTGAACCTTTAATTATACATGTAAATTTAAATGAGTCTGACAATGATAGTTTTTCAAGCATGTTGGAGATAGAAGATTGGTAATACTTTTTGTTGGCTTCCTCATTTGTATGTTTTGAATATTTTTTAATTAATAATGTTTCATTATAATTGTTCATGTTACTTTTCTAATAAATGTTTAAACATTATAAAACTGTTTCATTCATACTATTAGCAAATAATACGTATACGCCCAGGCGCATCACCAGTGGCCAGAAAACTATTTCAGACTATTTAGCCCCAAACAACAAAAAAAGGTCGTTTTCCTATTGTATTCAAACGTAAGAGATTGCGAATATTAGACCGATGCCAGATGGTATTCCAATAAAGTTCTTGATATGCTGCATTACAGGTAAAATGTAGGTCAAATTCTGAGGCTCTATTGCTTTCAAATGAATAGAGTATAATAGTCAAGTGCGCCGAGCAGTGCTTATAAATTATCTTTCTTATGAATTATTGAGCTTGGTGATACTAATTTTATCAAGCGGAAATCGGCTTCTACTTGTTTTTATTGCAATACAGTTTATTAAATTTAGTATTACCTTTACCTAATACCTACCTACCTACTAAATAAAGTTAAAGTGTAAATAAGAATTCCACTAGTCAGGATTGGAACATCGAACTCTTGACACCGCATACCGAGTTCGAGGACCTGTTGACCTATGTAATTAGACATCACTTTGTATATAACATTCATTCTCTCTGTGTATATTAATTTGTATTTTAGACAATGGGAAATCAACTAGAAACAGGATTGTTTTGTACACGAGAAACATGTGAAAGACTCAGAGAATTTCCTATTAAAGACACTGGCTCATATAGCTCGTGTGGCTCATATTGCTCATGTTCAAGTAGTTCAACCGAAAACTAACACAAAATCCTGTCTGGATGTTTGTATTTCTAACTACAATTTGTAAGTATAATTTTACACCTAATTTTCCGCTTAAAGTACGAATAATTTAACACTCAGTGTTAGTTAATACTATAGTATGGAATATACCGATCATAATATAGCTTTACCTTTCTTGAACTTCTCAGTAAAACATGCCAATGAAACATTCTCAAATCCTTTCCTTGCTTTATTGACGAGGCGTATTCGAAAAGTAAGGGCCGCTTGCTTATATTTAAATATTGGTGGGTCTAAATAAAGTTATTGTTTTGATTCAGTAGTCAGACAACGTCCTCGAAAATCGTTGCTCCCGCCAGTTGCGAACTCAAATTTACCGGGAGTTGTGCCTAGTTTATGGACCTACAGTAATGAGTGAAGGAAAGGTTAGACAATGGTGTCGAGACTTCCAAAATGGCCGCATAAATGTGCATGATGAAGCGCGGAGTGGCAGACCTAGTGTCCAGTCCGATGAAATCGTTCAACCAGTGGACCAAAAACTGCGATCTGATCGATGATTGCACTTGAAACAGTAGCTTGGTGGACAACGGTTTAAAGACGACGAGGAACTCAAGACCGCAGTTGTCAACTGATTCAATTCCCATGCGGAGAACTTCTATGCAGAGGGATTAAAGAAGCTGGTGCAGCATACTTAGAAGTGAATGGCGATTTTGTGGAAAAATGAACTAGGTTTTAGGAAACTCAAACCGTCAATAAAAATTTTTTCTAACGAATATATTTTTTTATGACCAAACGGCCCTTACTTTTCGAATATGCCTCGTATTACACTATTCTTTGAATTGCTGATACGTATTTTCATATTGCCGTTTAGATTTGTCCGGTAGAAGGTATAACTGACCGAATTTTTTATATCTGCTATATTTAGTGGTGTACCTCTAAACTTGTGGACATTCTCATCAATTTCCATTACCTATTTTACAATACAAATTTACAAATACTGGCCTTAAATTGCATAGTTAAGATCATAAATGGATTTATTTTAAAATAAAATTTTAGTTCTGTTTTGCAATTAGTTAACGGTTTATTATAATATTTTTACTAAATGCAACGCTTGTAGAAAAAGAATGTTTGCAATTCGTTCGCTAAATCTCTTTGATGTTCTGAAATGTTTTCATTCTCAATCACCAAAGTAGTCTTTGGCACGTTAGATAGACAAATATCTATTTTCACTTATCAAATTGGTTTTTTACTGCAAATAATTTAAAATTAAACTTTTTCATCACACACTTTGCATTATCAATGGTATATCAATAAATATATGCTTCATTTTTAGGGTTACAAGATTCACTGTGAAGTACTATCTATGTATTGTTGTTCAATCATTGGGTGATCGTCCTGACGAATACGCTGCACTGTCTACTTTTTATATATTATCATGAAAACACAAATAAAGACAACTGAGAGTTTAACTGTGAACTTTATAATTAACGTCGATTAGTTACATTAAAATTATTAATTTAAAGCTGGATCAATATTCCTGGTGGCCTAGTACTAATAGTAGCAGTAGCTGTAGGTGGCTCAGCGACTGGCAAACAGAGCAGTGGGTTAATTTTTGCTCACCCTTTAATGATACAACTACCCTATCCCCACAAAAAAGAATAAAAATAATAGCTTTAAAAACAGTAGAATAGTGAATCAAAATCATAATTTTAAAAATTTAGTTTATTAAGGTAAATAAGGCCATAACTGAAAATGACTTGGATTTTTAAGGTTTTTTTTTCTGCGGCGGTAGCGATTTAGAGTTCCATTGTTTGTGGATCATATTAAAAGAAACATATCTCACCGCTAGCAACATTTGAGTTCAGAAAGTGTAAATTCTTTCTAGAGGCTCATATAATTTTCCTGAAATATATACGAGGTGCCGCAGAAAAGTAATGAGACTAATTTTTTTTACAACAATTTTATTTTATTTTTATACCTTAATATTATCCCCTTCAAAATAGTTGCCTTGAGCAGCTATACATCGGCAGAGGCGTTGTTTCCAGTCTTCGTAACAATACTGGAAGGCTTTAACTAGAATCGCCTTCAGGTCCTTGGTTACGTTCTTTTGGATGTGATCGATAGTACCAAATGGATTTTGATCTTAGGGAACCAAAAAAGTAACATGGGCTGATATCGGGCAAATAGGGTGGCTGGGAACCACAGAAATCCTTTTTTTCATCAAAAACTGGCAGACGGAGATAGCCGTTTTTAGCACGAGCTTTGCACACACCTTTCTCATGCCTGATGGAGGGTAAAACGATTCAAACTTAACTCAATACGCATCAGCCTCAATGTTACTCGGCGGTCTGACCTTACAAGTTTCACATTCGCTCAGTTTTCGAGGTTGAACACCCCCCTGAGCGAGGTTCATCTTCCAACGATTCTGGTCCCTCCAAAAATGCTTTGTGCCACCGAAAAACGTGTGCTCTTGTAATAAAGGAATGTTGTGTGATGGCACACCGTTGCTCCAAATTTCGCTGTTCCATTCTTCACGTCCTCTACGAACATAATGAAAGACAATTTGTCAAAATTTCCACAATTGGTTACAAAATTGCATGACGCGGTTCATGGTAACTTCTTCTGATGTTTTTTTGCAATTAACAAACATTTAGGTTTTATTCCACCTTATTATCTACTTTTACAATTAGTCTGAAAATAGTTAATTAGGGTATTCTTGGAATTCCTCTAGAAGGTTGGAGGTACCGAGCGTCTAGGAGGGACTAACCTACAAGTTATCAAAAGGAGAAGCCTGCGGCGTTGCCAGCGGGGGCTGCTCAGGACTCTCTAACCGCGTTTAATAAGGTTTATAGTCTGTCTGAACGAACTAAATCCCATTCATGGGAATGCACATCTTGTCACAAAAGTGATGTTAGCAGGGCTTCATTGGATAAATTGTCTAATGAAAATTCCAAAAAAAACATCCTCAAGGATAGGCGGCCGGAACCCGAGTAACTTCGACGCTGCTTCTAACATCTCAAAAGCCAATCGTTTGGAAAATGCATAGGGGCTTACATCACAGGTAGTCACTGATGAATCGAAGAAAATGAAACCTGATTACGATTAGGTTAGAACTCGTGTGTCCGCAATGCACTTTAAACCTAATGTGGGCAATAAGAACGTTCTACTTATGCTAGGCTGGCTATTTGAATTGGTTCTTAATCAGAAAAATCAAGTACAACTGGTGCTCGCCGAACTAGTAATTGCTCAGGATAAAAAATATCAGACCTAGGAAGAGACGTCCAAAACTTAAAGAACAATTTAGTTCAGCAACCAATCAGATAAATACACATACAGAATCGGATCCAAGATCCAAACTGTAGAAGTAAAAACTAATTGTCGAAAAGTCGATTTGGACAGAGTCCAGGTCTGTCAACTAAAGAGGAGCTGAACGTAGAGTCGGATATTGAATTCAAGGTAATCCGAACTGGTAAACAAATGAATAAGGTAGGATCTACGAAGGTAATTTTTACTAATGCAACTATTTTATTGAAATGATTAATAAATGAGAAAAATCTTCAAAACACACAAATGAAATCAGTGCAGATTTGACGTATATGCAACGATCAGAACTGAAACGAGTTTACAAAGAACTGAATAATAGAAGAAATAATGGAGAAAATTGATTGGTTGTCAGATATTCCAAGGATATTCCTTACATACTATATATTCCTTAAAAAACGATTTTTAAGAAAACAAAATTAAACGTAAACGTCAGTCTCTACTCTCAAAACGTTAGAAGGTTCAATACAAAGGTTGAAATTCTGTGTTTGACTGAAACGTGGCTGTCTGAATAAGTTAGGGATTCGGAGATGTACCATAGTTAGATAATTTTGCAGATTAAGTGTTACTTGAGATTAGTCTTGTTGGATATAAAGTTTATTTAAATAAAATGCTCGTTTCACTTACACTTCTATATATTCCTTCAAGAGGATTTTTTTTAGTCAGACTTTTTTGTTACTGTTAGTTCTTTTGCGAAATGGTGAATGCTTCTCCCTAATAATCCTCCTTAGATAAAATCCGGGATCAGCCCTTGAATGTATCAATGATGATGATATGAGACGGGCAATTAGTAACTTCTTAAAAGTTATATATTATATTTAAAATCTTTATTTGTATTTTTGCTTCAATTATACTATGCTACACTGGTGAGCAAAAAAATCCACTCAAACGATTTTGCTTCATTTAACACCTATCCTTGCATTTAATGTTCGAACAGTGGTATTACTTTTGGTATCATTAGAATACCGATTTTCTACTCTTTCCAATAATACCAAAAACATTTGGCTTTCCAACAAGTGTTACTGATTAAAACGGTTTTACTCAATAGAACTGTTTTTGCTCGCTCAGCAATGTACTCGTTGTGCGCTATTCATCCCTGTAAAAACACATGCAACTGCATTTTCCTATCATTCTTTTATCGGAACTTGAGTCATCAACATCCCTGCTATACCTGCTCACTAATTACGTCATCGAAAAATGGATACCACTCCGGAAGAAACGGTACAAGTCATTGCCCTATCGCAAGAAGGGCATAGCTAACGTGTAGTCGCTGCGCAACTGCACCTGAGCCAGTCAGCTGTCTCCAGAGTCTACAGACGTTACCAAGTGACTGGTGCCTTTACACGGAGACCAGGATCTGGAAGAAGGTGTACCTCGGAGCGAGACGCGCTTCGTTATCAATACAACGTTAAGAAATCGTCACTTGACCGGCATTAAAGTCCAGCAAGAGCTCCGACAAGTTCGTAGTCGGGCTGTCAGTCATTGGAAAGTCAGAAGAAGACTTAAGAAGTTGAACTCCAAAGAGACCAGCTAACAGACCCAAATTTACAGCAGCCCATCGACAAGCGTAACTCAGTTTTGGCCCGAGAACATAGCGACTGGACATTAGAGCAATGGCGCTCCGTTTTATTCTCAGACGAGTCCCGAAGGGTTCGAGCTAGAAATCCAGCCCCTGGACTTTATTTATGCACTCAATGCGTGTTTCGCTAACCATGTTAGCTTCATCAGGAGTGATGATTGACTCAGCCAAATAGTCTGAGTCGATTTTTTTGCTCACCAGTGGAACATTGTGACAGAATCGTCTTCAATTAAAAAGTTATTAAATGGTGATTTCCATCAGTAAATAGCGGTAGGTTCTAAGAAAGGTTTTTAGCTTGATGACATTTTTTAATACACAATTTATTAAGCAGAAATATTCTTTGAAAATATTATAAACTTAAAATTTTTATCTCTGTTGATCTTTTTCTTCCCCAGCCTAAAAGCATGATTAGGCTACTGTTTATTCTGACCCAATAATTCTTGTGAAATTCAATAAGACTAATTTGCTCTACTCAAAAGAGATATGAGACAATTTAAGTAGAATACAAAATAGAATCTGCTTAAATACATATTTTCATGCATCCCAATAACCAGCCGTGTTCCTTCTCAACATAGGCTGACCTCTTACTCGTTAAGGTTGTTTATTTTTTGATTTTATAATTAACCTGGTTTATTCAATTTCGTGTAGTGCATATACTCAGAAGCCTCGTATAAAACTCTACTGTATTGACAATATATTGATCCCATATATGTATATATATATATACATATATATATATATATATATATATATATATATATATATATATATATATATATATATTTATTTATTTATTATTTTTTTATGGGCATAGCACACGAGCTACAGGGAAATCCCTAAAGCTCTACAGGAGCGACGCGTGTACGGAAAAAGCGATTCACGTTGGTCTTGAATCGCTGTAAATTGTACTTGATGAGAAACGCACAATAAGGGTTTCCATATAAAAGCCTGCTTGAATATGGTAGTACGAGGAAAGACAAGCTGAACTTCATACGGATGTGAAGTATTAAAGCATGCACCGCTCTAGAAAGAATTAAGCGGGCTACATCCATCGAACACTTTCCATGAAGATACTTGTAGAATAGACTCAAGTCGCCAACAATTCTTCGATGTTCCAAGGAGTCAAGGTTGCTGGTGTTCTAGGTCTCCAATCAGGCGAACAGCCCTCTTCTGAATAGGATCCAACAAATGCAGTACAGGTTTGGAAGCAAAGCCCTAAACATGGGAGCAGTATTCCATCGTTGGTCAAATTTGAGCCTTGTAAAGAATTAACAGTTGTAGAATATAAAGTCTTCTAGTTCGAAATAATATTCTCAGCTTTTCAGAAGCTCTCTTTGCTATGCTTGTGACCTGTTCATACTAAAACATATTTGCTCCCAGGAGTGTCAGCAACTTTGACTTAATTAGAAAAAACTGCTGTCTGGGTTTTTGTGGTATTAAATTCTACTTGGCTACTGTTACCTCAAGATAGAATTTCTTCCATATCTTTGTTAAGTTGAACGACTTTCTGCTATCTGCAGATATCTGCAAGGGTACCCGATGCTCGAATACTGTCATCTGCAAAGCTTTAGATTAGATTCTTAATCCCTTCCAACAGATTGTTAATGTAAATGAGTATGGAGAATAAAGAGACAGTATGAACCTTTGGGGCGCACCGGCGTTGACAGTGAAGGTATTAGAAAGAAATCCGTCGATTGCCACTCGTAAAAAACGCTCTCTGACGAAACACGGAAGCCATAAATAAAAGTTTTCAGACATTCCATAAGGGCATACCTTGGCCAATAATCCATCGTGCCAAACATGTATGTATGTATGTATGTATGTATATATATATATATATATATATATATATATATATATACATACATATATATATATACATATATATATATATATATATATATATATATATATATATATATATATATATATATATATATATATATATATATATATATATATATATTTATATATATATATATATATATATATATATATATATATATATATATATATATACATATATATACATATACATATATATATATATATACATATACATATATATATATATATATATATATATATATATATATATATATATATATATATATATATATCGTTATTGACGTTCGTGAAAGCCACATTCTTCTAGAAAACAATCACAACCTTGAAATGACCGAGCCGTTGCGAACAATTGGGAAGTACAACTGAAGAGCCGCGATTATAGAAAGTCTTCGCGCGGGACATTCGGCGAATGAAATAATTCGCTTCTTCGGGTACCCGAGATTAACTGTGTGTGGTATTGTTGCTAAAAATAATGCTTCTGAGAGAGCACACCGACACACACGAGTCATTTAGTCCAAAATTGGTTATCGGATAACGTGGACATGTTCTGGTCTAAAGAGTTCTGGCCCCCCAATAGCCCGGTTTCGAACCTCCTCGACTACTATGTCTGGAGCGTAATCCAAAGAGTTACTAACAAGTCCAGACATCCTAATGTGGCATCTTTACACACATCTTTATCGAAGCAGCATTTGCCAATATGGACAGCCCTGCTTTAAAGGGAATGTGGGAGCGCTTCACGCCAAGGATGGAGACGGTCACTGCGGCTGAGGGAGGTTACATCAAATAATTCCACTCTAGATAGGTCAACCAATTGACATGCAAAAGGATTTTTTTTTCATTTTAATTTTTTGACGAATCAAATTCTTTTTTAAAAAAATGTTTAATTTGTCCGGATTTAAGTGCCGCACCCTGTATATATATATATATATATATATATATATATATATATATATATATATATATATATATGTATATACAGTGTGACCTCAATAATCCGGACTAATTAAAACCACGGTGATCCGAATTAGTAAATAATTCGAATTACTGAAGCAGGACATTATTTATATTAAAAAACGAATCATTTAATACGAAACAACTAACAAATAGTACATACATAGTATGCAGCAATATTTAAAATAGAAGCATATCTTATCAAGTTTTATCTTATTTTGATCCTTCTCTGGGTCATCATAAAACCAATTTCTTTTAATCTTTGAAGTACAAGAACATCACTTAGAGGGATAGCATTTTCTTCTGCCCATCTCATGCACACATTGAAACTTTTAACTGCCTCATCATTCTTCACAGTGTTCTTAACATATATTATATACATATATACATATATATATATATATATATATATATATATATATATATATTATATACATTTTCAAGTGCTATTGCTGCTGCTACTCGATACTGTAATTTTGCTGCTGCTGCCGCTCGTATCTAACTGAAAAAAATGCGGTCGCCGTCTTTTATAGGTCGGCGTCTACTCAGATCTTAGGTGAGGGTCGGAAGTGTTCGCCCGGGCTTCGGTGTTTGCCAGCTGGGTGCCCGTATCAGTGGTAATTACGGATTCCAGCGCTATGCTGACTGTTGTTGTCTTCTCGATGTTTTGGTTATTCTTTGGCTTAACTAATACACCCTTCCATGTAGTGGAGATATTCAGTGCATCATCCCGCTTATTTAACTGTCGATTTTTCTCGATTTTCAAGGCTTCTCTGACTATGCGTGCTTTATAATGTGAAATCGAGGCTATTTGTTTAGATCCCTCAAAATTGATGTGGTGACCAGTATCACGATGGTGCTGAAAAGAGCTGATGTTGTTTGTTTGTTTTACATTCCACCATCCGTGAAACCCTCTATTGTAACATATATATATATATATATATATATATATATATATATATATATATATATATCGATTGTTGTACTGGTTCACGTTATAATCAAAACCGGAATAAAATAAAAATTTGAAACGGTCAAGCTCCAAATACCATGATTTGTTATCTCATTGAAACTGTGAAAGTTTTCCGTTCTACATTACTGAAAAATTTTGGTACAAAAGGTATTTTTTCTAATGCTTGTTAAAAGGTTAGTTGATTTATTACCTAATATTTTTGACAAAAGTAAATGTCAAAAAAAGTATATTAAGAGTAGTTAAATGGGACGTGAGGATAAAGAAGTTCAACATAACTTTAACAACGATGAAAGCTTTCAGCAAGACGTTTATTACTGCATAATTTATATTACTCATAAATGTAAAAAAATGATAAAATATAAAAGTATTTCAAAAATGATGATTTACAAATAAATTACAGGTCCTTTAATGCAAGAATTATTTACACAGTGGGCCTCTTTAACTTACAGACAACAACTGTTATTAAATTATGTTGCATTATACATTTTAACTCGAGCTGAAATGACTATATTTTTATCCATTATTAAAGGAATAAACTTTTGGAATACTATCCAAGATACTGAAGGTAGGTGAAAAATTTCAAATTTTATTAATTCGAAGGGTTAATTTCAAAAAAACCATTTAAGAAATTATAATTATATTTATATATATATATATATATATATATATATATATATATATATATATATATATATATATATATATATATATATTATAATATTATAATATTATAATAAATTTTATTAATTCGAAGGGTTAATTTCAAAAAAACCATTTAAGAAATTATAATAGCGGGGTCCATAGTTTTTTAATGGCAAGATTTTCGAATGAATAAATAAAAAAATTTTAGGTCAAACTTCAAAAAACAAATTTTTCGAAAGATAAGTTTTCGAAAAATGGACTTTTCTGCTGATTTTTTAATACTAGTAAATTATTCTAAACTAACCTTTTGGTAATGACTAGTTTGGTTGGATGAATCTTGTCGCGGACAGAGATTAGCTCAGATTAAGTCTGGTTATTAATTTAGGACTACCTGAACTAAGCGCTGCCTGCGACTAACCAAGATTGATTTAACCAAACTAGTTATTAATAGTTAGTTTAGGATAATTGAAGTAAGTTTAAATTAAACTAAATTTGAATTCAATAATTAATTAGTTTAATTTACACTTTTTTGAATTAAGCTAAACTAACTAGACATTTTTTTTAATTGCTTCGGTTAGTTCAGGTAAGTGTAAACTAAACTGATTAATTATAAACAATTATTTTAATTAGTTTCATTTAGATGTATAGAAGACAACCGGTCAAGTGCAAGCTAGACTTGCGGAATTAATGTTTCGTACCATGATTGCTTCAAAATAAAATTGAATCCTTACCTAGGCTAGGTTAATTAGGTCTCTAACATCTAAGGCCCAATATGTATTTTAACGTTTTTTCTTAGTCAATAATGTATACTAGTTATAGCGTTTTAGCTAGTTAATAGCCAATAAATCAATCTAGCTCAATCTAGAATCTAATAATAAAAGTGTAAAACATACTACATAAATATTTGTTGAATGATAAATAAATAAAATAAAATTATATCTCGGTACAACAGCGACTCGCCACTCGGTTACAGTAATGTACTTAAAATTATATTACCAAAACCTCCATCATACGTCAAAAAACATAGTTTTTATAGTTTTTTTCTTTATACGAGATAAATTATCAAACGTGATTCACTCTTGATAATTTTCGCTCACTCTACTCTTTATGGAGAATATTCCAGAATTTTTTCAAATTTTTTTTGCTCGGTACTTTTCGAGATTGTGGGAATCTTTTAAAAATAATACAAAGAAAAGTCTGCAAGTATTACATCATATATATTTTTGAGCTCGTGTTTTCACAAGCTTTCATTTGACACCCCACTCGATGACTAGGTAAAACATTTTTCTTTTCACTTCCGATTATCCCCCCAAACTAACCCCTTAATTTATCTTTCAAAACTACTCTGATTGGACCATTAATTCCCATATTTGTGCCACATTTCGACTTTCTTTGTCAAATAGTTTCGGAAAAATCGGGTGTGACAGACCGACAGACCCCGAAGTGATCCCATAAGTGTTCTGTACGGAACACTAGTAAGGGAAGTTTATGCTGATTTTTTAATATAATTAAATTGGCACAGCTGGTTAGTCCGGAACACGCACACAGTTTGTCAAGTAGGAACGTGACCGCTCGTATTCTTGAAAAAAATGTGTTTCGAGAACATTTTTTGCCATCAATGTATTCTTTGGTATGCTAATAACGACGCAATTACCCTAGAAAGTTGTCCAATCGCCTTGTGCCTCAATAATCACCATCATCGAAGCATGCTGTAGACGAGATTTTCTGCATACTCTGCAAATTTTTCGAATCTCGCGAGAAAACTGAGACAAAGTGCCTCAGTTTTTCCTCTTTGCAAGAGACCAAACGTTTTCAATAGGGTTGGCGTCCGGCGATTGTGAGAACTACTCTATTATCTTATCGTAGGCCCAAGCAAGCCGTTTCGCGACGTGATTTTCGGCCAACAAGGGTTTCTTCAACGTGCTTCGGAATTTGACATCATGAGCACGAAGATGTTATTGAATGGGCTCATGGACACTTTCAACTCCGAATTTTGCCGCTCCTTGACGCAGTTAATTTCGGGTCCCATGAAAATACAGATACGATTCGTTTTTCGACTTCCAGAGTGACTTTGCCTACCTAACCACGTTTTGGTAAGACGTCGACATTTCTCCTCTCGTTAAAATGATTGACCCATTTTTTCACAAACGACATCGACTTTTAAACATATTTAGCGACCGCGGAATATGTCGTTTTAGGCTCCTTTGAATGGAAACAAAGAAAGACTGCCTCGAACCGACACGCAAACAAGTGACACATTTTGGATTTTACGTGATTTCAACGAAAGTTCGGAATCGGCTGATATTTTTACTAAAATGCGTCGTAGACGTAGACGAATCGCTACAATTGCATCTACCAAAAATGAATTATCACGGAAACGTTATTACTTGATAGACTGTAGATTAGGTTATGTTGCGATAAATCTAAATTAGACACCAATCAAATTCACTAATTAATTAAAATCACTTTGTACTTGCCTGAACTAACCTCTGGTTAGTTATTTAATAGTTACAGTTGCGAAATAGTCGATCGAATTTTGTATGCAGTTGTTTTAATGAATTGTTAAAAAAATTTTAAAAGGCTTGTTCCATTAGAGGTAGGTATCGTATGGTACCTCCACAATAGTTTGAATTAAATTTTGTCAGGAATATATTTTTTATACTTATACACTTAAAAATATAAACATATAACATGTAAAAAAAAACACAACAAAAAAATACATATATAAATCATAAAAATGGGAAAAAACATAAATACACTAGAAAATGTACCGACGAAAATGAAAAGTTATTACCACCTAGGTTTCTGTTCGGAATAATGTCGAGCATTGTGAAGAATAATTTGTCCCAACTGCAGGATTCTGATTATTTATATATATATATATATATATATATATATATATATATATATATATATATATATATATATATATATATATATATATAGCCAATATCCGAATCTTGGTTTCTTTCGACTATCTTGACGAAGAAAGACTGATACTTGACGACACCCGACGTTTAACAACACAAGAAGGTGATGATAATAATGTGAAATTAGTACCTTAGTACAATATATGACCTGAAGGTTGGATCTAACGATGTGGCTGAAAATAGTGGTCATCAGTTGTATACTAGACATCTGACCAAAATTAGGATGCGAACTCCTCATCCATGCTCATTCTGGTATCCTCTACATCCTCTGGATTGTCTTAATATTGTAATGAACAGTATCCGAGATATTTTTTAAGGCCTAATATTAGACCATATATTAGTTTTTTTTTAATGTATTGTACTAATTTTATTTCTTTTTAATTTAAATAACTATTATTCAAGCAATTATTAAATAACAGTAACGTTAACTCTCAACCTATGCTCAGAACGCTTAATACTTTACTGCTGTGTTGTTACCGATAATCCTTAGAAATCAACAACTTTGTAGCGTATCAAGTTTCATTTAGTATCATTTAGGATAAAACAATTGTGCTTACTACGCTAATTGATTCTGCGTGGTCTCTTTGACGACTAAAAAAATTGTGTCTACTGACTACCACTACTATATATATATATATATATATATATATATATATATATATATATATGTATATATATATATGTATATATATATATATATATATATATATATATATATATATATATATATATATATATATGTATATATATATATATATATATATATATATATATATATATACATATATATATATATATATATATATATATATATATATATATATATATATATATATATATGACAGCCTAATAGCTTTGCAGTTTATGGCCATTCTTCTTTTTATGTGTGCCATATCAGGTCTCCCTGACGTTGGCTATCACATATTCATCCCTATTCCCTGCGACTCGGAATAACTCTTCAACGCTATGGATTTCCGTTCAATCTCGTATGTTTCTGAGCCAAGCCTACCTTCAGTCTTTCCAATTATTATGAGCTGCACTGACTCATAATACTTGTGATGAAAAACATGTCCCAAATACTCCAGTTTTCTGAACTTTACCGTTGACAACAACTCTCTGTCTGCATATATATATATATATATATATATATATATATATATATATATATATATATATATATATATATATATATATATATATATTTATATATATATATATATATATATATATATATATATATATATATATATATATATATATTATATATATATATATATATATATATATATATATATATATATATATATATATATATATATATATATATATATATATATATATATATATATATATAAATCTAAACCATTCATTTGAGTTATGTTTATTTATCTTTCAGGAGCTTGTGGTTATCACAAAAACCCACTAGAATTTAGATTGGACAAAGAACAAGAAAAACAAGTCTTTGAAGTTATTGTAGATACGAATAACGTAGTGAAAACTATAAAAAATAAGGCATTATTATGTAATCAAATACAAAAATTGACCGTGCATTACCAGAATCGAAAACTTGTATTTGTACAGATGCATAGCGATAGTGGTGATACATAAAAATCAGTTTGTTAAAGGAAAGACTTTATTTTTTAGCGATGTATCAAGAGGTTTTGGTAACATTTTGTACCATTAAATAACCTAAAAGCTTTTTTACACGAGCAAAAAAAACGTCAACGTTTTAGAAGCAGCACCTCTTCCACCCATCGGTGCGTTTTTCAGTGGAATAGTTCTTCTAAGAAAGAAAAGAATTTCAAGTATTTACATATTTTCAACTCAATACCGTATAATAAATTAAAAAGCACCCTCTAAAAGGGGGTTGCAATAAAAAGGGTATTCTACTATTTATATATCCAGCATAAGGATTTTTCTCCAAAATCAAAAGTTATTTTTTAAGTTAAAATAGCACCAACATGATCTTCAACCCCCTTTTAGGGGATGGTTATCGCTTAGCGATAAGTTTGGAAGACGTATAAGTCCAGCGCTATATTCTCAGTATTTTGATTATTTCTTTGTATTTATTCCTAGTCTTGGGAGTCATGTTTGTGAAAATGACAGGATCCTCTATTAATTGTGATCCTCTTTTAGAGTGTGGTTTTTGATTGACTATACGGTATTGGGTAGAGAATACGTAAATAATTAAAGTGACCTACGAGGCTGGTTTGAAAAGTCCGTGCAAAAATAAAAACTACTTATGTGTTTGGGGTAAACCTTTTTTATTTTTCGACATAGTCTCCTTTTAGGCTTATACACTTCGTCCAACGATGTTCTAGTTTGTTGATCCCTTCCGAATAATAAGATTTGTCCAAGTCTGCAAAATATCCATTAGTGTCTGCAATCACCTCCTCGTTTGAATAAAATCTTTGTCCCGCCAGCCATTTCTTCAAATTGGGGAACAAATAGTAGTCCGAGGGAGCCAAGTCTGGAGAATAGGGGGGATGTGAAACGAGTTGGAATCCTATTTCCATTAATTTTGCGACCACAACTGCTGAGGTGTGTGCTGGTGCGTTGTCGTGATGGAAAAGGACTTTCTTGTGGGCCAATCGCGGGCGTTTTTCTTGCAGCTCGGTTTTCAAACGGTCCAATAACGATGAATATAATTCACCTGTAATAGTTTTACACTTTTCCAGATAGTCGATGAGGATTATCCCTTGCGAATCCCAAAAGACAGTCGCCATAACCTTTCCGGCCGAAGGAACGGTCTTCGCCTTTTTTGGTGCAGATTCCCCCTTGATAACCCATTGTTTAGATTGTTGTTTGGTCTCAGGAGTATAGTAACGTATCCATGTTTCATCCACAGTGACGAAACGATGCTTAAAGTCCTCCGGATTCTTCTGGAACAGCTGCAAACCATCCTTGCAACACTTCACACGATTCCGTTTTTGGTCAAGCGTGAGCAATCGCGGCACCCATCTTGCGGATAGCTTTCTCATGTCCAAATGTTTATGCAAAATATTATGTACCCGTTCAGTCGAGATGCCCACAGCACTAGCAATCTCACGTACCTTAACTCTTCTGTCATCTATCACCATATCATGGATTTGATCAATGATTTCTGGAGTCGTAACCTCCACAGGCCGTCCAGAACGTTCAGCGTCTCTTGTGCCCATATGGCCAGTCCGAAAATTTTGAAACCACTTATAAACTGTTCTAATCGAAGGTGCAGAGTCACCATAATGTTTATCAAGCTTCTCTTTAGTCTCCTGAGGCGTTTTGCCTTTCATAAAGTAATGTTTAATCACCACACGAAATTCTTTTTCGTCCATTTCTTGAAAATCACTCGACTTCCTTGATTCACACGAATGCCAAACACAAAGAAATAGACCAATATGGCTGAAACTTGGTGTGCGTTCATTCAAGAGATGCTACTAACTAAACATGACCTCGATACGCGCCGGTAGTGCCATCTCTCTGACTTTGTACGGACTTTTCAAACCAGCCTCGTATTTTCATGAATTACACAATATAAATATTTTTTTATTTTCTGTTAAAACTTATTTATTTTTACCATTTTAACCCTTAATAAGGTAGTTACCCCTAAATAAGAAAGTGGAAAAATATGTCCTTCTGACTTTTTAATTAGCTTTAATTTAAGACCTTTTACGTTAAGTTTGTTTTTTTTGTCTCAAAGTTATAGAGGTTGCAAAAACGAGCTAATTTTGCCGTCACTCTTTCAAACAATATCATAGACAATATTTTGTAAAGCTATAAGCCATTGAAAATTTATCAATAACAAGAACTAGACTAATACTGTCTTAAAGCTCTGCTTATGGATTATTGCTTATTTTTATTCCTATTTTTCTATTTTTGTCTAACAGAATTTTTACTACTCAGTATATATCACCACTACACCAAACACTTTATTTTTGCGCGCGACGCGCGTTTCGCTAACGATGTCAGCTTCATCAGGAGCGATGATTCAGTCAACCATCGCTCCTGATGAAGATAACATGGTTAGCGAAACGCGCGTGCAAAATAAAGTGTTTGGTGTAATGACGATATATACTGAGTAGTGTCATTGTGCCCAAGATTCCACATTCCCAACATAGTAACAAAATTTTAAGTTAATCTTTCAATTTAAAGACATCTTATCAATATTGAAAACAAAAATATAACAATGTCACCAATAGTAGAAAATTCAGCAGAGAATATAAAAAAAAAAACGAACTGTAGAATATTGCTTCATTTCGCTAATTCGTTAATAATATAGGTATTCATTCTGAAAAAAAACACCACCATCGGGAAGTTGTTGTTTTTTTAATTATGGTAGCCTTAAGACGCGTGGCGCTTAGGCAACTTCACCTTTCCGGCAGATGAGCTGGGGCATTAATTTATTCGCTTCAGCGGCTTCTTTTCAAGGATACAGCACGCGTGTTGCAGGAAAATCTCTAAAGCGCTACACGTGTGCGGAAAAAGCTACTCACAATGATGAATCACTGTAAGTTGTACTTGGTGGGAAATATAGTCCTGGGCAAATCATTACAAAGGGATGAAGTTCTTCGTATAAAAGACTACTTTAAAAGAGTTACACAAATAATGACAAGCTGAACCTCATACAGATGTGAAATATTAGTGCGACATGTATTCATAGTATGTACCGCCCTGGGAGCAATAGCGGGCTATATCCACTTTCCTTGAAAATACTTGTAGAAAAGACTCAAGCCGCCAACCATTTTTCTATGTTCCACGGAATCAAAGTTGCTGGTCAGTTCTAGGACTCCAGTCAGGTAAACAGCTCTCTTCTGAATGGAATCCAATAAACGCAGTGTATGTTTGGGAACAGAGCTCCAAACATGGGAGCAGTATTATATCGTTGGTCAAGTTTGAGCTTTGGACATAATTGGCAGGTATGGAGGGGAAAGCTGTTTAGGTCCAAATAGTATTCCCAGCTTTTGTAAAGGTCTCTTCGTTATGCATGCAACATGTTCACGTCAAGACACATTTGCTCTCAAATTAACGCCCAGCAAATTAAGTGACGATTCTAAAGGAATAGCAACGTTAACTTTTTAGAAAAAACTGTCGCCTGGGTTTTTGTAGCATTAAATTCTACTTGGTTACTGTAGCCCTAATCTGTCTATTCTCTTTTTAAGTCAAAAATAATTAATAAATTGATCCATCAAACTAAAAAAACATGTTATTAATCCTATTTCTTCATTAAATTGTTATGTTTGCGGCTTAAAATGATGATTTATTGAAAAACTAGCCCGCCGCTTCGCTTACATGAATTTGACAACATGACATGGTACTACGTGGATTGTATTTTATGTTTTAACTTTAACTTTTTACATTCTAGGCCATTTTACCCCTACAGTACCCTGGATGGATATTTACAAAAATAAGAAGTAATAAAAACTAAAATAAAATCAAAAATATTTATTCCGTAGCAACTTGTATTTAGAAAGTTGTCGGCAAGTAAAAGAAAAATTAGTAAAATTTAACGCCACAAAAGTCATAAATGAAAATCTGAGAGATTTTAACAAAAGTTACCCATATTTTCACATATAGATCCACTGTACTGGTAATTTATATTAATCTTACCATACATAGACTCGAGAAAAGGCAAATTTCTTTATTTTTATACATAACTGATAATGGAGGAGACTTTTTTAAGCACTGATAGGCCCAGTTATCTGATTCAATTTACGACATGAAAAAATTAAAGCAATGGACCATTCTATGACGTTATTGTAGATTAATTAAAGCACAAATCATCTATTTATGATAAAAAAAGACATAACATGAAGTGTGTATTTCTATAACAGTCACAAAGTCCGCAGAAAAAGTGCTAGAAATAAAAGTTCCATTACAAAACTGGGTTCCCGAGCAAGAGTAACCGAAGCTAAAAGTTTCATAGATAAGTTATTCCGTCGTTTCTTACGATCACGATCTGCCTATGTCAATCCACTGCTGGATGTTGGCCCATTTATGCCACTACCATCTGTTCTCTGCTTTTCTCATCCACTGAGTTTCTGCCCTTTACTGATGTCGTCTTTCCATCTTGTATTTGGTCTCCCTGCACTTCTACGTCCAAGCCTTGGTCTCTACTCCGAAATTTCTCTCATCCATCCGTGATATGTTCTACAGGTCATGTGTCCGGCCCACCTCCATTTTAAGTTGGTCACCGTTTCTAATACGTCCACGATTCTAGTTTGTTGTTGGATCCATTCGTTGCGTTTTCGGTCCGTTAATTTAATACCCAACATTCCGAACCTTTATTAAGGCCACCTAATTTTGAACCTAGACTAGAAGAAGCATCCATGATAAAGTTCCATAAGACTCGCCAAGATTCTTTAGAACATTGAAGAGAGGTTGATGACTAAAGTCTCTCGCAAAATACTTTCGCGAGCAGTGGTCAACTGATGAGGCCCACTCGATTTCTTTCAGATTGGTGCGTATTAGTAATAAACGTCACGCTGATACATCACATTCTCTCTTCTTAGTGTTCCGTACGGAACAGTTCTAAGATCACTTCAATGTCTATCTGTCCGTCTGTCATCCCCGATTTTCTCCGAAACTATTTGACGTAGAAAGTTGAAATTTGATACTAATATAGAAATTGATGGCCTCATGAGAGCCGTGTAGTTTTGAAAGTTAAATTTTGACTTAAGGGGTTAGTTTTGGGGGTTAAATCGCAAGTGAAAACAAATTTTTTTTACTAGGTCATCGAGTGGGGTGTCAAATGAAAGCTTGTAAAAACGCGAGTTCAAAAATATATATAATGTCTTACATGCGCACACTTTTCTTTGTATTATTTTGAAAAAATCGCAAAAAAATCGCTGTCCCCCCCTCTATCTCGAAAAGTACTGAATTTTGAAAAAATTCTGGAATATTCTCCAGGGGGTGTAGATTGAACGAAAATTATCACGAGTGCATTACCTTTAATAATTTATCTGGTATATATAAAAAAAAAAAAAATTCGAGGTCATCAGTTTTCAGTAAAGATCGGAAACAAAATTTGTTGAAAACTCATTTGGGGTGTGTTTTGTGAAGTCACTGATTATTTTATACCTCCGTAACAAAATTTTTTATTTTAGAAGCAATAAACGTACGGAACACTGATTGCGCAATTTCAACTTGCACTTGACGGGTTATTTTATATGGTGAACATCGTACCTTTGGTATGAACTGTCCAAGACGAGGGACGATTTGGGTATTTCCCCCCATTTGCTGTACGCGAAAAAAAGCTTTGAACTTGATCGTATAAACATTTAGAAAGCATAACGAATTCATTTTTCATAATTTGATAGGAAGGAACTTTTTTCACAGGTTACAGACCTTATGGGTAAGTAATGCTAACGTTTCGACAGAATGATCGACGAACAGACAGCATCACGTTTTCAATCGATACAAGAGAAATGAAAATAGAAATATACACATATATGCTCATTTATTATAACTTAGCCACGTATATAATAAAGCATGCATTTAAACGGAATGATTAAATTCAAATACTCTTAACTCCCTGCACTTTGGGCTTGTTAAAAAAATGCTTTAAACTCGTTGTAGGTGTTATTAAAGAACCCCGCACTAATCTTATGGTCATTGGATCCCGGTTAAATCGGCTGAAAATTTAGTATGTTATGCCTCGAGTCATTCTGATCAAAAGTCTCCATGGACACAAGTCCAAAAATGGATAGATTACGAATTATCGAGCGTGGAATTAGTAAAAAAATCGTTGAGAAAATGCTATTTTTGCGTTTTTTAAGGACTTATTTTGACTAGAACATGAAAAATTATAATGAGATTATATGTTTCTTGTGTTGCTAATTATGAATATAATAATTAATTTGACCCATTTCACTCCTACTTTCGAATATTGGCCATTTTGTCCGATTATGGCGTCTCTTTTTTATTTAATTGGCCATTTCCGGCCTCTTTTTTTGATTTAATTCGCCTAGAACATATTTTTGCGAAAAATTCTAATGGAATTTTATGTTTTTTGAGTTGATAATTACGAATATAATAATTCGAATACCGTTTATTTTTACCCATATACATTTCACCATTTTTTCTTAACAATTTTCTTAGAGTTGTTGAAAATAAAATATAACTTCTATACGTTCTAGACTAATTAAATCCAGAAAAGAGCCAAAAGTTGGCCAAAAATAAACGCTATTGGAAAGTAGGATCAATTTATTATATTCGTAATTATCAACTCAAAAAACATAAAATATGGTGTACGTATGGCCAATATTCGAAAGTAGGAGCGAAATGGGTCAAAATAATTAATATATTCATAATTAGCAACAAAAAAAACATATATTCGCGTCACAAATTTCGTAAAATCATATTCTAGTCAAAATAAGTCCTTAAAAAAATGCAAAAATAGCATTTTCTCAGCGGTTTTTTTTACTAACTTCACGCTCAATAATTTCTAATCTATTCTAGGACTTTGTGCCCATGGAGACTTTTGATCAGAATGGCTTGAAGCATAATATACTACATTTTTAGCCGATTTGACAGGGATCCAATTTCCATAATATTACTGCGTTTATTTTTAGTTCTTTATTAATAACCTAATATATAGTTTTCCCTAATTATAATACAAATTTCTTAACTTTTCTTTGTTTTGTATGAGAGGGAAGAGAGAGTTTTCCTTTTTGTTGTATGTGAGGAGCGTTACTAGGGCCAGCTTCATCATCGGAGTCAAGATCATTAACTTCAATTCCTGTTGTTTCTCCAGGTGCAATTCTAGTAAGTTGATTTCGGGGGATTATGGTAATCTGAGGCTTCATAGGTTTCACCTAACATCACAAAAAAAAGTTAAATGTGTCAAACACAATGTAAATTAGGGTTCGGTAGCAATCAATTATTAGGAAAAATTAGACTTGTTTTAAAATTGTTTATCAAGTGTTTAATAACTATAAACCAACATATAACATGATATATTCGAAGCAATCCTCATCTTACCTCGCGCGCCCCTTTTAAAAAAAAAATTTTGGGCCAAATAGTTTTATTGTTTCTCGAAATATTCGTTTGTAATATTTATACACTTTTGTATGCGTTCGACCCAATTCCCGAAACATTTTTTTTACCACGAAGTTGGTACTACAAAAATATGGTTTTAGAAGGATTCAACAGCTTCTTGAGGTGATGAAAATCGCTGTCGACGCATTTTTTCCACAAAAACAACAAGAAGTCGTCAGGCCATAAATCAGGTGAATACGGGCAATGAGACATTAATTGTTTTTCTCCGTCAAATAATCAATTCTTTGATATGCTGTGTGAGAGCTGGCATTGTCATGATGAGGAACGGTGTGACGTTTTCGGGTCTTTTTCCTAACTTCATCGATAACATCTGGTAAACAAATTGTTGTATACCATTCAGCGTTAACAGTGCTTAGATCCTCTAATGCAGTGGTTGCAACATGTCCAGTATAACCAAAGAAACAATCAATCATTTTCTTGGAAGTGCTTCGCGAACGAACCACTTTTGTTAGATTCGGTTCATTCAAACAGTTGATTGTTGCTTATAGACCAAGAGCTACAGGAAAAAAAAAGTGGCGTGGACAGTAGCAACTTGCCCTTTTAACAAGTTCATCTGGCACAGGAACTATTCACCTTTCAGATATTTTGGGCCGTCGCTACTGGCTCATTATCCAATAAGAGTCAAGAAAAAAAGGCCCCTCGGTCCAACATCGACTCCTGCCAATCATTGAGCGCAAGATCTACTGAACTGGCTAATGATTCTGTATCATGCCTACGGCGCTACCGTTCACGTCAAAAATAGCATATTCGAATTGGGCCTTATTGGATAATGGGCCACTAGCGACGGCACAAAATATCTGGAGGGTGAACAGTTTCTGTACCAGATGAACCTGTCAAAGGGACAAGTTGCTAATGCCCACGCCACTTTTTTTCTCATAGCTCTTGGTCTTTAGTTTCCGGCTCGTACGAATATATCCCAGTTTCGTCTCCTGTTACGGTGTTGTATACGGATTTTGCATGTCCTTGGTCGAATTTTTTGAGCATTTCTTTACACCACCAATATATATATATATATATATATATATATATATATATATATATATATATATATATATATATATATATATATATATATATATATATATATATTGTAACATTCATTTTTTCCTAGATTTTAAGACCATGTAATGTTACTGATTTTTCACTTCAAATTGTACTTATTTTCATTTTTGTATCGAACGGTATATTAATCAGAGATTCCAAGCCGTTCGGTATATTAGTGTGCTGTGCGGGTTTCTGACCGAATCTACCGCTACGCCGCGATTGGTGGAAAATGTGTATCCGGATTTTTGGTTCCGGCGTCGCGAGATTACCGAGAGAATGCCGACGGATTATTTAAGGGTCCGTAGGACAGGAATCGAGGAGGAGTACCATCAAGCCGCGGCCAGGCTAATTTTCATCGGAGCCGCCAAGTAGGCTTCCTTCGACTGAGCTGCAGTAAAGGCTCATAACAACAATCATGAGAACTAAATAAAGCACAAGTTTTTTAACGAAAAGCCGTAGTGGGCTCTCTAAGTGTTTACTAGAAAAGTGTGAAATCGGTTGTGTTCCATCGAAGCCGAAATAAAAACAGTAAGTTACCAAAACATCCTTCCATAGACTTATCCCTGAGTAGTGCCTTAACAGCAATTTGAACTGACTAAAAAGTGAAGTGAAAAGCACTATTTTTCGTCTTCGGGGGTAGTCAGAGTTTAGAATTTAAATGTCATAACTACCTGTTAGGCTAAAATTTTTTAGTAATCCTGTAGAACTGCAAAGGTTAGAACTTTTTATTTTTTAAAAACATGAATAAATTTTCTTTTTGTTGATTAAAGCTAGTGTCTCACTGAATACCTATCTTACTTTTCAGGATAAGAACGGCTGTACCAAACTGATTTTTTTTATTTACCAACAGTACACCCTTTCAGTATTTTTTCATTTTTTTAGCTGAAGTTAGATCCTTTCTATTTTAAAATGAATGGTGCCCAAAAAGTCGTACAGCTGAGGTTTCTTTAAAAATAGAAAATAAATCCAAAAAGACGTACAAAAATTATCTCTTACCCATATCTCTCTACCAAAGAAAACTGAGCTAGTGTGTGTTTAATTTCTTTAGTTCTTTTAAAATCAGGATTCACTCGATTCATTATCAGAAATTAAAGCGGGGCTGCAAGAAAATTGTGCTCAAGCTTGGGGCAAACAATTTAAAACGGTACAAATAGCGCTGTCAACGCGGGGCTTTTGGAATTTTATTTTTTAAAGGGTTCAGTGTACTAGCTTTCGAACAAAGTAAAAGCTCTAACTTTGCAGATATTTTTATTTCATAATATTTATTAAACGAAACTACACTATAGCAGTAAGACAAAAGCAGGAAATTTGTAGAATTTTTTTATTTCAATTTATCTGATGGTGGTATAGATATTTGAATTTTGTTAATTGACTCTAAGATAAGTGATCCCTGTTTTTTTCTTAAAAGCTAGCTTTATAGTTCAGATTAGCAGATGTGCTGGTTTACTTTAATTTTTTGCAGTGTTAGATTTATTTTGCGGTTAACCGAACAAAAAACTGTTCTTTCTTCTCACCGATGTTTTGCATGAATATTAAAAATACTTAGCTGATACGAAACGATATCTGGAGATTTTTTTTGTTGAAAATTCTTAACATATTTGGTAAAAGAATTTTAATACAAGGCGATACTTAGAAATTTTTTTTTGAAATTGTCGAAGATTTTTTAAATGTTTGGTAAAGAAGTTTACATATTTTAAGTGCCTTTACATATTTTTTTATTTTTTTGACTATTGGGAGCACAGGAGAAATATTTTCACGACTTTTTAAACAGTTCTTTTAAATTGCATTCATTTATCATGGAAGCCTTCAATTTTAAAGTCAATCACCTACTGGAATATGAGTTAGACTATGAACTGAAAATCCGTTGTACTTTCTCAGAACGTCCGGTCGCGGATAAAAGAAAGATTCTAACGAGGATCTTAAGTAAAGAAATTAATGAGCCCGGAAAAACGATAAAAATAGGGGATGACACTCTGTCTTTTAAAGAAGAAACGGCTGGTATCGAAAAGAGTTTAAACTCTATCCAAAACTTAATCGATAGTTATGACGGCGATCCAAATGATTCACTTGTACACCGGGTTAAGTCACGTTTATCGCATGTAGCGGGTCGCGTTCAAAGAATTCCCATGCCGGATGACGAAGAGGAAGCGTCGAAGTTTTCCAAATATGTTCAGGAAACAATAGCTACGTGTGTGCTCATGGAAGCAAATCTTGCAGAAAAGATAGCTCCTGGCCATGAGTTACCACAGTTGCCTATTACAACCCCAGTCATAAACGTACCAGCCCCAATCGTGAATTGCGCAGCCAGAAATATTCCTGTCAGCGAATGGCAATTGAAATTTAATGGAGACTCAAAGAGACTCTATCCTTTTTTAGAGAGGCTGACTGAATTAGCTCAAGCTAGGAAAGTATCGGAAGATGAACTTTTCAGCTCTGCTGTTGAATTTTTCACTGGCGATGCCTTCATTTGGTTTAGAAGCATAAAATCAAGTGTCAGCGACTGGCATTCCTTGGTGGATAGGCTAAAGAAGGACTTCTTGCACTGTGATGATGATGAAGAATTGTGGTCGGAAATAAAGAGGAGGCGACAAAAGAAGAATGAGTCCACTGTGATTTTTATTGCCCACATGGAATCTTTATTTGGTAGGTTGTCCACCAAGCCTTTGGAAAGTATCAAAGTTAAATTTATACGGAGGAATATTCTGCCTAGCTTCGTCAATCGGTTAGCTCTACTAGATATTAATTCGGTAGCCGAACTCGCCGGGTTATGTAGAAAACTTGAAGAGTCCGATTATTTGTTGGAAAAGAGCAGACCAAAAGGCGAAACTAATATACATCAAGTAGAGTATAATCCAAATGGCCGAAGTGGAGTCTCGACAAATAAGGTTGGGAATGTAAATCGGAACCCTAGGAGTAACCAGAAAACGGGTAAAAAAAAAGATAATGACTCTAAAATTAGCGACACTGCAGCTAATGTGAACGACAAGCCGGTTTCACCTAAGGCAATTTTCACGTGTTGGAATTGCACAGGTCCGAATCACACTTACCAAAATTGTACAGCACCGAAGAGGGTATTTTGTTTCAAATGTGGAACAACTGGTGTGAGACTAGCATCATGCCCCAAGTGTACAAAAAAAACGAGTAAGGACGGTATATTACCGAGGCGGATACCCTAAGTCCCACAAAAAAGCCTCTAAACATTCGGCTAAGTTACAAGCTCACGTTAGCAGTATAGCCCCTAATCCTAAACGTTCTAGAAACACGGATGGACAAAAATATTCCAATAGATCAGATTGGACTAAATGGTTACAAAAAGTTTCTGATTTTTTTAAGTCTAATAAAAATTCTCCTTTTCAAGTTAAAACTCCTGCTTCTCCAAATGGTCACATGTCTCCTTTATTCGTGCATAAATATTCAGATAACAGACCGCATATCGAGATAAATCTATTAGGTGCCCATTTCTCGGCTTTATTTGACTCTGGTGCAAATGCCTCCGTTATAGGTCAGAATGGTATTAAAATTTTAAGTCGTTTAAGTATAAAAATATGCCATGTCAAAAATAGAAGTGTTACCACTGCAGATGGCAGCCGTCTAAAAGTTTTAGGTACGGTTGAGTTGCCGCTAGTCTGCAATGGTCATTGTTTAGTAATCTCTGCTCTAGTAGTACCTTCTCTATCACATACTTTGGTTTTAGGATGTGATTTTGCACAAAAATTCGGAATTCTAGTAAATTTTAAAAAATAATTCGTGGTATCCACAGTCCCTAGAAGTCAACTCTCAAACAAGTTTTAAAGATTGTTATTCAGAAAGTTCTTTAGAAAACCTTTTCTCGCGTCTATGTACCCTAGATGATCTCTCGCGGACGGAACGCTTAAAAGCAGAAAAAGTAATAAGCTCTTTCAATGAAATAAGTAGTAAAGATAGGTTAGGCCGAACGAATAAAATCAACATGTCTATAGATACGGCTGATGCCAGTCCTGTAAAGACAAGGCCCTTCGCCATGTCTCCTTATATGTCAAAAGTATTAAATAAAGAGTTAGACGAAATGTTGAAACTCGGAGTGATTGAAGAATCAAACAGTCCTTGGTGTTCTCCAATCTTATTGGTGAAAAAGGCCGATGGACAGTATCGTCTATGCTTTGACGGAAGAAAGCTCAACGAGGTCAGCAAATTTGATAACTACCCATTACCGAACATCGACAGAATTTTGACATCACTCAGGAATGCTAAGTATGTATCTTCGATAGATCTTAGAAAGGCTTTCTGGCAAATTCCTTTAGACAAATCCTCTAAGGAAAAGACCGCTTTTGCAGTAGTAGGCCGAGGTCTATTTCAGTTCGTCACTATGCCGTTTGGTCTAAAGAACGCTGCTCAAACTCAGCAACGTTTAGTGGACGCTATATTTGGTCCGAAATATGAGCCACATATTTTTACCTATCTCGATGATATTTTAGTAACATCGGAAGACTTCGAATCGCATATTCGCTTACTTAAAGAAGTAAAAGATAAATTGAAAGAGGCCGGACTGACGATAAATTTGAGCAAATGTGATTTTTTTTCAAAACTTCTCTAAAGTTTTTAGGCTATATTGTAGGCTCAAATTCCTTGCGTACCGATCCGGATAAAGTAGCAAGCATGGTTAATTATGCGAGACCTACTAATACTACGGAAGTTAAGCGCTTCGTAGGAATGTGTTCATGGTATAGACGTTTTATTGAGAATTTTTCTACCTTGTTGTCACCTATTAATGATCTTTTGAAAGGACGAAAAAAAGGACAGTCGATAGATTGGACAAACGCAGCAGAAAGATCTTTTATAAAGATTAAAGAGCTATTGGTTTCAGCTCCAATTTTATCCCAACCAGATTTTTCCCAACAGTTTTATATTTCTAGTGATGCTTCTAATACCGGTTTAGGGGGCGTCCTAACACAGAAAATCAATGGTGAGGAAAGACTGATAGCGTATGCCAGTAGAACTTTGTCAAAGGCTGAACGTAACTATTCGGTTGTTGAAAAAGAATGTTTAGCAGTACTCTTTAACCTCGAAAAGTTTCGACCTTACATAGAAGGTGTTCCTTTCACGGTCATAACAGATCATTATAGTTTATTGTGGCTTAATTCAATTAAAAACCCTAGTGGCAAACTAGCGCGTTGGGCGATTAGGCTGAGACAACATACATTTAATTTAATTCATAGAAAAGGAGTCCACAATGTTATTCCTGACGCTTTGTCAAGAATCCCAGATCATACAGCGGATGAAAACAGTCTTAATGCAGAGATTGGCGTAAGAATTGATACAGTAGACATAGATCGTATAGATCCATGGTACGATAATTTACGGCAGCAAATTAAGGAATTTCCTCAAAATTTTCCGCAGTGGAAAGTGGAAAATGATTTCGTGTACAAGTTTATCCCAAACCAATTGCCTTTAAAAGTTAATGTACCCGAGTGGAAAATACTAGTTCCTAAACCACAGAGAGAGGAAATTATAGACATGTGTCACACTCCTCCTACTTCTGGTCATTTTGGCTTTTATAAAACTCTTCACAGGGTTCAGGAACAGTATTATTGGCCAAAAATGCGTTTTGACATCGTAAAGTTTGTGAGGACTTGTGAAGTATGTGGAGCGCAGAAATCTCCAAATGCACTACCTATGGGACTGATGGGAAAAGAGAAAACGGTTAATTACCCTTTTCAAGTCATAGCAGCTGATCTAGTAGGCCCATTCCCACGTTCAAAGAAGGGAAATAAATGGCTTCTCGTGGTTTCTTGCTGGTTTACAAAGTATACCATGCTATTTCCTTTGAAAAGCTCTAAAGCTGGACATATAGAGAGAATTTTGGAAAATAATGTCTTTCTAATCCACGGTGTTCCATCGCTCTTAATATGCGATAACGGTACTCAGTTTACCTCTAAGAGTTTTAAGAGCTTAAGTGAAACTTATGGTTTTAACATCCGTTTTAATCCCGTGTACTCTCCCCAATGTAATTTTGTGGAACGTAATAACCGAACAGTCGGGACCGCTTTAAGAAGTTACGTGGATTCACATGACACTTGGGATGGCAATATTTCCAAAATCCAACAAGCAATAAATACCGCAAGACATGAAGTAACAGGGTTCACACCGTCTTTCTTAGTTTACGGCAGACATATACCTCTATCTGGATCGTATTATAAAAATTTAGATTTGGATGTCAATGATGACAGCGAAATAATTCCGGGTAACAGGGGTGCGTACGCCGAAAATTTAAAGGGTTTAAAAGATATTTTCACCGACGTGCGTAGTAGGATACATAAGGCTTATGAACGGAACAGTAAGTCTTACAACCTTAGAAAAAGGGATTTTGCCTTTAATATAGGTGATCACGTTTGGCGAAAAAATAAAATTCTTTCCAGTGCAGCAGATAAATTCACATCTAAGTTGGTACCTAAGTATGTGCATTGCGTGATTAGAGAAAAGATTTCAGATTTAGTTTATGGTTTAGTTAATTTAGATGGGACTAAAATAGGACGATGGCATATTAAAGACTTAAAACCATTCAACGGACCTAACCCTAGTGAAAGTTTGTCAGAAGAAGAATAACTTATATTTACATTATCTTAATTGCTTAAATTTTTTTTTGATGTTGCTCTGTAGAGGTGACGACCTCGTTTTTTTTGACTGTTATAAAAGTTGAGCAGAGAATAGCTTACTTTTATTGTTTAATGCTAAGGTTTTGGGTATTGGCCATATCCCAAACTTGGTTGATTGTGGGTGATGTTTAGCATCGACTCAGTTTTACGAGCTTGCGAAGGAGTCACACTCAGGATATATCATAAGACTGGTATGTCGGTGGTCGCGGGATTTGATTTGCTTATGACCCCAAATAATATCCAGTTCTTGACACTTGGAAGCGAAATTTTGATTAGAGGCAATCCAAGGTGATCTTGAGTTAGGACAAGCGCAAGATGTAGCTCGTGTAGTGAGATGTAGAGTCAAAAATTTTTATGAGCCATTTCAAAGTTTGTTACCCGAGTGGGTGTATTTTTATTACCTTAGTGGTATATGTTGGGTGCAATTAAGAGTAAATTGATTTTGGTTTATCCAGTAAGTCTAAGACTTGGATTATTTTGATTTAGATCTTCTTCTGAATTGACAAACTGAGGGTATATTCTATTCTTTTCAGAGCCGTTTAAACGTTACCTTTGAGTCACTAATTTTTTTAAAATTTTTTTGCATGGACTCATAGGCGTATGTTGAGTTTTTTTCGGTTTACTATCAGATTGATAGAGAATTGAAGTTCTGCAGGAGAACTAAAGGCTGATCATTTACAGGAGATGAGAGCAGAGTAAGACAGTCGTTTCACAAAAGAAATGATCAAAATCTGATACCGAGATGAGAACCTTGTCAAGAGAGGCTAAACGCAGTGAAGGAAGATTCCTAACCGAATTTTTAGATTTCCAAGAGGTAATCTAGAAGTTTGGGCTGACAGAAAACGGTTATGCCTGATACCTGTAGCAGTTTCTTCTAGAGGCTATTGTTTAGGGAGACGATTAACATCATGATCGAATATTTTAGCTGTCAACGATGTTTTCTTCTTGTTTCTGATTAAGCTGGAAAAGCTCTTGTCGTCTTCAAAAGTTTTGTTGCGTTGCCACCGAAAATTTGAGAAATTTTTGCTTCATGTAGCTTTTTAAGCTCATTTTCGTTTTTTAAAAAAATTTCGTTAGAAGCTTGGTTAAGTCAACCTTGTAAACCTTTTAGGTTGTATCCCATGAGTTATCTGTTTTTACAGGCTGTGATGCACCGGGTGCTAACAGATGCCGTTACGACGTTTGGCAGGGAGTTAGTCTTCCTGAGGAACAGACTGATTGGAAGGGTAGTCTATGGGGGGTGAACGTTTGACCTTTGGGACCTTTAGAGGTTTTGTTACTCAATGGTTATTTCTATTTGAGCCAAAGGAGAGCCTAGCTACTGTAGTCGACCTCAGCTCCAATTAGCCTATTAGTGGTGACAGGCTGTTGGCAGTAGTGTGTTTCGGAACACCCTATTGATTAATTTTTTTTGACTTATGGTGGTGTGGTAGACACCGTTTCAGTTTAGTGGATGCTATAATCTACTCCCTTTTGTTGGTGGACACCAGGGTCACCATTTCAGTATTTTATTGTCTCCACCATTCAGTATATCGTGGTGAGGTGTTTGTCTCCTGTTATGTGGGATGGATTGAATGTTTTTTCGTTGTTGTTCTAGGGCGAGACCAGTACACGAGGGTTCTTCATGCAACTTGAAGAGGCGCAATGCTGGTTAAGTTTTATATCTCAGTGTAGCCACCCTGAAGAATGGCGGAGGGCGTTTTTTCCGGCTCATGTTTCTAGGCAGATTTGTCACTTTGGTGCGATGTGCCGAAGATTTGATTAGCTTTTGCTAAGAGCTTTCACCAAGCTCAGTATGGAGTAATCATAACCAAGAGTTTGGGATTTGAACTCCTGTATGTATTTCTGTATATATTTCTGTACATATTTCTGTATATATTTCGGTGTATGTTGGTTGCCTGAGGGCATGTGCTCAAAATGCGAGATTTTGAGTCGTTTTGCTTATGGACTCCTATATTTAGGATTATGACTTTAGGGAGGTCCTATTTCGAGACTTGCTGTCTCATATAGTTATGTTGGGAATGTTTCCTTGAATGTTAGTTGTGCGCAGACTAATCATTCTGTTCTTAGTGAACATTGCTTTTTGAAGCAGGATCATTCAGTTTGGTGAATTTTAGCTTTTATAGCTATTCACTGTGTTTAGAGTGAATTTTAGCTTTTATAGCTATTCACTGTGCCTATAGTGGTATTGTTAGCTTTTATAGCTGCTCACTATGTTAATGGCGAGATTGTTCTTTTAGAACGCAGGCTTTGTGTAGTCGAGGACTATTTACCGAGTGTTTTCTTGGCGAGGAGCCGATGTTTTTTCCGGCGATATGCCAGAGTGTTTTCTTGGCGAGGAGCCGAGTTTTTTTTCTGGCGATATACCAGAGTGTTTTGTTGGCGATAAGCTGACGTGTTTTCTGGCGATCAACCAGAGCGTTTTCCCTGGCGATTTTAGCATGTCTAGATGTCTTAGGACGTCGACATTGCGATGTAGAGTGCGATTATTTTCTGAGTGCGACTAGTAGTGATACTAGATTTGGAATGTTCTCTTAGCGATGAGCTAGAGCATTGATAGCGATTTTTCCCGAGCGTTTGTCTGGATATTTATCCAGATAATTTTTTTTTTGGCCTTGTGCTAAATGGTCTGACAAGACTTTTTCCTTTTTAGTGTAAGGTTTGCACTAGAATCATTTTTTTATTTTTTTTTCTTTATTTAAGAATTTTTTATAAATTTCTTTTGCTGAAATAAAAAATTTTCAGACAATCCTTAAAATATTTTAAGGGGGGTGTTCATATTTTATTTCAGTTCACTTTTTTTGATTTAGACAAGAGTCTAGACAAAGTTATATTTTTTGTTTTGGTAACAATAACAGAGCTGATTCTTTTATATAAGAAGACCGCGATTGTTATTTTGGAAAGGTATTTCTTATGTTCATGCAAGGATTTTTATTTGCTTTTTGATGTACTTAACCTTAGTGTCTAATTAAGTTAAGTCTAGTTATAAGATTCTTGTGATCATGCAAAGATTTTCATTTGGTTTTCATTGTACTTAATATTAGTGCTTAATTGAATTAAGTCTAGTAGTAAGGTCCGAAGTTTGTACTTTTGTTTTAAGTTCTGACCTTAGTATTAAGTGATAGTGTACCACTTTGTACCTTTTCATAAGTAGCCTAAGTTTAATAGACTAGTGTAGTCTATTTCTTTTTGGAAGGGGGTAAATGTAACATTCATTTTTTCCTAGATTTTAAGACCATGTAATGTTACTGATTTTTCACTTCAAATTGTACTTATTTTCATTTTTGTATCGAACGGTATATTAATCAGAGATTCCAAGCCGTTCGGTATATTAGTATGCTGTGCGGGTTTCTGACCGAATCTACCGCTACGCCGCGATTGGTGGAAAATGTGTATCCGGATTTTTGGTTCCGGCGTCGCGAGATTACCGAGAGAATGCCGACGGATTATTTAAGGGTCCGTAGGACAGGAATCGAGGAGGAGTACCATCAAGCCGCGGCCAGGCTAATTTTCATCGGAGCCGCCAAGTAGGCTTCCTTCGACTGAGCTGCAGTAAAGGCTCATAACAACAATCATGAGAACTAAATAAAGCACAAGTTTTTTAACGAAAAGCCGTAGTGGGCTCTCTAAGTGTTTACTAGAAAAGTGTGAAATCGGTTGTGTTCCATCGAAGCCGAAATAAAAACAGTAAGTTACCAAAACATCCTTCCATAGACTTATCCCTGAGTAGTGCCTTAACAGCAATTTGAACTGACTAAAAAGTGAAGTGAAAAGCACTATTTTTCCTCTTCGGGGGTAGTCAGAGTTTAGAATTTAAATGTCATAACTACCTGTTAGGCTAAAATTTGTTAGTAATCCTGTAAAAAACTGCAAAGGTTAGAACTTTTTATTTTTTAAAAACATGAATAAATTTTCTTTTTGTTGATTAAAGCTAGTGTCTCACTGAATACCTATCTTACTTTTCAGGATAAGAACGGCTGTACCAAACTGATTTTTTTTATTTACCAACAGTACACCCTTTCAGTATTTTTTCATTTTTTTTAGCTGAAGTTAGATCCTTTCTATTTTAAAATGAATGGTGCCCAAAAAGTCGTACAGCTGAGGTTTCTTTAAAAATAGAAAATAATTCCAAAAAGACGTACAAAAATTATCTCTTACCCATATCTCTCTACCAAAGAAAACTGAGCTAGTGTGTGTTTAATTTCTTTAGTTCTTTTAAAATCAGGATTCACTCGATTCATTATCAGAAATTAAAGCGGGGCTGCAAGAAAATTGTGCTCAAGCTTGGGGCAAACAATTTTAAAACGGAACAATATATATGTATATATATATATATATATATATATATATATATATATATATATATATATATATATATATATATATATATATATATATATACATACCTCTGTAATTGGAGTGATACAATTTATTACCCTTTTAGTGTATAGATAAGATACGAGTATATGCAACTTTCTTTTCGTCTGGTGTAGGAGTCCCATTCAGAGACTGATTTATGAACCTTGTTGGTCTTTTCAAAAGTTTTGTGCCATATTTAATGAGTTCGGCAGGAATTCTTGGACTTGCAGCTTACTTATTTTTTAATTGTTGTATCTTATGTAAATTTACAGTATATTCATATCTATCATCTATTAATAATTTTTCATAATGTTGAATTCACTTTTCCATGAGTAGAAGCACACCTTTGTTTATTGTCGTTTTTATACTTTGAATTGAGCACTTTTTCTTCATATTCTTTATTTCTCGTTTTTCCCTATTATTTTTCGTCTTCTAGTTGTTCGTTTTATTTTAAGGTATTTTTTTTGTCTTCTTTTTGTTTAGTGTTGGTTATTTTAAATAAAAATGTTATTTACGGAGCATTAATGTATCCAATTGAAACTGATGAAATTTTCATTTTTTTTTAATCCGATTGTGTCTTTCGAGGCTTTTTGTATATTATTTATTTACAATTCATAATTACAAAAATATTATTTTTGAACAAAAGAAATCATATTTCCAAAAATTGAAATCCATTAAATAATTCAAATTACTTAATGCATTTGAATTTTCTCCGATATGGTGGTTAAAAGTCCCCAATTCTTCTGTTTAAATCATCAAATACACGAATTAGTGTGAGTTAGTGATACGAAATTGTTGTAAATGAAAAAACGAGTTTCAGTCAGCTCCAGTTATTATTTCCTGAGGCGCATCCCGACGAAGAAGTACTCAAATCAAAATGTTTCTCACAATTATTTATTTACTGTACAGCAGATTGCCACAAAACTAAACTACTTAAAAAAAGGATATATCTATAAAATTTTCTTCTTTTTAAAAAAATAATATATTAGGACTCCTCTAATACAAAAAAACCGTCAAGTGCAAGTCGGACTTGCGCAATTAGTGTTCCGTAACATGACTGCTGAAGTATTTTATGAAAATCGGTCACACATTCACCTTCGATATAAGAATTACCAAAAATATATATAAAAAAAAAAACGAGACATCTGTAGAAAACGTTTAAAACAAATATTTACGACTTAAATATTTTTGTTTAATTATAAACAAATAAAATAAAATTATTTTGTCTCGGTACCTATTCGTTGGTTATCTGTGATTGACCCATTGCTGACAGTGGTAATGTACTGAAAAGTTTATGATAATTACACCCAATACGTATCGGTATTTCGTTGCTCTTAGTTCCAGTTAAATTCATAACTTTCACGAAAAAAATCTCCACCATATTGTCAAGTCAAATAGTATTTTTCATACCAGATAAATTATCAAACGTAATGCACTCGTGATAATTTTCGCTCACCCTACACCTTGTGGAGACTATTTCAGAATTTTTTGATCAGTACTCTTAGAGATAGAGTGGAGGCAGCGATTCTAGGCCCTTTCTTGGAAATAATATAGAGAAAAGTTTGTGCGAGTTAATATCATATATATTTTTTAACTCCTGTTTTCACAAGCTTTCATTTGACACTCCACTCGATAACCTTGCAAAAAAAAATTTTTTCACCCCCCAAAACTAACCACTTAAATCAAAATTTGACTGCCAAAACAACACGGCTCTGATTGGGCCATCAATTCCTATATTTGTGCCAAATTTCAACTTGCTATGTCAAATAGTTTCGAAGAAAATCAGGTGTGACAGACAGACAAAGAGATAGACAGACACTAAAGCGATCCCATAAATGGTCCGTGCCGAACACTAAAAACTATACTTTTATTATTTTTTTATTAACTGTATCAAATCTAGGATTTTTTTTTTTAAAAAAATGTGGTTTTTTCCATAAAACAAAATCGGTCTAACCTACCTTTTTAAACTTTTTATAATTCTTTTTTCCATCGGCACTCTCATAAGCAGTATTATGGGAAACATTTTCAGATATGTCCTTTTTACTATACATAGGTAAAATTTCAACTTTAACACAGTCCTTAAAGGCTTTTGAAATTTCTAAAAGTTCTGAGTCTTCTTCTTTCACTTCTTTTTTAACTGCCATTGGTGAAAGCTTTGATAACCATGTGGTATTTGCAATACTTCTTTTGTATGTGGATCCGATAGTAGTGTCACTCTTATCAATTTTGTTTGGGATCAATCTAATTTCTTTTCTAGGCTCTTGCTTTGATTTAATAATTTCTTCCTTGATTTGAACATTAGGCGTATTTCTACGGGTTAGACTAACAAATGGATTTTCATCATTTGTCAGAGGAGGATTTTTCGATGATGATGTCTGCTTGCTGGAGGATCTTGCTATTTCAAAAGGATTCTCTCCTTCAGTAACTATATTTCTTTTCTTGGTGCTTAATGAGAGCAAACTGAACGGGTTAATTTTTTTGAGTGAATTTTCAAGGTCTTCTTCAGCTTTCCGCTTTTGTGCAGGTTGTGGCTTGCTCTAAAAGGAAACGCAGGTAAATTAACTAGAAAAAATCACTATTCATAGAATAATATAGTATTTGGAAAGTTAATTGGATGGATTAAAAACAAAATTACCTGGAAAACAGAAATCTAAGATAACTAAAAGGAACTCATTGTCAGTAATTAACATGTCTATTCAAAAAACAACCGGTCAAACTCAATCAAACTAAAAATACAATGCTTTTTATCAATTGGAATGTCATCGTCTTCAAAATAGCGTCCATCTAATAAAACGCACATGTCACCACGTTTTATCCAGCTCTCGAACGCATTTTAATACTCAATGTTCGGTAAAGCCGTGAGTGCCCCATGGGGTCTCAGTTTATCAAAAAACGCTCCTCAAAGTGGTTTTCTTGAGTCGGCAAAACAGGTGAATTTGGTGAATGTTGGATTATATTGGTGCTATTGTGAGCTAAAAATTGTCGAAGAATCGATGCATTATGAAATGGTGTCTTATTATAATGAAAAAATTCAAATGCACAGCTTCACGTAAACGTTTCATAACACTAATGTAATTGACTGTTTGAGCTTCCGGAGGAAATTAATTCATGATGCACAACACTATTGTAATCGATGAAAACAGTGGGCATAACTTTCTTTTGTGAGTTAGATCAACGTGTCTTTTTCGATATGGCTCATCTGAAGAATGCTATTCACTTGATTGACGTATTGTTTGTGTATCATACTCGTAGACCTACACCGTCTAAACCAAAAGTTCCCGGACTGCCTTTTAAAAAAATAGAAAAATTAAAAGTGAACATTTTATTACTTCAGATGTTCTACGTAGCCCCCTTTGACCTCAATACAACGTTCAGAACATTCATACAATCATGTGAAACTGAAAAAAATCTTCATTTGAAGTAATGTTTAACTCGCGCGTCACACTAGCTTTAATATCCTCCAAATCGTCATAGCTTTGACCCTTCATAGCTTGATTTTTGGCAATAAATAAAAGTCACTAGGGGCTAAATCAGGAATAAGGAGGGTGGTGGAGTACGGACACCTGTTTTCGCCCCAAAAAAACTGCGCCACAATCTCAGCCGTGTGAGCGGGCGCGTTGTCATGAAACAAGAAAAAATGCTTTGCGTTCCATCGTTCCGGTAGAAGCCGCTGAATCCTCTTGCAATGTCGCTCCATGACATCCACGTAGTATCTGGCGTTCACCGTAGTGCCCTCGGGAACAAATTGTTTGTGGATAATTCCTTGAGCGTCAAAAAATGCGATGAGCATCGTCTTTATTTTTGACTTCATCAGTCGCACTTTCTTCAGTCTCGGCGAACCACTACCGAGCCATTGCGCACTTTGCTGTTTTGTGGTAGGCTCGTATTGGTAACACCACGTCTCATCGTTCGTGATTATCTTCTGCAGAAACGAATCGTCCACATTTTTCTGTTCGATGAAGTTTCGGTTAGCATTTACCTGTTGCTATTTTTATTCGGGTGCCAGACTAGGGAAAGGAAACTTCGCACACACTTTGCTCTCGTTCAAAACATTCTGGACAATGTCTTAACCACTTGATGTATACATGTTAAGCTTTTCTGCCAAGAATTTACATAAAAGAGGACGGTCGGTTTGCAAACCATAACAACTTTTCACGTTTGCATTGGCCGAACTTGTGCTGGGACGCTCTGACCTTGCATCATCCTCGAGCGATTCCCATCCTTCCGTAAAGCTTTAAGATCACTCAAACACTTGTGAACGCGATAAACAATCATCACCATAAGCTTTTTCCAAAGATTCAAATGCCTCCGTAGCTGTTTTACCCAGTTTCACATGAAATTTGATCACTGCTCGCTGCTCCATCACACTTCTGTGACACAACGACTACAACACATTGAGTTCGCACATCTACTACTCACCACTGACTGATCATAACTGGCTGGTTGAATGCAAATGTGTTTTTTACAGATGTGAATTCAAGCTTTTACTGTTATTTACAAGACGGCGCTGCATAAAGGATGGGGAAAATCAGTCCGGAACTTTTTGGGCAGACGGTGTATGTCTCATCACCACTAATAATGGTTTGAATGAATGTTAGATCAGAATCATGGTTGGAAATCATCTCTCTAGCAAATTTTTTTTGTAATAAATTCAACTCTGTTGGAACACGCTTGGTAGCAATACATTTTAAACCTACATCTTCACGTAAAATACTCTAAACGGTTCCAAATGCTATTGAAATCTCTTCTGCTATCTCTCAAATAGTCAATTTCTAGTTTTTTTTAAGTGTTTCCTTGTTAATGGTCTTCCAGGTCTTGGATCACTTTTTGATTCGCGACCATTTTCAAAGCGCGAATATCTCTCATTTGTGTGATTTTCAATAAAGCAAGTCACCTATAATAATTTTGTAGTATTTTTAGTATATCAGAACGGTTCATTTTGTTTTTGAAACAGCATTGAACACAAATTTGTTGTCCAATAATTTCTTCCATATTAAAAATCGAAGAATAACAAAAAATTGACGACAAAGCGCTGTCACAAACGTATAGTACATGACTGAATAACGTATATGATTGAATATCAAGCTGAAAATTGAAGGGAATGTTACTAACAAGTGTGGCAACCCACGAAAAAAAGATTACACATGTATATTTTACGCACGAGGTTTAATTTAAGTTGACCGGGTATTTTTTGATGATGTTGCTATTCACAAGATCAAACGGAAATTTTCTACACGACCTTTAGACTGAAAGAGTCGTTCAAAAATTCATTATACAATATTTGAAACTCATAAAAAATTACTATGATCAGCCGGTCACAACGTTGATAAATTTTGTGTTACTAATGCTAAAAATTATAATGGGAAAAAAATGTGGGATCCGTTAATCATTCAATTATGGACTGTAACTTTTTTCGAATTAGCATCTGTCTGGTATAAATCTTTGGGAAAGCCATACCTTAATAGAACTATCCTCAGTTTTACTATTTGTATGATTTTTCTGTGGACTAGAAGATTCAGCAACAATTTCAGTTGGTTTTTCTTGTTCCCTGCAACATAAATGATAATCAAAACAATTATGTTAAATCTAAATTTATAAAATTATTTTATTAAGAAATACTATAGTATCTTAGCGCATTATACAATAACCATGTAAGGGTGCACGGCGAAGTCTAGATGGCGCTACTGCAGCAGTGCTTTCTATTATATACAGCGTCCATTCGGCATTCCCTTTTTTTAGCAGATATTCTGTCAAAGTCACAGTCATCATGAATAACCGTCGGAGTGCAGTATCAGTTTAACAGAATTTGCTATATTAAAAGAAGTATCTATTTAGCGCTTAAACGTAATTTAAAATTCACACAATGCTCGCAAGGCAATCGTCACATACTGTGTTAATTCCACTGCCATCTCTACGTGAAAAATTACCGTTGAAGCTGTAGCTAAAAAACAATGTGGATTTCGCACCGTTCACCTTCCCAAAAGATTCCACACACATAAGAAGATCTTTTAAATTTAAATCGTAAATATTTACTTAGTTTTGGGCTCCTCTTCCTTTGCTTCAATCTTCGGTTTCTTCAAAAAGCCCCTGATATCTTGATTGGTACTAGGTCTCTTTACTCTGCTCGGTCCTGCCGTTTCTTTATCATACTCCTTAGTATTCGGAACGTCCATTCTCCAATCATCCTCAAGGCTTGGAGGGATAACTTTTTCTGTTTTTAAGGCAGATGCAGTCGGTACCATAGGTTCTGTTTCGGTTTCAGGTGCCAATATACCCATAGTTTGTTGCTTTTGGGTACGCGCTCCAAATACTTCATTTACCTTAAAAAGAACTATCTTTTAAAGCAGAATTATTTCTATAGTTATGTCTAGCTATCCATCTGAGTGATCGCATATTTGCATCAGAGAATGGAGGGAATAGAGAACACACCTCTCTTTGCGCGAAGTGTAGTAACAAAGATCATGATAATTGCGGTCATTTTCAACCAGTTATGTACAAGTTAAACAAAGCAAAGAAATACTGTATAAATAACAAAAACAAGAAAAAAGAAATACAAAAAACACTAGAAAACGTAGGGTTTTATTCGAATAAACGTCTAGTATTATTAACAACATCTGCTTCCTTGTTTCTCTGGACTATCTTAGAAAAGAGAGGAAAACTGATATCGGACAACCTCCGATGTTTTAAAAAAAAAAAATCGAAGGAGGTGTTCCACCTCCCACATATCACCGCCGGTTCCTGAAGGGAGCTCGACGGTGTCCCTTCTTCTTACTACATTATTTTAATCAAAACTTATATAATTTTCTTCCTCATTCGATTTTAGTTTACATATTCATGAATTTATTTGATGATATGGCGAGGTACCCTTCCTCAGTGTGGGACACTGTCCCGGGGTACCTACAACCCCCATAACCTCCGATGTTTAATGGAACACGTCCGTCCCTTATTTATTTTTTTATTGAGTAGGGATTTTATCCTTTTTCATATCCAGAGGATATTGGCGGCAGGTCATATCCGAAAGATTACTCGTCCTACTAAATAAGAAAGTGCAATCGCCCATGCTCATTTTCATATCCCTTCCATTCTCCGATTTCTATTCTCAATTATATACGCAATCTACAACTTGCACAGAATGAGGCATGTATCTCAATATATGTAGTCTGTGGTTCCTAATCTACTACAGAGACTTTTATAACACTAGTCTACAGCCTGAGCAGATAATGGAGTTTTTCCATTAATTAATGAGTACACAACATGAATATAATATCACGTAAAATCGTCGAGATTTCCGAACTTGCGTTTTTTTTTACGCAATTTTGCTTCTGTTAGTAAAAAAACCCTTCAATTTATCGGTAATTTTTTGTCTTAGTGGTGGGTAGCTGTAAAAAATTGCATTTTCCTAGGGTGTATTATCGTTCTTTTTTATTATTCTAGAAATTTTAAACTAGTGAGTAGTTGCAAATTCACTGTGGCAACTGCAGAAAGTGGTTATATAAAGTTAAAAATTGAGTTATTTGAAGTTAAACATGTCTAAAATATGGAAACGTGGTTGTATTAATTCAGCGGACTCATTTTATTATGTGTGGCCAGTATACACGTAAATCACAAGCCAAAACAATAACTAAAGCAACGGATTTGCTTAAGTAGTTTGCACGTCTTATTGTGAATGAAGATCGGAACTGGACTCCTCATATTTGTTGTCAGACTTGTAAGGCAAAGTTGAGCAACTGGCTAAATGGATATAGATTTTCAATGTCTTGTGCTATTCCAATGATCTGGTGTGAGCCGACAAACCACCCAATCGATTACTACTTTTGTATGACAAAGGTATTGGGATACTCAAAGAAAAATAAACACGCAATTAAGTATCCAGGCATTCCTTCAGCCAAACAATGTGTTCCTAATGACGAAAATTTATCGGTTCCAGCTCCACTAATGGACTTTGAGGGAGAACTTAATCATTTTGATACTAATACTACTGTACTTAGGAGTTCCCTGTGTATATTCCCGAAGAAGTTGAAAAAGAACCACATTTGATTGAGTAAGCTGAACCTAATGATTTAGTGCGTGATCTAAACTTATCTAAACATGCTGAACTATTGGCATCAAATTACAGCAATGGAACTTGCTAGCCAAGGGTTCAAAGGTCACCGTGTTTAGAAAACGTAATGAAGAGCTGAAATCTGTATTTACATTTAAAGACAATATTTGCTTTTGTATAGATCCTGCAAGAGTTATGGAAAAGTTAGGCTTTCAGCATGATCCTAAAGAGTGGCGTTTATTTTTAGACTCGTCTAAGATTAGTTTAAAAGCCGTTCTACTACATAATGGAAACACAAAACTATCAATTCCACTAGCTCGCGCAGTTAGTATCAAAGAAACATATGAAAATATGTCATTGATATTGAATTTTATAAAATACAACACCTACAAATGACAGATATGTGGCGATCTTAAAGTCACAGGGCTGCTACTTGGACTTTAGGGACGATTCACCAAGTACTGTTGTTTTCTGTATCTATGATATAGCAGAGCAACAGAAAAACATTATAAAGTAGATAAATGGCCTCAAAGAACCGAGTTTGTACCAGGTAAAGCTAACGTCAAGTATGTGACTTCAGTTGACTCAGAAAAGGTTTTGCTACCTCTGTTACATATAAAACTCGACTTAATAAAGAATTTTGTTAAGGTGTTAGATAAAAATAGCGATGCGTTCGAACACCTTAAGCAAATTTTCCCGAAGCTAAGCGATGCCAAGTTAAAAGAAGGAATATTTGTTGGACCCCAAATCCGAAAAATATTAAAAGATGAACAGTTTGAACAAAAAGCTGGATGATGTTGAATTAAAAGCTTGGAAGTCATTTAAAAGTATTGTCACGCATTTCTTAGGCAACAGAAAGTCAGATACATATGAGAAAAGATTTGCTCAAAAACTACCAAAAAATGGGCTGCAGAATGTAGGTAAAAATTCATTTTTCACACTCACATTTGAGTTTTTGCCCAGAAAATTTAGGTTCAGTTAGTGATGAACAAAGGGAGAGGTTCTACCAAAGATATCTTGTCAATGGAACAGCGATATCAAGGCCGATGGGACCCTGAAATGATGGGAGACTGTCGTTGGTTCCTTATGAGAGAAAGTGATACCAAGTACAAAAGGAAATCACCATTTGCAAAAAGAAGGTCTTCTACAGATGTTTGAGTATTATATGTTCACATTATTAAGTAGTAAATAAATGATTAAAAATATAATAAACATGAGTATTTTTTTTAAATTTATGTAAAAATTTTGATTCAATGTAACTAAAAATCTATACGTCATGGAATTTTTTTCCCAAGTATATTTAAACTAAGTAATCTTCAACTATAACAAAACACCTAAACCCATGTCAGTCGCATTTTATTTTATTTTTTTAAATTTTTAAACTAGTGTAATTGAACGGTAATGTTAAGTATATTAATTAACATTTAACTATTATGTCATTTTATACCACTTCTTCATACGCATAAAACATTAGTTATTTTAGATTACACTTCAACTACCTTATTAAAACTGGGGTTACAATTTATCTCAGTGGAACAATGGATTATTGCTAGAGCAATTTCGTTAAGAGAAATTGCTCGTTTCCCTTGTTTGGCTAGGTCTTTAAGTACAGCATTAAAAGATATGTTCTCATCATCGCCATCTGTTTTTATAATTACATGTTCTTTAGAACTACTATTGAGTTCATAAACTGTTTTTGGATCTTCTTCCCAAGCCATACATTCACCATCTGAAAAACAATTGAAAAGTTTAGTAACTAGAATGATCAGATCTAGTTTTTTTGAAAATATAATTTTCTACTCCACTATACTTTAAACATTAAAATTTTTTACGATAATTTTTCTTATTAGAATTATTAACAAATAAATCATGCAAATGTTAAAAACATGTTTTATACTTGACTTTGATTATGACAAAAAATATCTTGAATAAAATAATAAAATAAACTCGAACTTTTTCTCTAACAATTAGGTTAATAAATAACACTAACTATGGATTCCGTACGGAATACTTATAAGATCATTTCGGTGTCTGTCTGTATGTCAGTCCGTCTGTCACACTGGATTTTCCCCGAAACTATTTAACGTAGAAAGTTGAAATTTGGCACTAATATAGGAATTGATGGCCTCATTAAAGCCGTGTATTTTTGAAAGTTAAATTTTAACTTAAGGCGTTAGTTTTGGGGGGGGAGGGAAATCGGAAGTGGCAAAAAAAAAATTATCAGGTCATCGAGTGGGGTGTCAAATGAAAGCATGTAAAAACACAAGTTTAAAAATATGTATAATGTACTACTTGCGTACACTTTTCTTTGTATTATTTTTTAAAAAATTGCGAAAAAAATCGCTATCCCCCCCCCTTGTCTCGAAAAATATTGATCGAAAAATTTTAAAAAAATTCTTGAATATTCTCCACAGGGTGTAGATTGTACCAAAATTATCACGAGTGCATTATCTTTAATAATTTATCTGGTATATAAGACAAAAATTTCAAGGTCATCAGTTTTCGGTAAAGATCGGAAAAAACTGCTGAAAACACATTTGGGGTATGTTATGTGAAGTCATTGATCATTTTATACCTCCGTAACAAAAATGTTTATATTAAAAGCAATCAACGTATGGAAAAATAATTGCGCAAGTCCAACTTCCACGGATTGATGACTGATGATGGGCTTGGATTCATCTACAATAACTTCATATAAATTTCAATTGCTGTAATTTAGGTAATGTCCTGAATTAAATGGGGATGATAAGACCTATCAGTCCATTAAAAACGCTAGTCCGCTATCTTTTCTGTACAAGTAAAGAGATGTTAAACCTTAAAACACTTTTTCTGATTTCTGAAAACTTTCTAAATACAATTTAGATTTATTTTAGCTTTAACATCTTTTCAGCTAAAAGTTAAACTGTTTACTATAACTAAAAGGCTAACTTTAGAAATTAAAATACAATCCGGATAAATACATGTTTTGTATCCCAATACCAAGTCATGTTAATAGATGAGTCATGAGTCAAGTGGCAAACATCCTAGGTTTTCGTTTAATCACTATTTTTTATAACCTGCAAATGGAATAAACTATAGCAATATAACAACTTAATTAAAAAATAGAAACAATAACAATTACAAAATTAATTGCGCAGTTAACTAATTTTGTCTGTCGTAAAAAAAAGTAGTAGTTTTTAAATATTTCTTCAAAGTCAATACTTACATTATGAAAAAATTAGGGAAATCAATTCCTAGATAAATAATACTCTGCGCTTAGAACATAAAAACGGAACATTTTAATTGTACATTTTCAATTGCCAAATGAGCAAAACAGGGCCACAAACCAAGCTCCGTACTGATTATATACATATATATGACTAAAAAGCCAAAGGTAACATTTTATTGATCAAAACCAACTCAGTTCAATTCCATGATTATTTAAAACACAAACCATCCTTCGATGCGTGTTATGATTAACTATATTATTTTATTCATAAGTCAAGTTTTTATTTTATACCATAATTTTTTATTTAAAAATAATTTAGACCCAGTCCTGTTGAATGTTCAGAAGAAAAAAATCATGCAAAATGCGCAAACTTCAAGCTCCAGGTTGGGGTTAAAACTGTAGTCATATTGGTTATACATACATCCACACGCGCATATACATATATATATATATATATATATATATATATATATATATATATATATATATATATATATATATAATATATATACACTCCTGGACAAAATTAACGCAACAATCTGAAAATTAATTTATCTTTTTCTTATGTCAGTTTTAAAGTTTATCGAGTATTTGAATAGTAGGCTATGCATATTTTGTTTCGTTGTTCATGAGAGAAATCAAAACAATTCGTTTAGATTTACAGTTTTAAAGAATTTTTTAGAAGATAAACAATTTTCTGTAATAATGCGATAGATTTTCTTTAAAAGTAAGCTTATAAATTGTTCCCTTTTTCAAAGTAATACGTTTTTGTGGTAGACTGTTTTATTTTTGACCCCGAAGAATTAGAAAAATGAATCGAACAAGGAATTTAACTGAACACGAGGTAGTGTGAGCCTCAGTTTTATTGGACGAGGGATATTGTCAGAGTTATATTGCCAATTTGTTAGGCAAACATCGTTCCACAATAAGTCGTATGGTAAGACAAGGGCGCTTGAATGAATTTCTTCTAAAACAGTTAGAAGAAACAGTTAGAAGACGGTTAAATGAAGCTGGATTAAACAGTAGGAGACTAGCCACTGCGGCCTTGCTTACTAGAGAGAACAGAGTTGCCAGGTTACGTTTTGCTCGAAATCACGAAAACTGGTCTGTGGATGATTGGAAACAAGTTTTCTTCACAGATGAAACTAGGGTTAGTCTAAACCATCCAGATGGTCGTGAGCGAGTATGGCGAAGACCAGGAGAGCGGTTTGCTCCTTGCAATATCTCTGCAAGGATTCCATTCGGCGGTGGCTCTATTTGTTCTGGGGTGGCATCTGCTTTGATGCTCGCACAGAGTTAATTCTGTCCGTACGAGATCCATGAATGCTGACTACTATCTTGAGAATATTGTAATAGAACATGTGATGCCTTTCGGTCATTTTGTGGGGCCCAATTTCCTGTTTATGCAAGACAACGCTCGACCTCACGTGGCTAGGGAGGTACTCGATTATCTTAATCAAGTTGATATACTGATTATGCAATGGCCACCAAAAAGCCCGGATCTGAATCCGATAGAACATGTATGGGATCACCTTAAGAAAAATGTGAAACGTCATATACCTGCACCTAGAAACCTAAGGGAACTTGAAAATGCAGTTATCACAGAATGGGAGCAAATTCGTCAAGATTTTATCCAAAATTTAATTAGAAGCATGCCTATGCGCATAAACGCTGTCATCCGAAGTAGAGGAGGCAACACACGCTACTAGTGTCCCAGTTACATCATTAATTTTGCTACTAATGTCCCAGTTTATTTTTTTCATTATTACATAATTTCAACGATTTTGTTATTAGGTCTTAAGAATAATTTTAATTCGAATCTTATAGAGAAATTTGGTAGCTAATTCACTTTTAAAGTATCCAAATAAGTTTTTTTTATAACTTTTAGTGTAACCAATGTTCATAAAAAATTATTAAAATTAATTCATTATAGAGATTTGTATGATTTAATATATTGTTGCGTTAATTTTGTCCAGGAGTGTACATATATATATATATATATATATATATATATATATATATATATATATATATATATATATATATATATATATATATATATATATATATATATATATATATATGTTATATCTTATTGCGAGGTTACCTCAAAAATTTTTCCTAGGAAATTAAATGGTTAATTGAATTTGAATGTCTGACCAAACCTTAAAATAAGATCAAAGCTTTCATAGAGAATAAATAAATTAATGATTTTACCCACACTTAATTTATGTTAGACAATTTTGGTCACATCGGTTGCCCACTTCAAAGACGTCATTTGATTAAATTCTCACTAAATTTTTTTATTTATTCATTTATTTGTTCTCTTGTGCTCATCATAAAATAGATGTCTTCAGAGATAAACACACAAAACTTAAAACTAATGGTACCAACTGGTGTCACAGCTTAATTTATTCATGTTTTCAATACTTCATTTATTTATTTTTTAATGACATTTCCTTAAATTTGTAGTAGGCCCTACTAATAGGCACACTTCTAACTTCTTTTTTTTTATATCGATTAAAGTTAGAATCTTTAATGTACTCTGGTAATTTGTTAAAATTTAAAAATGGCATAAACAGCATCCAACAATGCTTTTATTATACATCATATCTTCTAGACGTGCGATTACCGACCAGCCAAAATGAATACAGAAAAAAAAAGTGATTAAAAGCTGCGTTAATAATAGATCCAGATGTACTCTAAAATTTATATACCATGTATATTCTACCTTTAAAATTGTTCTCACAATACCAGAGGTTAAAAACTTAACCCACATATTTTATTTTATTTTAGGGTTCCTCTGGAACTACAACTGAAGTATCATGGGCAAATATAAGTGTAACTTTATTACTAATAAAATAAAATAACAGAGGTTCCAACACGGACTCTTGGGAGCCCTCCTATTCCAGTTTCACAATAATTAGAATATTCAGTTTTCACTTTTACAACAGCATTTTTTAAAAACATTGCCCTCTTTTTCTTATTGTAAATAGCTTCTAGAATAAAAATTTTATTTGCAAACTATTCAATGCTTGGTACAGGTATGACGAAAAGTTCAGCTACCAGCATTCCTACATTAACACTTTGTTAAATTAAATTTAGAAATTTAAATGCAACCTACTTAGATATTTTTAACACTTTCTGCTACATACATACATACACAAAAACTTACCACAATTTTTAATAACTTCTTCCATTTGTTTCTTTATATCGCTCTTAGAAAATATAAATACTTTATTTTTAAATAATCTTTTTCTCGCAGGATCCAACTTATAATGAAAGTCAGATCGTAACAATTGCTCGGCAACTGGTGGTTTATTATACATATTTATGTCTGGTGGAACTGTATTACCTTCAATACTTTGGGCATATTTAAGCCAATATTCTGGTGTAACAATAGGCTTTTCATCGATAAGAGCTTGTAATACTTTTATAGTAAGGGTAATTTTATCGACTGTCAAATGTGTACAGCTGCTAGACCATTTATCGACATATTTTCCATTGCATTTTGTGAGATTTTCTTTTAAAGCAATTTTCTTATCGACACTTAACGCACTTGCTGCTACTATGAACTTATACACTTCGAAACTAAAAATTAAAAATTGTGTAACACGTATCGTATTTTTATGGTAATTAGCGGATATCTCCGTTACATGTGGAGGAAATAAAAGAATCTACAAACATATTTGTCTATTGATCTATTAATTTTTAAGTTAAAAGCCGAAATCGAAAATTTTTATTTTTTGAACACCATGTGTCTCCATTATCATGAAACTCTTTAAAAAGGTAGGAGAATAGATCCCATGGAGCTTTTTGAGTAAAATCCTTTGACCTGCCAGACTCTTTTCAGCAACAAATACTCCACTGGATATATATGGTGCGATAAGACCACAACTCTCTCATGGAGACCTAGTGTGTTTCAGTTCATTGTTTCAGATGCTTCTGCATCACGGGTGTTATGGGAACACCATCTAGAAAGACGACAAGGGCTATGTTAAACCTTTACTATCCCATCTATACGCAAGATCCAAAGCATCACGGACGGCTTACTGTAGGGCTGTCCGAGGGCATCTAAACACGGAAGTTCTAGGACATCGTAAAATATATTGTGGAGAACTATCGTCTACTACAGATGAGGATGAATAGGCCACAAAAGGTACTTAATGATAGGCCCCTAAATGTTTTAAAGTCACAGAGAGTAGACTGGACCAACGGAACCGCCTTCCCAAAGAGAGGATTCATCTCGTATATAGGTGGATCTAAACAGAAAACGGTTGCGGGCGCCGATGGATTCCGCCCACAAAGGAGACAAAGCTAACAATATCCCTCGGCAGTTATGCATTATATTTCCAAGTAGAAATCTACGCCATCCTGCTATCTGGCTGGAACATAACGCAGGCAACGTGTACATTTATTTGGACAGCCGAGTCACCCTGATGGCTTTGAAACTGGGGAAAGTGAGCTCGTAACTGGTAAGCGAGAGTAACGATTTGCTAGCTAAACTGGTAAACAAAAACAACATGTTTCTCATCTGAAATGAAATAGCTAAAAAGGAAGCTCTACTAAATAATAAGCTCGTGAAAAACTAGAAAAGCACAAGGGATGAGATAGTCTAAGAGTTTCATAAGAGGACCAAGTCTCCCTTGAAATGAAATAGGAAGAATCTGAAGACAGTGGACAGGGGGGACACCTAATTCTCATGGGGATCAAAGACGGTCGAGTTTGCAGATGGTAGTTGGAGAAGAAGGAGACAAATCTTCATTTAATTATGTCTTGCCAGGCAATTAAACAAGTAACACAAACTTACCAGGGATCCCCAAAAATTTTGAATTAGAAGGATATAAAGGGAATTTAAGCTGGAATGCTACTGTCCTTCTTAAAGGCTATTGGCCTTCTACAAACCTAAAATGAGGCAGATAAACAAAGGGTTTTTAAAGGCCTAAGTGTTGCGGACATTCAAGTCGTATATCTAATAAAAAAAATCAAAGAGAAAATAAAATACTGCACTACATTTAATTTTAAGTTTAAATTTTTTAATTACTTCGCGCTCCAGGCTTCTGGAATACTTTGTTTTTGTGTTTGGATTAAATAAATAAATAAATTCATTTTAATCCTAAAAGAAGTATAAGTCATTGGTTATGATATCCTACTTATAATATTAGAATAGATAATATTTAAATAAATATTTTCACCACCATATTTGTCTTACCAGAATTTACTATTAAAGGCCCCAAACTGTATCAAATCCAAATGCTTTAATTTAATTTCCACGTCAGGGCTTATCTCAATTCCATTAATCGAAGTATGATACTTTGATCTAGAATCTTCAAGGGTTACATGGTTATCCTAAAAATTACATGCTCAAAAAATGGACACAACTAAATATATTTTAAGGCATAATTAAATGCATATAACTACACTAGCCATTAAGTAAAATTTTTTCCAAAATTTTAATTATTCTATCTCCAAATTCCTGATTTATAAGAAATATAAAAATCATTCATTTATTATTATTAGCATCAAGGAGTAGCGATGAGCTTAACAGCGTCTTTTAGGTCACAGGTATACCTACGACGGTGATTTATAAGTCACAGCTTGTTTCAATAGCGGCTTAGGTCACTACTTTACTCCGTCCGAAATCTCCGGAAATCCGAAACTAATGCTGCTTAATGATCGACAACGACGCCTGTCACAGCCTGTCAATTTTATGACCCATTATTTCTGATATTATACTGTTATTTGACTATTTTTAGTGTTCCATACGGAACATTTATAAAATTACTTCGGTGTCTGTCCGTCCGTTCGTCCGTCTGTCACATCCGATTTTCTCCAAAACTATTTGACATAGAAAGTTGAAATTTGATACTAATGTTGGAATTGATCGCCTCATCAGAGCCGTGTAGTTTTGAATGTTAAATTCTGACTTAAGGGGTTAGTTTTGGGGGGTGAATCGGAAGTAAAATTTTTTTTTTTACCTGGTCATCGAGTGGGGTGTCAAATGAAAGCTTGTAAAAAATCGCCAAAAATTGCTGTCCCCCCTTATCTCGAAAAGTACTGATTCTGGTGTAGATTAAACGAAAATTATCACGAGTGCATCCTTTAATAATTTATCTGGTATATTAAAAAAAAAAAAAAAATTCAAGGTCATCAGTTTTCAGTAAAGATCGGAAAAAAAACTTTGTTGAAAGTTCATTTTGGGGTGTGTTTTATGAAGTCATTGATCATTTTATATCTCCGTAATAAAAATTTTTATTTTAAAAGCAATCAACATACAGAACACTAACTGCGCAAGTCCAACTTGCACTTGACCGGTTATTTTTGTTCATTTTCAGAGTACTTTTGTTGTTTTATTAGTTTTTTTTTTTTAACATCTTTCCGCCTAAATACACGTATTTAAGTATTTACCAAATTATTTACAAGTAAATTTAAAAAACAAAATTTTATTTTGTAGTTATTTGAGCTAACAGCGTTTTGCCTTCCAACAGTGACGCAACAGTCCAATATCGGGTGCCTGCGAGTCGACGGCCGACTGCGACCGTGTCTGTAATGAAATGACAGGCGCCGTCGCTGATCATTAAATTCAGGTCGGGGGATTTGCGACATATGCGTACACAGCGAGTGTTTAAAACAGCGACTAAAGTCGCTGCTTTGCGAAAAATTGGGTCGTAGGTATTACCTGTGACTATCTAAGTCACAGGTAAAAGTCACAGATATGATAATATCGCTCATCTCTATCAAGGAGTCTATAAATCATCGCAAAAAGTATTTGCAAGACCTTCAGTTGCAGAAATAACTGGAAAACATTCACAATTCTACATTACTATGGCCGGACTTGTGCGATACCCTCAGAATATCAGCAGGACAGCACTTACAGAGCTCTTGCAGAGCTTCTACAGTTACTGCATAATATGTGCAGGATCTGAAATATTAGCAGACTGGTGCTGCAAAATTTCTTCAAGCCTTGGTAGAAACTGCTATTATCGCTAGTTTTTTTTTTCCTTATTTTTGTCTGGGATTTTATATATTTTATGGATATTAGTTTAAAATAACCGGCCAAGTGCAAGTCGGACTTGCGTAATTAGTATTCCGTATGTTGATTGCTTTTAAAATAAAGATTTTTGTTAAGGAGGTATAAAATGATCACAGTTTTCAACAAAGTTTGTTTCCGATCTTAGTTGAAAACTGATCACCTTGAAACTTTGTTTTTTTATATATCAGATAAATTATTAAAGCTAATGCATTCGTGATAATTTTCGTTCAATCTACACCCCGTAAAGAATATTCCAAAATTTTTTAAAAATTTCTTGAACAGTACTTTTCAAGTTTTGGCAATTTTTTAAAAATAATATGAACAAAAGTGTGCGAAATTGTTACATTTTATATATTTTTGAACTCGTGTTTTCACAAGCTTTCATCATTCACTCGATGACCTGGTTATTATTTTTTTTCACTTTCGATTTCACCCCCCACTCCACCCTTTTAAGTCAAAATTTAACTTTCAAAACTACACGGCTCTGAAGGGACCATTAATTCCTATATTAGTGCCAAATTTCAATTTTCTATGCCAAATAGTTTCGGCGAAAATCGGGTGTGACAGACGGACAGAGAGATACCGAAGTGATCTTATAAGTGTTCCGTACACAACACTAATTAACTTATTGTAATATAAACAGAAATTCATTTCACTTTTGGTAGTACCTTAAAAAAAACAGATGATAAAATTTTATCTATGTTTTGATTTATCTTGTACTTTCTTTAATGACTAGGTCTTTGATAGCATGTTTCTTACCTTCTTCAAAAAGTTGTGGTAAAATTAATTATTTTACTTATATAAGAACCTCTTGCCGACCGACATTAAACTTAGATTGTGATACACTAATCCTGTCTGAGCTTTCTTACCCAAATGTGGTTTATTGGCCGGCATTATAAAAGAGGGGTAGAGAAAGTTTGCCAAAATTGTAGAACAATTGTCTAAGATATTCCTATGGGGCTCAAAGGTTTGATTATATAACATCCTTATATAATAATGCAAATTGGCACAAAAACAGATTTAAAATACATTTTGCGACATTAGTTCAAAAAAAACCGGTCAAGTGCAAGTTGGACTTGCACAATTAGTGTTCCGTACGTTGATTGTTTTAAAATAAAAAATTTAGTTAGGGTGGTATAAAATGATCAGTCACTTCACAAAACACACCCCTAATGAGTTTTCAACAAAGTTTGTTTCCAATCTTTACTGAAAACTGGTGACCTTGAAATTTTGTTTTTTTTTTTATTTACCAGATAAATTATTAAAGGTAATGATAATTTCGTTGAATCTATACCTCGTGGAGAATATTCCAGGGTTTTTTCAAAATTTTTTGAACAGTACTTTTCGAGATAAGGTAGGAGACAGCGATTTTTCACGATTTTTTAAAAGTAATACGAAGAAAAGTGTGCGCAAGTATTACATTATATATATATTTTTTTACTCGGGTTTTCACAAGCTTTCATTTGACACCACACTCGATGACCTAGTAAAAAATTTTTTTTTCATTTCCGATTTCACCCCTCAAAACGAATCCCATAAGTCAAAATTTATGTTACGGTGATATAAAATGATCAGTGACTTCACAAAACACCCCAAATAAGTTTTCAACAAAGTTTATTAACTTTACTGAAAATTGATGACCTTGAAATTTCTGTTTTTTTTATATACCAGATAAATTATTACCGGTAATGCACTCGTGATAATTTTCGTTCAATATACACCCCCGTGGAGAATATTCCAGAATTTTTTGATAAGTACTTTCCGAGATAAGGCGGGTGGACAGCGATTTTTTCGCGATTTTTTAAAAAATAAGACAAAGAAAAGTGCGCGCAACTATTACATTATATATATATATATATATATATATATATATATATATATTTTACTCGTGTTTTCACAAGCTTGCATTTGACACCACACTCGATTACCTAGTATAGAATTTTTTTTTCACTTCCGATTTCACCCCCCACAACTAACCCCTTAAGTCAAAATTTAACTTTTAAAACTACATGGCTTTGATGAGGCCATCAATTCCTATATTACTACCAAATTTCAACTTTCTATGACAAATAGTTTCGGAGAAAATCGGGTGTGACAGACGGACAGATGGACAGACACCGAAGTGATCTTATAAGTGTTCCGTACGGAACACTAAAAAACCAGTCAAGTGCAAGTTGAACTTGCGCAATTAGTGTTCCGTACGTTGATTACTTTTAAAATAAAAAAAAATTTTACGGAGGTATAAAATGATCAGTGACTTCACAAAATACATCCCAAATGAGTTTTCAACAAAGTTTGTTTCCAATCTTTACTGAAAGCCGATGACCTTAAAATTTTTGTTTTTTTTATATACCAGATAAATTATTAAAGGTAATGCACTCGTGATAATTTTCGTTCAATCTACATCTCGTGGAGAATATTCAAGAATTTTTTCAAAATTTTTTGATCAGTAATTTTCGAGATAAGGGGAGGGACAGCAATTTTTCGCGATTTTTTTAAAAATAAAATAAACAAAAGTGTGCGTAAGTATTACATTTTATATATATATATATATATATATATATATATATATATATATATATATACATATACATATACATATACATATACATATACATATACATATACATATACATATACATATACATATACATATACATATACATATACATATACATATACATATACATATACATATACATATACATATACATATACATATACATATACATATACATATACATATACATATACATATACATATACATATACATATACATATACATATACATATACATATACATATACATATACATATACATATACATATACATATACATATACATATACATATACATATACATATACATATACATATACATATACATATACATATACATATACATATACATATACATATACATATACATATACATATACATATACATATACATATACATATACATATACATATACATATACATATACATATACATATACATATACATATACATATACATATACATATACATATACATATACATACATATATATATATATATATATATATATATATATATATATATATATATATTGGTCGTGTTTTCACAAGCTTTCATTTGACACCACACTCGATGACCTAGTAAAAAAATTTTTTTCACCTCCGATTTCACCCCCCAAACCCTTAAATCCAAATTTAACTTTCAAAACTACACGGCTCTGATGAGGTCATCAATTCCTATATTATTACCAAACCTCAACTTTCTGTGACAAATAGTTTCAGAGAAAATCGGGTGTGACATACAGACGGACAGACAGACACCGAAGTCATCTTATAAGTGTTCCCTATGGAACACTAAAAATTATTAGTACAGGAAATCCTGTATATCTGGTAGAAATATTAGAGTATGGTTGCAATGGTTATTAGAGAATTACTAGGCACTGTCATCTCTTATTAATAGCAAGACATGGATCGACCATGTTTCGTAGAGCCTTTTCCCACAACGCGACAAAAATTTACAATTCATGCCACCCCAAATTAAAGCAATACAATTAATATTAGTGTCTACGTGTGCGTCAAGAATTTTATGCAACAACAAAAAACTGCACACAGAAAACCGAAAAATGAATAACGTGTTTGTTTTCACGGGACCCGAAAACTGACACTGCGTCAAGGAGCGGCCCGCTTGGCTGGGCGAAAAATACGTCGCGAAGCGGCTCTCTTGGGCCCTCGATAAGATTCTAGAGTGGCCCTCACAATCGCCACAAACCCTGTTGAAAACGTTTGGTCCCTCGTAACGAGAAAGCTCAGAGGAAAGGCTCTGAGGACCTTGACTCAGTTGTCGAAAAATTTGCAGAGTATGCAGAAAATCTCGTCGACAGCATGCAGTCTATTTGATACAGCAGCTTTGATATGTCATCAGTACTGTATGAATGTCTAAGATAGTAAAATAGGACACGCAACGATGCATTATTATGATAAATGTAAGAGGATATAGCGTGCACTGAGCACACTGAAAATAAATGCATAAGCAAGTCTGGTTTTTTGCTTTATGTCCTACACTTAATGTCCAATAGTTCAGTAAACTGGCTACGATACGTAAGATATTAATTACACCATCCTGACAAGCTAATAGAAATCAATCGGTCTCTAACTTACGACTTGCTAACTGTTGGAAACTAAATGTAAGTGTTTTTGCCAGCTGTTACGCGTCGATGTTTCTATAAAATACCCCATGTTGGGGTTCTTCTGTACGCTATCTATAAAATTACTTGGGGTTTAATGAGTCACCTTGAAAGTCTCCTCTTCTAAAAGTTACCGACTCAGTGTCTACCTTTTGAGTACCGGATATTCTGGCAAGTTTAGTTTTCCAGAGCGGCCTCAGATGTTCTACACACATAATCAAAGGAGGCTCCACTTTTAGTTTTCATAACAGATGAAGGATCAGTTCGTGAGATGTTGTACCAAATACTTTCCAATAGTTAATCCATGCCATGGACAAACTCTTTTTGTATTGCACGGATTCCTGGGTAATAGATCTATCAATTGAAAGATTCTCCATGCAACCTGCAGATTCTTTTTTTTTTCCCACGCTGCTCCATGATGTCTTGAAGAACCAATTAAATTGTGCTGAGTAATCTGTTGTAGATAATGAAAGTGAATATTTTATAATAACCATTTAAGCATGAGATTGGGATGGTCCTTTTTTAGAATGAGTACCGTTCTTCCTTCTACAAACAACTCAGGAATGGATTGTCCTTCATTTAGCCAGGTATTAAATATTCTAGTTAGATGTGGACCCTAGAGAACTTTTTCCACCATCTGGCCTTGTGGCAGTAAAGCTCTTTGTGCCTCTAATAGCATTTGAAACCTCTTCCTTTGTGATCACATGACTAACTTGGTTCTGCTGTAGGAATTGTAAGTACCAATGTCGTCTAGGGCAGAAGTGTCTGCATTTAATGGTTTCTTTATTTCATAAAAGTCCTTCCAGAATGTGGTTACTTGTTTCATGGGTGGCAGTATTTCAACTTTGGTTATCTCTTTCTTAAATAAGCGAGATGGTTGTGTGAGAAAAATCTTATATTATTATTATTTACTGAAAGTCAGCAGAAAAAAACCTAAAGATGATGTCAGGAATCGTCATAGGACGTTGCCACTTGAATGAGCAATTCACTCGCATCAGGATCAAAAATTGATGCAGATGGTGCTTGGACGATGAAAAAACAACTCTGCAAATCATTTCTTACCCAGCAATCACAAGGCGTAGACAAACTCACCTGGAATCTTCAGTTATATTAAGAGTATCTAACCTGGAAGCCTTCTGTCCTTTTTGAAGGATAATGGCCTTCCATATTCCTAAAACATCACAGCACGGCACAAAAGGCTCATAGAAGCCTAAGTGCTATAAACATTTATGTGACCTACCAGTATCACCTATTTGTTCTTAATATCATCTAAATGACATGAGACAAGTCAACTTTAATTTTAAAACTAAAGTAGAATCTAGAGACAAAATTGTATAAAACATAAAACAAGTCATGTAGCGACACAAACATTGTTCTTAATCTTTATATTCAATGTCAATCAATTCGCACCATAATTCTCAAACAAGATGATATTATAATACTTGAAATAGAAATGAAACCTACAGTTTTTGAGTGATATTGTTTTAAGAGAAGAAAGTGAAAGGGGTATGTGTCAATATGTTGTATATTGTATTATAAAAATTTACTTTATTTATAGATCTCGAAAAACATATTTTTCAACTTCCTATTTCATATTAAATAATAATCTAGCCACATATCAAAAATAAAATATCTCTTCGTCCATTATTTCTTTGCTAGGCAGAAATAAAAGATAAGAGAACTAAATATAGTACCCTTATGCCGATAAAAGTGTGGACAGTGGTCATTGTCTGTCAATTTATTTTTGAAATATTATCGCAAATCATGACAAAATATTGACATTTAATGCCAAACACTTAGATTGTCAAGGTCATAAATGTATGTACATACCGAGATGTAGTTTGCGAAAATTGCATGCTAGAGAATAAAATCATCTTACTTTAACTCGAATTACTGCATGTCTTCTGCTAATAGACTGATCCTTTTCCAGCAAAATATCACAATTTTTTCTTCCGACAACGTATTCCTTTTGTTCCGATAGAACAATTTTTTCCCCTTAAATATATTTATATTAAAAACAAATACTAAATTATTTAATACAAAACATACCCGCAACTACATCTTTAAGCAAAAAAATCATTTTTCTTTCTCTAATTTCATTAAAACCAACAAACACAACATAAACACTAACCAATGAACAAAAAGTGAGGTTAGATATTTGACAGGCCGGTTTATCAATTGACTAGTTAAATAAGTAATATTAGCCAATACCAATTTATCTTTTAGTGTGTATCTCTTAGAATAATGTGGTAACGTTGGATAACCCTGCTATTTAGTGTTTTAGGAATAAACGTTATACGGAAAGAAGGAAAAGTCAGGTTATTTTATATTGTTGATAAGAATTTTTCTACAAATTACAAAAATACGATTTAAATTCGAAAGATTTTGTTCGCGCCGAAAATTATTGGTTAGTATTTGGGGCATCCACTTCAGCCGCTAGTGATTAATTTCACCACAAATAATTCTACGCCTGTTGGACAGATGACGCTATGAGAGCATCGGAGTTCTGTGCAATTTACCCGTTTGTCAACTATGATAGTGCGACGCAATTTTCTGACTCTCGCAGCGTTTAAAAATTTCTGAAACAAAGTTTAGATTTGAAGGACTGTGGTCCTGCTGGAGATCTTTGGTTAGTACTAAGGGTATCCACTTCAGCCGCCATTATTTGACTCCTGCTAAAAATTTTTCATATGTGTTGGTCAGATGGCGCTGCGAAGGCTAAGAGTACTGGGCTTTTGATGATGGGCATAGATTACAGAACCGTGATATTAGTGATTCTAATGAAAATTAACCAAAACCCCTTGTCTACGGCTCGAACCTAGTAATGGAATTCACTCTGAAAGAAGTGTAAACGACAGAAATAACCTCAATCCAATTGAAAGGAAAACTTTGGATTAATGGCAACACTGATCCGGTTGTTGGCACCGGTATATCCAATCAAATTATGTAATATTAAATGTAAAAGTGTTTCTGTCCTTTACTGACTTTTTTGAAAAGAAAGGATACATATGGACCAAAGAGGCCCTGTTTATCAAATAATACTAACCCAAGGGGAAAAAAAGCGTCATGCTTAAAAGTGTTTTGCTATTTTCTCTGTAGTTTGTCTGAATATATGTATTTTTTAATTTTGATGCTTTTTGTTGGATAAATTCCTACTTTTACTCAAGTTTTTGAAATAATATTAATTATAATTCGTAGATCACTAATAAAACGATGTAGAACATTTGTTAATAATCCACTTAAAAAACTCTTAGCAAACAGCCCCCTAACCTGCCTGTGATGATGGATCCGTTTAAAAACATCTTAGAATATATTCGAAACTTCTTTAATCATCCTCTAGAGAAAACACGTAAGAGGAGGTAAGTTTCCATCAGAATTTACTTTATAACTTATGTGGGATCCAAAAGCATACAAAGTTGTGTTGCCTACAGCCCGACTTTAAAGACAGTTTTTTTGTGCTTATAAAATGACCGATCATTGTATTGGTTAAAAGACTTAGCAAAATTAAGAAAATGAACATAAAAAAATAATGGCTAGGTTTTAATATTTTATTTTGTTAAAATTTATTACAGCATTTTGATCATATACCTGTTCTCTTTCTTTTAGAAAATCTATATTCTAATTGAGATTTTTACTACTGTATATTCTATTTCAAATAAAACATTATGTACAAAGCATCTCGAAAGATGGTCCTGATAATTTATAGCTATGGTTTTGGAGTTTTTTTGACTGGAGTTCAGAGTGTAGATTTAAATCAATTATATGGGGGCAATGTAATGTTTGATATTGATATATAATGATGTTAAGATATCTTAAACTATCTTCAGAGCTTAAGTGATGCAACATAGGTGCTAACTTTGTCATTCATCTTTGAGTTTATTCAGCAGCCTAGATATTTTTAGTGAAATCTAGATTCCAGATCGAGGCAGCAAAGTCCAGAATTGGTTGAATAATTTTTTTTGCATACATACATTGCCAAATCTATATATCATGCCAGTAATTCCATGTTGGACTACCATACACTTGATAATAATCTTAGACCCTGACAATACAGTTTTGATAAGTGTGTACAGCCATTTTTGCATATATTGCCACATGAAGTACTTTCAAGTACTTCCATGGTAATGATGTGTAATACCATTGCAACAGTTCTTATAAAAAGTAAGATACACCTTACTTTTATTTATATTTGGTCTTTTATGATCAGTTCAACTGCAGATTGAACACAAATTCTTATCATTCCAGACTTTTTCTAATTCTTCTCATTTGAACAGTTTTCATACCAAACCCTTCAGTTGTAGTAAAACTGTACATTGTCAATCTCTCGGTACTAAAGTTAACATTAACTGTACTTTTATATACATTTGGTTTTTTCTAGGGGCTCATTTATTGAAGCTATTAGTCCCAAAGTTAGAAGATATTCACCCTACAGCACAAAAACTAGAATCATTCCTATTCAGAGGGAAACAGAAGGTAAATATCCAGTTAATTTAATTCTTAGAAAAAGATTATTGTGGAATCCCAGTATTCTCATAATGATTATTTACTCCCAGAAGGACACAGGACATGTTTTTCTAACAATAACATTATTGAATTTCTTCATCATTTCATTGAGGTCAGTAATTATAGTTGTTCTTTTAGATGGTTTCTAAACCTTCAATTTATTTTAAGTAATGTTTTTCTTTTATTTAGAATCTTTTATTGACAATTAAAGAAGTTGAACCTATAACTATTAGACCATAAGGTAAACTAATCACGACTATATTGTGTATTAAGATTACATGTAAGTAACCTAAATAACCTAGCCTAGGTAATAGGTTTTATATAAATGTGGTGAGAGTGAACTTACGATATTTCATGAGTATAAACTTAAAGTTAATTTAAGATTAACTTAAAAGCTAATCCTTGAGGGGGTTTTCCTTACATACTCAGAAAAGTGCATCCTGAGTTTTTCTTAAGTATTCAGAACCCTGACAATCAACTTACAAACTTCTAAATGGAATTTTTAGTTTTTTTTTAGTCTAAACAGGCAATTTTATAGACAAACAATTTAAAAAAAAAACTTAAAAAAGCTAAATTTTACACTAAGCTGAGATCCAACAAAGTTGCAGTTACATTTTCAAGTGCACTCTATTCAACCTCCTAATCAGTTTATATGTTTCTCCTACTTAATATGGCAGATAAGAATTTGAGGAAGTTTGGTAGCATTAAGTTTGGAATGGAACCTTTTAGATTTACAAAAATTTCATGTTAACCCAGAAAATTGGTATAAGAATCATTGAAAATAATGAAGAAAATGCTGTAAAAAAAAAACAGATAAAAGTTAAGCTTATAATAAGGGAATGTAAAACACTAATCACAGTATGGAAATATTTTCATACTTAGGTATAAACAAACACAAAAGAGGCCTCATTATTCCTTTGACGACGTACAGACGTCCAGTGCCCTTGCCACTTATGACTGACCAAATCATCACTTTGGTGGGATGTTTAACCGTCGGGACGACACAATCAGGATGAAACTTTTCTCCATGACGACGACGCACATACTGAGCTTTATTCTGCAAAGTTTCGAATGTGCTTTCGTCACTGAAGCAGACCTGTCAAAAATAGGAAAAATATATAAACTTCCATGTTTATTTGCTTTATTTAACTGAAAATGATAATAATGTATCAATTATTGATTAAATTGCTGTATCTTACCGATCTCTAGAAGTCCACATCTTTGTCTTGCCATTGTTTGGCCCACTTGAGGCGCTTTGCTTTCATTGCAGCTGTTAACTTGGGGCTTCC